>JAQOOD010000004.1:7843059-8088988 GCA_029633175.1 Citrus glauca | reverse complement strand
TGAGAGGTTTTGAGTGTTAGGATATACTTGAGTTAAGAGATTGAGGATAATCTCTTGTTGTGAAGGTCCATTGACATCTTGGAAGTCAATTGTAAGCGTTTGAAGCTTTGGGAAGCTTGCTTAGCAAATCGTCAAGCCTAGTAAGCTTGTAGGCGAGGTTGGCCGAACCATGTAAAAATCTTCGTGTTTGAATCTCTATTCTCTTATCTTTTTATATTGTGATTGATTTAATTGTTATTGCTTTACATTCGTTTTAGATTTGCATTGAGTTTTTACATTATATGAGAGAAAATTCATTTGTAATCTTTATCATTGAGAGGTTGTAAGTGTTAGGATACACTTGGATTAAGAGATTGGAGATAATCTCTTGTTGTAAAGGTCCATTGACACCTTGGAAGTCAAATGTAAGCGTTTGAAGCCTTGGGAGGCTTGCTTAGTGAAATCCTCAAGCCCGATGAGTTTAGAGGCGTAGACATAGGCGAGATTAGCCAAACCATGTAAAAATCTTCGTGTTTGAATCTCTCTTCCTTTATTTTTTTATATTGTGATTGATTTAATTATCATTGCTTTAAATTTATTTTAGATTTGCATTGAGTTTTTACTTTAGAATTGAATAATTTTTAGAATCTCAATTCACCCCTCCTCTTGGGTTGCATTACTAGAATTTCATCTTCTTCCTTTAATGTTTCTCTAAAAACCCTCACTCTATTTTACCTCCCACTACTTGACTGTCAGAGTGCCGTCGCCGACCACTGTCACAGTTCTAATAGCTGTTTCTTGTGGTTGTAGAATGAGCCTCAGTCGTCACCTTCTCCAGCGATTAGCATCCTTACTACTCCAGCCGCCCTCCTATATAGAAAACCATCTTCAAAAGCAAACCTTTCATATTGTTTTGGGCTAAATGAAAATCAAACCCGCTGAAAAATCGCACACGCCTATTTTCTTACACAAAGCAACATTCTTCTCCAACAAACTCACACCTTCATTTAAAAAGCTTAATTTTTTATGCATAAAAATACCTCTTTTACTCACAAAGATATCTCTTTCCCTACAAAAGTCTCTCCCTTACTCGTAAAAACAATTTTTTATCTACCACAACACCTTTTTGACCCATATAACATGTATATTAATAACTCACAAGAAGATAACAACCATTAAGAAGGCACCATTTGGGAGGAAGATCAATAGTCAAACTACAACCAACCAAACTTGCACTACCAGAGTCAAAGTCTTAGCTAGGTAGCACTCAAAAGAAAGAAGAAACCTTTAACTCGAGATGAATAGCTCATATAAGTTGCCTCTAAGCTGTTTTACACCCCACTTTACCAAACAAAGTCATCACTAAACCACTACTGAATGACACAACCCCAGCAGCCCCATCCATTAGAGCTGGGCTAAGCAGAGCCCCCTAAAATTGCTGAAGGGAAGAACCTGTACACAAGGGGATGTTTATTCTACTATCGCAGGCTACAATATGTGGGAAGATGGAAACAATACCTCTAACTCGTCTTTGTTAACTTCTGTGATGAGTTGAATGCAAAATACCAACAAGGGAATGAAGAGTTGGCCAAGAATTAGTTGTTTACTGAAGACATCCTAGCTGAACTACACTATCTCTATGACAAGCTGAACAAGATGGTGAAAGTGAAAGAGACTTCTCCATAAGTCTTTTCCTTGCATTCCTTCACTCTCCACTTACAAAGTAAATCATTGCTGTAAACCTCCCTAAAGACCTCATCATGCCACAACTGCCACTTTACGAAGGTTGCACTGACCTAGGCGAACACCTAGAAAACTACGAGAAGCAGATAATCTAGTCTTCCCATTCAGAGCATCTCATCATGGGAGCAACTGTAGCGGGACTTTTTCATTCAGTTTCGATATGTAAGAAAAGAGCAGTGGGGATTCTTAGACCCATTACAAATCATGTAGAGGGAGGGCAAGTTATTAGATAACTATGTGAGGTTTTTTCACAAGAAGGTCATGTTGGTTTGTATAGCGATGGAAAAATCTTTGAGATATTTTATATAAATCTCAACACTATTGAGAAAGTCTACAGAAAATTTATCAAACACAATGTGCCCAAGACATATACCGCAGTGCACCACCGGGCCCCGGAGCTAATAGACATCAAAGACTGTTACACTATTAAAAGGCACTAGATAACCCAACCATGTGGACTCGACCATTTTAAAAGGCGAGAAACAAAACAACAATCTCTGCTACCCTCTCAGCGACCTAGACTATATCCCAACCCTATCTTGCCCAAGGGATTGCGCCAACCTAAACTAAGGGACTGTCTCTCAACTACTTAATCGCCCACAGAATGAGCCCTACCCCATGGTGTCCTAACTCCTACAGTTTGACGAGGTCAATACTACACAAGAACATATCTTCTTTCAAATTAAGCACAAGGGCTTACTCAGAGGGCTCCCACCAGTAAGGAAAAACTCACAACCAATGTGGACCGACAAATATTGTGAATATCACAAAGATGTTTGTCACATTACTTTAGAATGCTATGCCATCCAAGCATTTATCAACAGCCGTAAACTATTAGAATTCCTTGATAATGTTCGAAGAATCGAGAAGAAGTAAGAAGACACGACAGAGCAAACATCCCCAATGCACCTTCCCTTATGGAGGTCGAGTAGTGCGGTCACTAGCCTCCAAATATGAGAGTCAACATAATTGTTGGGGCCCCACTATTACAGGTGTCTAGCCGTGTAAACGAAAGCTATGCAAAGAGCACCATTTTAAGATTTTATACTAAACAATTCGCATAACAATTCAATCTAATACCTTAATGGAATTGAAAATAATAAATTTAATCGAGCACAATAATAAAAGAGTAAGGGAAGAGATAACAAACACAAAGATTTTTACATAGTTCGGTAATCTCACCTATGTCCACACCTTTAAGCAAACCAAGCTTGAAGATTTTACTATCCAAGCCTCCCAAGGCTTCAAATGCTTACAATTGACTTTTAAGGTGTCAATAAACCTTTACAACAAAGAGATTGTCTCTCAATCTCTTCACACAAGTGTTCTTCATACTTATACATTCACAAATTTGATGAGAAAAATGAAGATTACAACTAAACTCTTTTTTAGAGTGGATATACAAATAATAGCACAATGGTGATTCAATAAATGATGATTTGTAAAATGTAAGCTCAATATATGTTACATGATCTTATTTATGCTTGTATTTTTTTCAAATTGAAGATGGAGTTAAATTTTTATAGGTAAAGCCTGAAAACTAGCTGTTATAAGCAAATTTCAATGCTCAAGCAGTTAACCGCTCCAGAACAGTGATGTTACCGTTAAATTTAAATTTTGATACAGTATTACTGTTCATGAAATTATATTTGTACTTAAAAATTTCTGTAATTATATTATGGCCCAACTGTTATAAAACTTTGTAAGTGGATCCGATTTCAGAATTTCTAAATAATGTTCGTTATTCTTAATATTTTTTGATATTATGATATGACCCATCATATAATAATATTGTTTAAAAAGGTCTTTTTCAAATTTAACATAATACCCATAAATTTTAAAATTCTCAAATCTTTTTAATTTAATTCAAAATTTGAAAATATGAAATTTTCTAAGCGGCTAATAATTAAATTTACAGATTATAATGTATGAACTTTACAACCAACTTTTTGGACCAAAATAACCTATCAGCGTTGTACATTTATATCTCGCATCAAACCACCGCTCTTGCTTTCAAAACCGAAGTCCCTTAATAGTTTTTTTACATTTTACGTATTTTCATTTTCTATGACTCATTTCACTTTAATTACAACTAATAAAATCCATGCATGCAGTATGAATCTCCAATCCAAAAACTACAATAAGAAAACTAGCTACTAGAAAAATCGTTTGGAGAAAATCTCCAGGCCTCTTGTTTGAGTCTCTCCTCTCTTCTATAAAAAAATGTAAAATGAAATGGAAATTAAAAATATTCTAGCCAGTGCGCAAGTTTCAATTATGTAAATTATCCTTGTTGATTTGAATGCACAAGGTTATTTTTTTTTTCCAAAAAGCAAACTGTAGGATGAATAAGTTAAAAAAAAGAGAAAAAAATATTTATACTCTCAAAATTTGAGAAAATAGTTACAAAAATCTCAAATATTTAAAAAAAGATACCAAAATCCCTTTTTAATCACAATACCCTTTAAATATAGTAATTAAGAAATTGATTTTAAAATTTTTTAATTAATACAAATTTAATATAAATAATATAATTGATCCAAAAGAATAATAATAAATTATTTTTAACATTTAAAATAATATTAAAATTTAAATTATTTTATATATTATATTTTAATTTATTATCAAGATTTTAAATAAATCTTTGGATTAAATAGATTTTACAATTAACAAAATAATATCTCCGTATTAATAATATTAAAAATTACTTTTTACATAATATTTAAAATAATTTTAATTTAATATTATGTTTCTATCTATTATTAGAATTTACTTTAGTACTATAAAATAGGTGTAATAGATTGTAAAATATAAAAATGTTTTAAATATTAACATTAAAATTAAAGTGTATATATTATTACATTTATTTTAATGACATATTTTTATTTAATAAAAAATTTTAAAGTCAGTTTTATTGGGTTTATCAAGTTAAAACGTATTATGGAAAAAAAAGTTGTCTCTCTTATTAAAAATTCTGATATTTTTGTAATTATTTTTTTAAAACTTAGATATAAGTGTCCTTTATCTAAAAAAGGTGATTAAATAAAAAAAAGTGAAAAAACCTTTAAGACTTGTATTGCGCACAAAATTGACTTGCACGAATTTTTTTTTTTTTTCACACAAAGTGAGGAAAAATATATATATAAAAAAAAGAATGACGTTAGTGCGCAAAAAAGAAGCATCTGGAAAAAAAATTAAGGTCCCAGCAAATGGAAGATTAGATGTAAAGACGATTACTTTTATTTGATATATTGTGAAGGAAAGGCAGAATATGATGAATTTGGTGTTTTGGACCCCCAGTTGCGCGTGGAAAACGTTAATGGCAGCCAGACGGTTAAACTATTTTTTCACCTTTTTGCACTTTGATTGGACCCATATGACGAGAAAATCTAGGGTATTTTTTTCTTTTTGTTTTACTCTACTCATTCATCAGGCCCCATTTGTCAATGCTTAAATCCCAAATGTAAGTTCTTTCTTTGACAAATTTAGGACACATTTTTGCGTCAGTGCCTGTAAAATTGTAAGCACTAGCCACAAGTGCTATTTGAGAAAAGCACTTCAGTTGGTGCCCTTTCTCATGTACATAGCATCTAAATTAGAAATTTTAAAGTATATCATAAGTAATATAATCAATTAATATATATGTATAATATGTATAATTAAATTTTATAAAATCACTATTTTTATGGTGAATTTTTAATATATATATATTTATGCATATGGTATTTGTTGTAATCCTCAGATCTGTATCAAATCTGCATAAAACTTGTACGTTCCTCTGAGACAACGAGACCAGATCTCAATCCTCAGTTGTATTTCTTTTCTTCTCCCCCCTCAATCAGAGCACCAATTCTGGGATCCAGTTCTGATACTGTGTATGTTTAGCAGCCAACCTTAATGTATGTTTATTTATGCAAACCCTTGTTGCTAGGCTTGCTTAATAATTTTAAAACAACAGTAACGAATACCAGTAAGAAAAAGGTATTCGTTATCCCGGCTTCCACTTTGCATAAATAAACATACATTAAGGTTGGCTGCTAAACATACACAGTACCAGAACTGGATCCTAGAGCTGGTGCTCTGATTGAGGGGGGAGAAGAGAAGGAATACAACTAAGGATTGAGATCTGGTCTCGTTGCCTCAGAGGAACGTACAAGTTTTATGGCAGATCTGATACAGATCAGTCTGCAAGCATACTTTAAAAAGGAAAAATACGGAAATAAGTACAGAAAAATAAATTGCTTTAAATTAAATTGCAAAAATTTAAAAATGCATAAATGTAAATTGCAAAAATTTAAAGGTACATAAATTAAATTACAGAAATGAAAATGCTAAATGCTTTAAATAAATGCTTTAAAGGTTACAAAAGATCCTTACATGTTGTTTCGGATCTTGGGCTTTAGAGAGAAAGAAAGAAGAAAAGGAAGAAAGGAAAATTAGAAAGACAAAATAAATTCAAGGATTGGATCCTTGATGCCTTTCACCAGATTTCCTTTCGTTGTAGAGAGAAGGAGGAGAGAATTCGGAGAAGAGAGAGAGAGAGGTTGGAAAAATCTGAGGAGTCTCAAGTCTTCCTTCAGATTATATACATGAAATTTAACTATTCATTGTAGCGGGTTTTTAAGTGCACAGTAACTCGTGGAAAGCTGCACTGTTCACTGTAGCGGGTCTTTAAGTGCACAGTAACTCGTGGAAAGCTGTACTGTTCACTGTAGCGGGTCTTTAAGTGCACAGTAACTCATGGAAAACTGCAATGTTCACTGTAGCTTTATACGGAAGGCTAATGTAGAATACAGAAGAAATACAAACGGGTGAAGAGACATGTGCGCTCTCACTTGTGTTCAAAGGACTACCCGTATACAAACTTTAATACAAGAAATATTACACACATTTTTTTTAAGTAAATAGGTAAAAATAAATACAGATTATTTACAATGCTTTACAGGGGGATAAATGCCAAAACAGTCGTCTTCATTTTCATCCCCAAGAGAAATGAAGGGCTCTTCATTGTCGTCTTCAGGGTTAGAGGATGCTGCAACAGAGGACTCATACCTTGTGGAGAGGAGCTGCTCCATGACTTTAAAATATTCAGTTTCTGTTTTTGCACTGGCGAGAAGGGCTTGGGCTTTAGAGCGCTGTGCAAGGAAAGTGCTATGGACCTTGGTTTCTTCAATACTGGGCTTGAGGAGATCTTTTGAGTTAAGCCAATTGTGGACCAAAGCTTCAGTCAATTTTGATTTCTCATCAAATTTTGACCACCATTTGATTTTAAAACATCTTTGGAGAATCAATTGGGTATCTTGAGCGTGGTATTGAAAACTCCACATCCAAACTCAAGGGAGGAAGAATTTGGTACAAAAGTAGAGGAAATGAGGAAACCTTTTCTCGGATTCAGAAGGAACATAATGGGCTTTACAGAGGTTGAAATAATTTGTGGCATTAGAGGTTAAAATATCTGGGCTAGGCCCAAAAAAGGTCTACCATTGTTGGAACCAATTTGGAAGGCTTTGAATGATTATCTTTGTATTGAAGAAAAATAACCATGAATGGGAATGCTTTGGGTTTTGAAGGAAGAAATTGTTAAACCACGCCTGTTGATAATCCCAGTAAGAATAGGATAGACAGTGTGGTATTTTAAAAAGAAAGTTGGCGGGGAATTGCTTTTGTGTATGGAGTGGTTCACCTCATTGGTTTGGGCTAATGACATTTAAAATTGTGGTCGTGGAATAGGCCGGCTCTGAATGAGACTCAGTATGGAAAAAATGTTTGAATTTTACTGAGCCAATGGCTTCAAGAATGCTTTGGTAATATGATTGAGCCTTTGTAAGATCCCATGATTTAAAAAACCATCCTTTTGGGAAAAACTTTGAAATTGCTTGAAATTGATCAGAATTATAAAATCCATTCTCCATAGTTAAAATATTTTGAGAATGAGGTTTATGATGCCAATTCGATTTTTGAGAAAGCTTTGATTGTGAAACCACAACCTGGGAAGAAGTATTTCCAGAAGAAATGATTTTTTTTGATAAATTGCCAGATAAAGACAGCTTTGGAATTTCTTTAGAAATAGGTTTTTCAATTACTTCAAAATTTTCTTTAGGAAAAATTTGACTTTGAGAAAAGCTTTGTATGGCTAGCAAAAGCTTAGGGGATTGGGAAATGGATTTCATCCATTGATTTACCTGATCTTGGGAGGATAGGGCTTTGACTTTTGCTTCATCATCTTTGATCATATCGATCCAGGACTTTATGGGCATTGCTGAGGATAACAATTTTTCTTTAGGAGAAGAGGCTTTAGAGGGTGTCTGGGACACAGGATCTTTGAGGATCCCTTTCCCTTTGTCTTTCTTTTTGGGCAGTATTTTATCTGTTTTGGAGAAATTCTCTTGTTAGAAAGACGGGAACAAAATTTTTGTCACCTTTAATAAATTCAATATCAAAATCAAAAACACTTAAAATTGCCTGCCATCGTGCAAAAATATGTTTTGATGCAATGTTTTGAACATCTTTTTCTAAAACATGTTTTGCAGCTTTACAATCAATTCTAAGTAAGAATTTTTGATTTAATAAATCGCTTTGAAATTTTGAAATGCATAAAACAATGGATAAAATTTCTTTTTTGATAGTAGAATAATTTTTCTGACAATCATTCCAATGTGCGGAAGCATAATGTACTATCTGTTCTTTATCATGTTCTACTTGCTTTAGGATACCACTATAGCCTAAATCAGATGCATCAGTTTCAACAATTTTAGGTAATGCTGGATTGGCTAAATATAAACATATAATTTCTTTTACCAAACTCTTTATCTGTTTTACAATTTGGGTATGATGCTCGGACCATGCAACAAGATTCTTTTTTAACCTATCATGTAATGGTTTTGTTATCCTATTGATATTAGGACAGAAATCAAGAACATAATTTAAACTTCCCAAAAATCTTTACAATTGAGTTTTATCTAAAATTTTATCAGGGAATTTATCAGTGAAAGATAGAGATCTCTCAATGGGAGTGATAGTTTCCTTTGTAATGTAGTGACCGAGAAACCTGATTTTAGTTTGAAATAAAGAAATTTTTGAAGAAGAAATAACTAAACCAGCCTTTCTGGTCGCCAGATAAAAAGTCTTTAAATGCTTGAAATGTTGATCTATTGATTGAGAAAAAATCAATACATCATCAATGTAAACAATGCAAAATTCAGAAAACGGATTATAAATATCATTCATAATTCTTTGAAATTCAGAAGGGGCATTCTTTAAACCAAATGGCATAACAGTCCACTCATACTATCCAAATGGAACAGTAAAAGCAGTTTTATACCGATCTTTAAGGTGGATTTAAATTTGCCAAAAACCAGATTTCATGTCAAATTTTGAAAATATAAAAGTAGAATGAAGTTTTTGAAGCAAATCCTTTTTATTTGGTATGGGATAACGAATCCATTTTAAAGTTTTATTCAAAGGTTTATAGTTAATGACAAGTCTAGGTGTGCCTCTTTCAATTTCGAAATTTTTATTAACATAAAAAGCAGTATAAGACCAAGGTGATTTTGATTTAGCAATTAAACATTTGGCTTCTAAATCTTTGATTTCGTTTTTACAATGTTGCTCAAGTTCCATATTCATTTGAATAGGACGGGCTTTAGTAGGCATTTGTCTTTCATCAAAGGAACTTTTATAAGGCAAAACTACCAAATGTTGTTTTCGATTCCAAAAAGCAGTTGGCAAATCAGCACAAATTTCTTTTTCAATAAGTTCTTTGATATCAGAAATCTTTCTTTTTATAAAATTACTTTGTAATTGGACTTCAATTCTTTGCAAATTTAAATCCTTCTTTAAATGGCCTAAATCTTTTTGTTTTGATTTCAATAAAACATTTATTTGGTTTTGATAAACAGAACATGCTTTAATGATATTTAAATTCCTTGTTTTTGGTTTTTCAACAAAAGGGAAAACAAGTTTTGTATTTTTGACTTTAAAAGATATACTATCATAATTGACAGTATATGGGGTAATTAGGTTTATAAAAGGAGTTCCCAAAAAATAATAGTATGACGGATGTTATTTGTTAGAAGGAAAGAGGTTTTAAAATCAAAACCATTATTATGAATAAAGGCATCAGCCTTAGAGGTAATTTTTAATCTTGAATTATTGACGGTAGAAAGCTTTTCTTTTGTCTTTTCATGAAATTCTTTTGGAACTATAGTTTCTTGAATACAATTTAAATCAGCACCAGTGTCAAATAAGGCAATGGTGTCAATTTGAAATTCTTTAGAGAAAATCAATGTGATTTTGATCAAATATTTTCTCTTTGTGATTTGATTTAAAATAAAAAGAAAATCATTGGGCACATACTCAATGTTTTCAAGATTTAGATTTTCATTATCATTATCATTGGAATGAGATTCATTATTAGAATGATCTTGAAGTTGTTTTTGTAAAAGAATCTGATTGATTTCAGAATCGGTTTTTTGTTTTTCTTTCAATTCTCTGATTTCAACTTTAATATCCTTAATATCCTTTTGAAGGTCTTGAATAGAGGGAATAGAAGACTTCGTATGCTTTTTCTTTTCAAGAATTTGTGTAAGATCATATGCATGTTTTTTTGACAATAGGAACTTTAGAGGACTCGGGTTTTTGGTCAAGAGTTTTCAGGAGTTTGTCCAGATATTCTCTCTGAAGAGTAGGGTCAGAAATGTGTTTGACTAATTCAAGAAATGTTTCTTGGTCTCTAGTCAAAACATTGATTTTCTTTAAATAAGATTCTGAATCAGAATCACTATAGGAAGAAGAGGAGGTATCAGAGTCAACTAACTCGTTAACCTGGAGAGGCTCACTGTTTCCAAACATGGAAAACTCAGAATCAGAAGACTCAATGAGAAGAGAAGATATTATGGAAAGGACTTCTTCACCGAGATCAAGCTCGTGAAGTTTTCTACTCATCCTGCAGTATTTTGCAGTATGGCCTTTCTTTCCACATTTGTAACATGTGGCTTCTTTGTAATTGAAGGGAGTCTTGGATTTAGGCTTGAAATCTTTCCTTTTAGAGAAGTTGGGCTTTTTATAAGGCCTTGAAGGTTTCTTATAAAAATTTTCTCTAAAATTAGAAATGAGCTTTCTATGGTTTCTGGACTTGTAATGTTTTTTGTAAGGTCTCGTAGAGCACTTACCATTACAATCTTTGGAGGGAGATTTAAAGAGGTCATAATTGAATTGCTTACAAAAACTACCTAGCTCTTGCTTAGACTGTCTAAGCTCCCATTTTAGACGTTTTTGTAATTTCAGATCTTGACAGATTTTGAAACCTTCTTGTTGACAAAACTGACTAACTCACCATAGGTAAGTTCGTCATAAGGAATACGATTATCATAAAGGGCTTTAATAGAATTTCTTACCTTTTCTCCTAAGAGAGTTGGTAAGCCAATAAGGAATTTTTCTTTCCAAGTAGTATGATTTACATCATCTCTTAGAAAGAGTCGGGTAAAGAAGGTGGTTTTATAGTTTTGGAAATCAATAAGTTTTCTACATCTCAAATTATGTGGTAACTCAGCGTTTCTATCTCTTAGGTGTAAAGGATCACCTATGAAATGAAGAGAGATGGTCAAAATCAAAGTTGCAACTGCATCTTGAATGTGGTTATTATATTCATCCATGATGGGGATTCCTTTCTCATCCGTTTGAATAGCACTCAAAATGTCTAATTGTTGCGATTTGGTAAGGAGATGATCCCACCAACCTTTAAGTTGGCCGGTGAAACCAGCAATAAGGATTTCGGCAATGGCTTTGTCAGAGGTTCCTGATTAGGTTTTATAAGCATTGGTTGCCATTGTCATTTGTTGTAATAGGCCAAGTATATTATGCTCAGACATTCCATCTATGTTCCATTCATAGACAGAAGATGCATTAAACCTGGATTGGTTTAGTGCCCTGGGTCTATTATCAACGGCAAGGTCAGGAGGAGAATGAGAAGTAGCAGGAAGTGCTAATTCCCAATGAACTTTGTTAACTTTTGGTCAATTGAGGAGTATCATGAGCAATTTGAATTTTAGAAGTAGAAACAAAAGAGGAACCTTCTATTCTATCTAATTGTTCTCTAATGGCTTTAGCAAAATCTGAATTTGAATATTGAACAAGCCTTTGACTATGTTTCGAGACCTGAAATGGTCTGAAAATAAGTTCTTTAAGCTTTTTCAAGGACTCGGTTTTAACTGGAATTGGCTTTGAAATAGAAGTAACAGTTGTAGAAGACTGTTGGATTTAACTTTCTATACGAGTCAACTATTTTCCTATTGTATTTAGATTAGTATTATAGAAATTATTATGTTGGATAATATTATTTGAATCTTTATCAAGGTCATTTGGTCTATGAACTTTGTAAGGAGAGGCTTTTATAGGAATAGGAGGGTCACCATGATCTATAGTTATGCTCTTAAGGGAAGGATGTTCGGCTTCGATAGTATTACTACTATCTGAAAGGTTCCATTCAGGAATTTTCTTTTTAGTAGTAATAGGGTTTGACTCTTTGAAAGGGTAGGAAATGTTATTGTCGGAAGCATACATTTCAAACCAATCGAAAAATAAAATATGGATTTTATGCAAATTGATAAAATCATAATAAACTTCTTGAATTGCTTTTCTTTGGTTCAAGAAATGTTTAAAAAACCAAATTCTTTTTTCTTTATTATTATCAGAATAAAAATCATTATGAAGAAGAGTTTTATTAACTTCAAAATTCTTTTCAAGGACATTAATAACATTTTCTGTTACGGCAGAAAAGGTAGGAGAAGTTGGAGGAGAAGGTTCATTCTCTTCCTGTCGTTGTACTCTTTAGCTACTAGTGTAGACTGGATGGGGAACACATATAGCATAATTGACAGAATGGATAGAAGAACTAGGAATATCTGAAGTGGAAAACCTAGGTTGATTTGTAGGAATGTTTATTTCTGTAGGGATCTTTGAAAACTGTTTTTCAAAAGAATGCATACTGGAACAAGAATCTTTATCGGAGTATCTAAAAGAATTAGATCTCTTAAAAGATAGTTTGACTTTACCATCAGAAAACTGAGTCACATTTTGCAACTCTGTATTAGGCTCAAGATGTTTTGGAATCAATGGTTCAGTGGCTCCATCCAGAATCCATTCGTCTGGAAGGTGGATATCTTTCCATTGGATTGGCTTTGGGACAACCATATTAGCTTTAGATAAATCAGTATGCAAGAGAAGAGTTTCATCTCTTTTTGACTAGAATTTATGTTGCGTATTAAATGCGGAATTCATTGCTTTATAAGAAATTTTGTAGATAAGTGCAACTGGAATTAAACCCTCAATCATTTGATAATTGTTGGTTTTGATTTGCAAAATCATGCTTTTGAGGATATTCTTGTCTTTAAGAGAAATTGTTATGTTTGGATAACAGTTGAGGTGGATTGTTCTTTGCAAAGGCTGGATTCTATACTACTGAGTAAAGAATCATCAAAGGACGTAAACCTGCCATCACGGAGGACAGCGAGGATGGAAGTATCCAAACCTTCCTTTGTCAAGGTTTTTATCCCGACTTGAATGAGACCAATATGGACATAATTAAACCTTTTTTCTTTTAAATTCTTTAAAGTTTTCTCTGAAAACAAATGAATTATTTCAAAAGGCTTTGAAAGTGTGATATCTCTTTCTTCAGTCTTTATAATATAATCACTCTTAAAAAAATCAAGCTTTTTAGTTTTGTAAATCATTTCTTTAGAAACTTTAGGTAATTCCCAGTTATCAATTGCTTTATCAAAATCAGAAATAACAAATTCCTCAGAACTCACGACATTCTTTGAATCACTAGTCTTCCCGGAAGAAGAGCTAGAAAAAGAAGATGCTCTATAGAGTAGAGAATCCATGATGCATAAAATTTTCAAATTTTAAAACTTGTATGAATGGCTACAGGTATGGATTTATAGCCCTAAGCGGATGCACAGACTCCTAAGACGGGACTTATGACCAGTAAAACGTTCACCACACACAGAGAAATTAATTTTTTGAAAACGTTTAAACACATAGACTCTTTACAACTATATTACACCTACTTCCACTTGGGCTTTATATATATTTACCTTTGTTAACTTTTGGGATTTCTTACTGGGAACTCCTTTTATAAACCTAATTACCCCATATACTGTCAATTATGATAATATATCTTTTAAAGCCAGAAATAAAAAACTTGTTTTCCCTTTTGTTGAAAACCCAAAAATAAGGAATTTAAATATCATTAAAGCATGTTCTGTTTATCAAAACCAAATAAATGTTTTATTGAAATCAAAACAAAAAGATTTAGGCCATTTAAAGAAGGATTTAAATTTGCAAAGAATTGAAGTCCAATTACTAAGTAATTGGATTCTGGATGGAGAGTTGCAATTATAAAAATTATTTTGATAGTTGGATCAAAATTAAAAATCAAGAAAATTCAAACATAAAAAATTATAAAAATTATTTTGTAATTAAAATTAAAAATCAAGAAATTTCAAATAAGAAAAAAAAAGCATATCAATTCTCCATCATAAAATGAAATTTGAAAAGGAAGGATGAGGGGGAAGACCTTGAAGAAATGGGAAGATCTTATACGGGGAATGTGATTCAAGATTGCAACAAAGAATGAAGTGGAAGTTGAGAAGGAGAAATTGACAAGGGGAAGATGTGATTACTGCTGTTTTATAGGTACGTGGCTTGTTTCTCTCCTAAGACGGGACAGTTAAATTTGCTCAATGTTTTCAACAAATACCTAATAGTTTTGTAATATTCTCTACGGTGAACAGTTAAATTTCATGTATATAATCTGAAGGAAGACTTGAGACTCCTCAGATTTTTCCAACCTCTCTCTCTTCTCCGAATTTTCTCCCCAATATCTGGGATATATATATATATATATACACGTTCCTCTGAGGCAACGAGACCAGATCTCAATCCTCAGTTGTATTTCTTTTTTTCTCCCCCCTCAATTAGAGCACCAGTTCTGGTACTGTGTTTGTTTAGCAGCCAACCTTAATGTATGTTTATTTATGCAAACCCTTGTTGCTAGGCTTGCTTAATAATTTTAAAGACAAATCTGCCATCACGGAGAAGAGAGAAGATTTATAATATTGAGTCCGTGCCCAGTGTTAAATAAGGTATATATATATATATATTGGCTTTGGGAGAACCATATTAGCTTTAGACAAATGAGTCATGTAAATGAGATTGTACTTCTGATGTATTCTCAAATTTTTCCACCTAAACTGATTAACTATGTATTATAATTTTTTTTTGCGTTTTAAAAAAAAACACTCTAATAATTATATAAGATATTATTTAAATTTTATATAATTTCTTTATTATATATTTATTCAAATTAAGATGGCTAGTACTAATGACAACTAAGGAGCTGTCAAGGATATTGTAAATCTTACATTGATTAAGAATGATTCTTAGATAATAACATAAACATGGAGTACTTTTTAACTCTAGAGTTAGTTTTTAAATATGCGCTAGACCTACAAACTTTTGTACTCAGTGTTGAACATAGGAGTAGACATGGGGATTCGGTTGAGAAAAAATCAACCCAACCCAAGTAAATCCAACCTTTAAGTTATTGGCTTGGGTTAGGTTTGGTTGATTGGGTTGATAATTGGATCAAAATTAAAAATCAAGAAAATTCAAACATAAAAAATTATAAAAATTATTTTGTAATGAAAATTAAAAATCAAGAAAATTCAAATAAGAAAAAAAAACATATCAATTCTCCATCATAAAATGAAATTTGAAAAGGAAGGATAAGGGGGAAGACCTTGAAGAAATGGGAAAATCTTATACGGGGAATGTGATTCAAGATTGCGACAAAGAATGAAGTGGAAGTTAGGTTGACAAGGGGAAGATGGAAAGGGCATGCTTAGATGGGAAGATTCCTGGAAGATGGCGTCAATCACCCGAGTTATCAAAGAATAACGAAATATATCTCCTATGGTATGCCTGTGCCATGGCATGGTAGTACGATCCCTACATAAGTTGCTTCTTAAATATCCCTTTTCAAACTGCCCAAGTCAGAAGTAAGGAAAGGGGGACAACAGATAGCCCTCATCACCCTCTCCAGAAAGCTAAGGTGCTCGTGCACTTGATTGGCTCATATAAAATAAGCCAATTGAAGTCATGGATACACTACTAGCACAAACTGCTCTTAAATTGAAAGTTGTCAACTCAAGCACACTGAATAGTCTCTACCAAAGAGGTTAAATTACCTAAAAATCTTACTTGATGAGGGAATTCCCCAACGATGGTCCGCCAAGTGTCCACAATGACACAAAAAGATGCCCTTAGGGGCACTCCACATAAAAAGATCAGGTTGGGTCTCACAAATAGGTAAGTCACTCATTCATCCTAAAAACACTCAATTTTCTTCTTGCTTTAAGGTTTCTTTAAAACCCTCACTCTATTTTACCTCCCATTGCTTAACTGTCGGAGCGTCGCGCCAACCACTACAGAATTGTACGATTGTAGAGGCATCTCAGTTGGCATCTTCCTCAACGAATAACATTCTTACTAGTCCAATTGCCCTCCTTTCTAGAAAACCATCTCCAAAAGGGAAGCTCTCATAGTGTTTGGAGCTGAATGAAAATCAAACCAAAACATTTTGGCGTTGTCTATGGGAAATGAACAGAAAGTCATTGTTCTAACTTCCATTAACAAAGAAAGCTTTCCATTTTCATAAACCTGCTGAAAATTGCACAAGCCTATTTTTTAACACAAAACAACATTCTTCTCCAATAAAGTCACACCTTCAATAAAAAAGTTTAATATTTTATGCACAAAATATCTCTTTTACTTACAAACATATCTTTTTTTCTCCCTTACTTGTAAAAACAATTCTTTTATCATAATATCACATCTTTGACCCATAAAACATTTTTATCAATAACTCACTAGAAGATGGCAACCATTAAAAAGGCACAATTTGGGAGGAAGATCAATAATCTCAAACCATAACCAACCAAACTTGCACTGCCAGAGGCAAAGCCCTAGCTAGGGTAGCCCTTAAAGGAAATGAGAAATCTTTACCTTGAGATGATGTTCAACAGCTCATACAAGTGGCCTCCAAACTGTTTGACAACCTACATTACCAAACAGAGTCGTCACCAACTCACTACTGAATGGCACAACCCCATCCACTAGAGCTGGGTAAACAAAGCCCCACAAAATATCTAAAGGGAAAAACTTGTACAGAAGAGGGATGTTTGCCTTATTGTTGCACGCTATAATATAGGGGAAATGTGGAAACAACACATTTAACCTGTCTTTACTTACCTTTACGAAAAGCTAAATGCAAAAAACCAATAAGAGGATGAAGAGTTTACTGAGAATTAGTTGTTTACTGAAGACATCCTAGCTGAATTACGCCATCTCTATGGCAAGGTGAACAAGATGGCGAAAGTGAAAGAGACTTCTCCGTAAGTTTACTCTTTGCATTCCTCCACTATTTACTTACAAAGAAAATCATTGCTATAAACCTCCGTAAAGACCTCATCATGACCCAATTGCCTCTCTACGAAGGTGGCACTGACCCCGCCGAACACCTAAAAAACTATAAAGGGCAGATGATCCAATTCTCCCATTAACAACATCTTATCATGAGAGCAACTGCAGTGAGACTTTTTCACTCAGTTCTGACATGCAAGTAAAGAGCAGTGGGGATTCTCAAACATATCACTAATTATATAGAGGGAGGGCAAATGGTTAGATAGTTATGTGAGGTGCTTTCACGAGAAGGTCATGTTGCTCTTTATAGCGAGGGGAGAATCCTTGAGATCTTTTATAGAAATCTCAACAATGTTGAGAAGGTTTATAAAAAATTTATCAAACACAATGTGCCCAAGATATATGCCGCAGTGCACCATTGGGCCTTGGAGCTAATAGATATTGAAAAGCGTTACGCTATTAAAAAATGCTCAATGACTCAAACACATAGACCTGACCATCCTAAAAGGCGAGAAACTAAACGACATTCCCTGCTACCCTTTCGGTGACTTAGAGTATATATTAGCCTTATCATGTCCAGGAGATCGCGTCAACCTAAACTGGGGGACTGTCCCTCAACTACTTGATCGCCCACAGAGTTAGCCTTATCCCATGGTATTCTAACTCCTATAGTTCGACGAGCTTAACACTACAAAATAACATATTTTCTTTCAGATTAAGCACAATAGCTTACTCAGAGGGCCCCCATCGGTAAAGAAGAATGCACAATCGAGGTGGACCAACAAATATTGTGAATATCACAAAGATAAATTACTATAGAATACTATGCCATCCAAACATTCATCAACAGCAGTAAACTATTGGAATTCTTTACTAATGTTTGAAGAATTGAGAAAAAGTAAGAAGACATGATAGAGTAAACATCCTTAATGCACCTTCTCCTATGCAAAGAGCACTATATAAGCTTTACTCCATGGCCACTAAATAAATCTCAACCACACGGCTCTTAGTCAGTAAGTCTCACACCCAATACTAATAATCTTTTCCAATCATGATGCCACCATAATAATTTACCCTAATGATAATGCACTTGTGGTAACAAGGAACATTGCCTCATGCAAAGTGGTAAGTGTTACGGTCGACACAAAAAGCTTAGTAGACATCATTTTCACTGACGCCTTATAACACATATACATCAAGTCAGTAAAGATGTACTCATAGGGAACTCCACTAGTTAAATTTACAGACGAGACAATCATTCCCGAGGGGATTGTATCCTTATTAGTGATTGTCATTAACGACTATCACTATGTTCTTCATTTTGCTGATTTTGTATTATTCACAAGGAGAGCACCTACAACTGCATCATCAGTCACCCATACATCACTGCATCCTAGTGCACTATCTCCATGCATTCTTTAACACTCAAGGTCTCCACCCTAATGGGGATCATGACCATCAAAGGATACTCCACATAATTTTTGCATTACAAATAGAGGCCAATTACGAGCACTGACAAATTCTAAGAGAACTAAAAACTTCGACTAAGAAAAGACCATGTCAGAATAAGGTCAATCAGGGAACTCATCTTTTCCATATCCACCTACAGAGAACCTCTCTGAAAATAACGAAACCATCCCTCTGCCCAATAGAAAACCTCCCAGATAATGCTAACGCCATCCCTTCAACCAAAGCGAACCTCTCTATACACGTAAATATCATCCCTCCACTTAGAAAACCTAGTATTAATATATTCTTAAAGCTCTTGATAATCGTCCCAATATACGATCTCGCGAATATTGAGCCCAGTATAGGTTCCTAAGCATATGGGTCAATTGTATAAGGTTATTTCTTACTCTACAGGTATCGTCCCCTTTACAGATCAAGACCATGATACTGTGAGGACCATCCTGACTCAAATTACTATTATATCCCCTCTATAGATCAAGACCATAGTACTGTCCCTTTATTCGCAGCGACTGTCTCGACCTTAACTTAATCCCTTCTCCATCTCTGATTAAATGGTTCTTATAATTCAACAAGTTTGACATCATCTACATGTGTCACCCCTCAATTAAAGTACAAGCCATCACTAATTTTATAGTTGAATTCACCGATAAATTGGGGGGATAAAGTGGGGATAAGGGCGATCTTTTTCAAGATGAACTCTGAGAAATGCCTACATGGGTAATATGTTAACATATATGTTTCCATAATATTGATTTTGATGATAACAAACAAGATTAAGAATGATTAATTTTTTAAGCTCAAACTATGTTTTATACATTTTAAATAAATCATTCATTTTACATTATAAAGGTTTTATATTTTGGAAAAATGATTTATGAAAATATACATGTATCCAAATGGAGTATGTATGTATGCAAGGGGAGTCTATTTTAAATAAATTTTTTAACCTTGCATTGATTTAAGGTGAGCTTTTTATAACTAAATTAAATCTTTGTAATGTATTTTGTCATCATCAAAAAGGGGGAGATTGTTAGCTTTTATAGCTATATATATTGATTTTGATGATAACAAACCACATGTATTGAATAAACAAAGATTTGTGAATTGTGTTTTATAATAAGAAAATGAGGCTATAAAATCAAAGTGTTTTGGACTAAAATAAATATATTTTTAAATCTTTGATTTTATTTTTGAATTTCGAATTTGGACTTAAATGATAAGTTTTGAAATCTTTGATTTTAATAATTATTGTTATAAAATTTCGGACTTGGATATTTTTATAAACATTTAAAATGTTTTGGGCCATACTATTATTTATGAATATTTTGGACTAAAGTGAAAAGTTTTGAGAACTTTGAAAATATGGGTATTTTGTTGAAAAGGACCTTTGTGCAAAATAATAAACTCGTTAGAGCCAAAGCATAATTTCAGAAAGTTTTTGGAAAAGCAAAGTAATATTTGGAAATTCTGAAATTGGACTTATTTGACAATTTGTCTAACGTTTTGGGCCATAATACAGTTTTATAAAATTATAGGGTCAAACGGTAATTTCAGAAAAACATTTCACTGTAGCCATACTGTAGCAGTTACTGTAGCAACCGACAATCCGGTTGTGTAAATCTGGAAATCCGGTTTCGAGCAGAATGTCACCAAAACGCAAGCGGCATTCCGGTTCTTCGCATTCGGCAATCCGGTTCGAGGCAGAATGTAACCAAAATGCAACCGGAATTCCGATTCCAACAAACGGCAATCCGGTTTTTCAGAAATTCAAATTTGTGCTGTAACGGTAACATCAACCGGCTATCCGGTTTCCACATCCGGCAATCCGGTTCCGGCCAGAAATGAACATAACGGCTAGTTTTTGAGTTCAAACTATATAAACTCAAAACCATTTCATTTTTGACAACTCAAGCAAGCAAAAACAAGAGCACACAACATATATTGAGCTTCATTTTCGTAACTCATCATTTATTAGCTCATCATTGTTCTTCAATTTGTATATCTACTCTTAGAGAGAGATTCATTGTTGTATTTATCATTTTTCATCAAATTGTGAGTGTACAAGTGAGGGAAACACTTGGGTTAAGAGATTGGGGATATAATCTCTTGTTGTAAAGGTTCATTGACACCTTGAAGTCAATTGTAATTGGTTGAAGCCTTGGAAAGGCTTGGATAGTGAAATCCTCAAGCGGGTGAGCTTGGAGGCGTGGACGTAGGCGGGGATAGCCGAACCACGTAAAAATCCTTGAGTTCGTTTTTCTCTTCCCTTACTCTTTAATTATTGTGCTTGCATTAAATTTATTGTTTTCGAATTTATTAAGGCATTAGATTAAATTGTTGTGTGGATTTGCTAGGATAATTTTTAAAATTCCAATTCACCCCCCCTCTTGGGTTGCACACTTGTATTTCATAATATACCTACTAATCATGAGCAACCCTTAAAATCATGGTTCAAGTAAGGGAAGAATTCCAAGCAAAGGAGGAAAACGTGAAAGCTTACTTGGAGAAGGTCAAAAAGTCAAAATTGTGGAAATTGTTCAGATTCTTCGAGAGGAGAACATGCTGGTTGGTGCATTAGTAGGAATGGCATCGAAAAGATAAGTCACATTTTCTAGAACTGTCGTTGTGGAAAAATACTCAATCCCAACATCACTAGGGATCCTTCATTTAAGATGAGCTTTATGGTTATTGGGGAGTCTTGAATGGGCCCTTTAATCAACTAGCTATTTAAGGGGACTAGAGTTTGCAATGGGACAAGATAGGATGAGATTTGCCAATCCTAATCCTATTAAATATCTTGTCTTATCCTATTATCCTGATCCCAAATGTAAATTTTCTTCCTTTTAAGGATCATCATAATTCAATATAGCAAAAATCTTGAATAAGTACAAAGTAGAATAATCAAATACTAGTTTTATTTTGACTGTATGAATGTTCGAATATAATTTTATGCTAACATTTTTTATTTGTCTTTTTGCTTCTATTGCATATTAATATTAAGACTTATACTTCAAAAACTATAAATTTAGATAGTAACTAACTTTAACCATGTTAAAATATCTAATAATTCAATAATATAACAATAAACCAAGCCAACAGCTAGGGTTGGCAATGGGTGAGATGGGACAGGATTTGCTAATCGTAGTCCTGTCTCGTATATGCAAATAAGATAAAAAATTTCTCATTCGCATCCCTTTATTTTTTTATTTTGGATAAAAATATGTCCTGACCCATCCTAAATGGAATAAGAAAATTTGTCATCCCTAAAGGGGACAATCCCTAAGGACGAAAATAAAGTTCGAAGTTTCAAATATAAAGCTATTAAAAAATGGTCAATGGGGGATGAACTATGTTGTCAGAGAATCTTAACTCCTTATCTTAAATAGATTCGGTTTTCTGATGCTGATTACATGCTTGAAGAAATTTGTAAAGGAATCACACACTTAGTCGGGAGGTCGTTATAAGGTCAAATGAGTTCTCAAATTCATGACATACGTATTATTGTACCTCGACATAAAAAAGGTCAAGAAACCCTGGAATGCCCTCATGCTCAGGACATATTACCAGTAATAATAAGGATCATTTCAATATCTAATCTCCAATGGGGTCAATTTTGTAGTTTCTACCTTACTTTTATTTCCCAAGGAAAAGCCTCTTGTGACTTCGATTGGATCTACTAAATTTGAGAACCACTAATATTATAACCATTCAGATGAGTTGCACATGCCAACTCTTTCTCGACCACATGGATAAGGCATACATGCCGTCTTATTCTTAACCATTTAAATGAGGTGTACATCCCGCCTATTTCTCGACTATTTAGATGAGGCATACATGCTGCCTCTTTCTCAACTAAGAAGTATTGTTGAGAAGACGTGCGTATCAAGCTATTTATTTTATCTCCTAACACGACAACAATATATAGAAGGGAATATCACCGCATCTATGATGTATAAAGATCTCGCATGATGGGATCAACCTTATGTGGCAATAAAAGAACCGGATAATCTTTATTACAATGTCTCTGTATGATGAGATCAACCGTAGATGGCATGGTAAAGCGGCCACATAATCTTTGTTATGTAGGTCTCTGTATGATGGAACCAACCCACATAGCGGTAAATGGACTAGACAATCTTTATTTTAAGGGTCCCCGCATGATGGGATCAATCTCACATGGAACGGTGGAGGGACTGGGTAATCTCTGTTATAAGGGTTCTCGTATGATGAGATCAACTCCACATAGGACAGTAAAGAGACAAGGCAATCTCTATTACAAAAGTCCCCACATAATGGGATCAAGCCCATATAGTAATAAAAAGGATGGGCAATATCTATTATAAGAATCCTTGCTTGATGAAAACATCCCATGCAGCGTTCAAGAACCCTATTATCTCTAATGTCTCTATAATAAGGGCCCACACATGGGAACACCCTATAGTGTGTTCAAGGGATCTCGTACTACCCGCATAAGCAATACAGATCCCATGTATGGGTGGATGCCCTCATAGTGCTGAGTTGGTCCTGCTTGTATCTCTAAATACCATGCATACTAGAGAACATCCCAAGTGACGATGATATAAATGCCTTAGGCACGACAACGAGCTCTAGGAGCGGTAAATGCCCCAACTAGTAAGGCATAGATAAATACTCCGCACGGCATGAAAAAATACACATACCATAAACATAGTGACAAGCCCCAAGTGCAGCACATCAAAGAAATTCTAAAGGCACGACAAAGATAAATGTTTCATCTAGCGTGAAAAAAAACATACTGCCCGAGGTACAGTAATGAGCTCCAGGGGTGGCATACATTATAAATGCCCTAGGTGCTGTACACATAATGGATGCCCTAGATGCAGCAACGAACCCTAAGTCTAGCACGTAAAATAAATTCTCCCACCATGGTGACAAGCCTTGGACGCGGCAAATGCCCCGACAATGCACCAAAGGCAAATACTCTGCCCGACACAGTGAAATTGTACATCCCTCGTGCATGGCAAATAAGATAAAGTCCCTGAGTGCAGCGATGAGCCTTAGGCATGGCACATAAGGCAAATTTCCTAGCCGCTACAATAATGCGTAGTCACGACATGTGATGTATGTTCCTCAAGTGTGGCTAATAAAGCAAACTCCTCTAGGTGCAGCGATAAGCTACTCTAAGCAGCCTTTCTCTCCCATCCCATGCCCCTATCACCAACACCTTTGCCTATAACAAAGTCCTATGAGTCTTTATCTTCCGTGCTTGGTTGATAATTAGGAGTTAAACTTGGATCGTAAAAAAGGTCGGCATCTATGAAACCTTCTTCTAGGGAACCTGGGGAAGATCACCTATTCTAATTCAGGGGTCCTCCCTAGATCAAAAAGTTTTGAGGAATACGGAGGCCTAAATAATGTAAAAATAGCTCAATACTATACATTTAACCAACTGTCTGAATCAAACATCTTTTCTTTAGTTTTCTCCTTGGCCCTTTTCCTTTCGTCACAAATAGAACCTAACCACTTTTTAAAGGAGTTTCTCTTTGTGCAAGAGCACTATCTAGAACCTGTTAGCTCATTGTAGAGCTTGATCACCTTTGCCATCAGTTGGGAGTTCCATTCCAACATTTTATTCGGGACATGAGCATTAAGCATAACAATCTACATGAGACCCAGCTAACTAAAGTCATGAGAAAAGCAAATTGGGATCAACCTGAAGAAAGCTCTCTGTAGCTTCCTCTAACAGTTGACACTGCGAGGCCTTCCTAGCAGAATGTAAGATTCAAACTTTCTTTATGAAGCTTGCATGAGGATAAGGAATATGATCATTGAAAACTAGCCATTTTCTTTTTGTCAACAACCAATCTAATTTCATAACAAAGTGGTAGGCCCTGCAAGGCATTCTCAAAAGTGGATGAAAAAGTTTTTTTTTTCAAAAAACACCTAGGCATCTCCCTTTATAGCTCAAGGGGAAGATCCTTGAGTTGAACGTATAGCCCTTTTAGTAGAACTAGGAACTCTATTTCAGCCAACATACAGAGGATCTCTTTCCACTTTATACATCTCCTACTTAGACAAACTCTTTGGCAGAAAACACAAGAGAAAAAGGGTTAGCATAATTCGAAAGATAGTGTGAGACACCCAGGACAAGAGAGAAAATACACAACCTCAATGTCGTAGAGGTCTACCCATACAAAAACTGTCATTAATGAGAAGATTTGTTCACATTGCATGATCCCTCAAATAACAATTTAGTCTCCTTCACCTTATTCTTTACTAAAGAAGACTAAGAGGATTTCATTGGGGTGAAATATGGACTAAAGATATTGAGGGCATGACACATAAGGAGTACGACTCAGAACCATGACAAAAGATAAAAGGGAAGTTGAAAAAGGATGATGATTGGGAAGACTTCGAAAAAAAGAAAAGATCTCATGTGGGGAATGTGATTCAAGACTGTGACAAAGAATGAAAGGGAAGTTGAGAAGGAAGCTAACAAGGGGAAAATGAAAAAGGAAGTTGAGATGGGATGATCTCGGGAAGATGACATCAACCACCCAAGTCATCAAAGAATAATGGAATACACCTTTTATGGTATGGCCACGCCATTGCATGGTAGTATGATCCCCACATAAGTTGCTTCCCAAATATCTCCTTGCGAGCTACCTAAGTCAGAAGGAAAAGAAGACCATGGACAACCCACCAATACCCACTCTAGAAAGCTTATATGCTCCTCCACCCAATTGGCTCATTTAAAATAACCCAATTGGTGTTAGGGACACCTTGCCAACACTAACTGCACTCAAATTGGTAGTTATTAGCTCAAACACATAATAATATCCACCAAAATGGCCGAATTGCCTAAAACCATTACTTGAGGAGGGAATTCCCCAACAGTGGTCTACCATGTGTTCATAATGACACCGAAAGATCCACTTAGGGGCACTCCATATAAAAAGATCAGATTGGTCTCACAAAGACATAAATGACTCATTTATCCCTAAAACACTCAACTTTCTTCTTGCGTTAGGTTTTCTTTGAAACCCCTCACTTCATCCTACCTCTCACTGACTTAACCGTCATAGTATCGTCTCCCGCATTGTCTTTAATGACTATTTCTTATGGTCGTATGGGCGTCTCAGCTGTCACTTGCCCCAACAACAGTATCCTTACTATTCCAATCGCCCTCCTCTTTAGAAAACCATCTCCAAGAGAGAAGCTTTCATAGTATTTTGTGCTGAACGAAAATCAGACCAAAACAAAATTAAAAATAAATGTTGTAATTTCTAAATATCTATTGACTTACTTTTAGTGAAAATAGAGGGTATAATTTTTGAAATTTTAAGCCTAAAAAAATTAGAATCAATTCAAGTTTGACAGAGTGATATTGAAAATGATACTTTGTAGATGAATAAAAATGGTTCAAATTTAAGTTTTACCATTGGGTTTTAACAATTGACAATTCACATTAATATCTACTTGATTTTTTTTTCTTGGATTGAGTTAGGTTTTGTAGGTTCATGTTAGCGAAGTCAACCTAATCCAATCATCAAAATTGAATGTTTCTAATTAAATGCGTCAACTCATTGTTTTATCGGCAATCACCTTCTTCTCCTATCCCTGAGATCCAGGGTTCAAATCTTCCGAATGTATGGGAAGCATAGTCTTGGCAACCATGGCACGTTGAGCTTAATTCCAGAAAAGCTCAATTCTAATATATCTATCAGTTAATTTATATTCGACATAGTTAAACATTCAAAGCATTTCTAAAATGTCATAAACAACTCTTATCTTATCAATCATCAGTTACGTTTAAATTTAACATATGAGATTTTCAAAATGTAAATTCATAAGACAAAAAGCTCTTATGAATAGATAAGAGGGAAAAGATATAAATATATATCACAAACAAAACACCGAGAGACAACAATATTTAATTTATTTACATACTAGATTTAATATAAGAACAGAAAATTACAGGCCATACTACAAGCATTAATTATCATACTAAAAATAGAAAGTTGCAGTCTTGAAATTTTAATCTTCCATATTGCCCAAGAAAACTCTTGTCAAAACATTCTTGCACTCCATAGATGCTTTCAGCAACTTCAAACCCTATCCACGAATAAATTGAATACAAAAATATTATAGGTTATTGAATACATAATCCCAATCAAATAATCACCGAGGAAATACATTAACAATATACCTCATCAATGCCAAAATCGACAACTTGCTCCTCAAGGGCACTCAGATCCATAACTTTAAACTTTATAGGCAAAGTAATACAAGAGATAGTAGACATGGGCGTCACCTCTAGATTATCCATCACCATGTAAGTTACCACCCCCTTAACAAACCCTCTCTCAGCATCCGGAGAAACAAAAGTCAACTCATGGTTCATGGTTGCGTTGCAACCAGGACAAGACCTCGACGGAGCATCAGCCACATATAAGTGAGAACTGCTATAGCGATTGCTATTAGGACACGAGAAAAATTTCAGAACAGCATTGGGTTGATGGCTATTATCAAGCGACAAAAGAGGAATTTCATTGGGACACAGTGGAGATTTGGGATTTAGCACAGAGTTCTTGCTTTCGTTTGATTGCATGTAGGTTTCACTCAGAGATTCAATGCTTCGATAAAGATCACCCAGACACCACCCCGTATTTTTATTTTTCAAGAGATTAATGATGGTGCCAACGGGCAAAGAAAGGACGTAGAAGAGGAAATCTACAAAGTCTTTGTCAGCTTCTGCGAAAAGAACTTTGCGTTCCGTTTTGTTGATGAGAAGCTTCAAAGTTGTCTTTGAGGTTTCCATGGCTGTGTTAATTCTCTTTCACTAATTTCACTGCAAAGGTGATCTAGTGAAGGTGCAATGTGGTTGTTGGATAAATATATTGGAAGAGTTGATCAATTTTGTGGTTGTTGAGTCAGTTTAACTATTGGGGGTAAGGCTTGTTATAGTGCTCTAGCCAGACTTTAAAACTATGCGGGTAAATTTAATTTACTTTAAAGAATTTAATTTATTAGATAATTTTAGATTTAGTACACTCATTAAAGTGATTTTGATTACATAAAAAAGGTTTTCAGAAAAAATTATGACCAGCAATGTGGCCACTACTCGATGCCTTATTTATATCCCCTGATCGATTGTATATATGATTCTTTTATGTACTTTTCAATAATTTTCTTAACTAATTGGAGATTCATCCAAAAACTAGAACTTACTGCAATGATATTTTTTGAATTTATTGCAGTATCAAATTATTTATAAAAATCATATTTTTAAAAATTACTCCTCCTTTTCAAAATCACTTCTAGATTCAATTGCAATCTGATCCTAAAGAACAAAGCCACACTTCTGAACCATTACACTTCTCTCTGAGAAATAAGGAATATTTCCTTGAAATCGACTATTCCAAAAGTCAGTAAGTCAGAAAGATACTTGGGGCATATTCCAGGACCAAAACCTGTACCAGGTAGAAAATGATATCATGAGTATATGCAGAAGAAATTTTCCATTTTTTTTTATAATTATTGGTCTGTTTGATCTAGCAGCCAAATAGAATATTAAATATGCGTTTGTAATAAATAATTTCAAGAATAAAAGTTAAAAAGAAAATGACAATAGTTATGTTATTAAAAAGGCTTATCGAAAGGGAGAAGCATTGTTTTGACCCTCTGACACTCAAGAAATTAATATTCAACAAATAGAATTACAAACAGACAGTAATTAAATTTTATGTTTATTGTAGAACTAGATTTATTATGATGAATTATAAAATTACATAACTCTTTATTTTTATTTTTTTCTAATTTTGACCAAAGTTTCGGTTTACCTCCCAACTATTTAACACTATGTTGAGAGAATGAAGAAATAAAAGAAAATTCAAGCAAAAAAAAAGAAAAAAAGATTGCTTTTAAAAAATTCAGATCAATCAAAATATTGAATTAACTCAGAATATTATATTAAAATAAAACTTTTAAATGAAATTATATTGTGAACCATGATCGTCATCAATTTGAGATAAAAGATTATGAAATTCTCGAATTTAGTATTAAAATGTGTTTCATGAAAGGGTTAATTTTAGAGAATTCCCTCTTGAATTAACTATCTATAAATTATCTTTTTAGTTTTAAAAACTTGAATTTATCCCTGTTTTTATTAAAAAAACCCAAAAAATTCATCAATCCAATCCCAATCTTTCTTTTTTCTTTTTGAACGAAAAGGATAACTTGAGGTTTTCGAAAGTAAAGGGAATAATTTAAAGATTGTTAATTTATGAAGAGATTTTTCAAAAATTACCTTTCACGAAATAAAAGGAAATAAATTGAAGTTGAATTGAACAAATTAAAAAGTATAAATTAAAGACCGAAGTATTACTAATAAAATAAAAATTTGTGGAAACATCATAAACAAAAATCTAATAAAAGAGACCTATATAATTTTGCTAAATGAATAGTTGAATAAAGTTATAAATAATTTCACAGAAGGTGGGGATTTATTCGCTCTAAATTCTTTTTGAAAACTTTAATTTTAATAAAAAAGTTTATTAAAACTATACTCATCACGTGAATTACTACTGAGGATAATTTATTATAAATTAATATTATATAATTACTTTGAACACTTGTAAAGCACACTTATTATTCCATATGTAATTCTCAAATGCCTTTTACCCTAAATCTTTTATTTCTAATATCTTAATCCATGCTTAGAACTTAGAAGAACAATGAGGAAATCAATATTTTTTTAAAAAAATTGACTACAAAGTATTTGTAATACTTTTTATTTTTTTGAAAAATAAAATGATACAAAAATATTGGAAAGATTTTTCTTTCTTTTGAGCCTTCTTCTTCTTCTTATTTGTCTTTTCGTCATGGTTGTCTTCTTCTCCTTATTTTTTTTTTGATTTGGACGTACTTACGATTTTTTTATTATGTTCTCATTAAAAGTAGTTTTGGGTACAAAGTCTAATATTAAACATAAATAAACAGAAAATTAATGACTAAAATTATGTTAAATAATTTGTTTACCACTTGATTTGATTATATTATTGTAAGTATGAGTTAGATCTCTTGAAACTGGTGCGATCAATAATGTATTTGTGTTTCAACTAAATAAAGTGAAGTTTTTTTTGGGGATAAACCTCTGTAAAGAGGCAATTTATTCTAAGTAAAAGAAATATTTACAGTCAATTAATGGAGAACATAATGACCCTTACCCCTTAGAATAATTGTAAAACCGAAATAGATGAAAATAAGCGAAAAGCCATTAAGAAACAACAAAATAGAACAAGCTTCAAGAAAATCCATATCTTGGAAAACCATTTACCTCTTTGGAAAGAACGCTTTGAAGCTCCTAAGGTGCAGCATGCCACCAAGAAAGGTCACTACAATCAAGCCCAAGATTAGCTAGAGCATTTGCAATGCGATTGCATTCTCTAAAAGTATGAGAAAAACGAAGCTATAAAGTTAAGTAATTAATTTAAAAGTTAAGAAAATTTTAAAAATTTTAAGAGTGTATAAACGTAAAATTAATTTATGAGTATACACAGTCTTGTAGTGTAATAATTTATTTTATGAGTATACACAGTCATATAGTATAATAATTTATTTTATGTATTCTTAATTTATTCATTACGCTTCAAGTACAAAATTACAACCACACATTAATAATTTCCAACGAAAAACTACAATAAGAAAACTAGCTAATCAGACCTAGAAAAATCGTACGGAAAAAATCTCCAAAGCCTCTTGTTTGAATATGGAATCATTTAGAAGTAATCGTGATTGTATCCTCTCTTTAGCTTTGTAGAATAATCATTTAGTAGAAGAATGTCAAATGATCATTCTGGCCAGTAAAAATAGAAATTCAATATTTTTAGCCCGAGCAAGTATTTTGACCAGAAAAATTGTAATTGGCTGCAACCATGAGTGCCCCCTCAAGAGCTTTTTATGTAAATTCTCCATTTTTCTAGAATGTACAATTTTTTTTTAACCTTTTCTGAACTTAAGATTTTTTTTTTTGAGAATGTTTAAGTTAAAACAGTGGAAAAATCTTTCAAAGTCTTGTATGGCGCACAAAATCTGACCCCACTAGCTTTGTCTTTTTTAAAGTGAGAAATTAAAAAAATAAATAAGTAAAAGAAGAAAGAATCCCGTTAGTGCGCAAAAAAGATGGATTTGGAAAGAAAAGTAAGTCCTCGGTAACAGATACTAGGTGCATAAGTGATTACTTTTATAGTTTTATTTGATAATCCATGCATTTGGAAAGAAAAGTAAGGCTACAGTAAAAATTTGGGGTAAAAATGATTACTGAGCTGGACCCTCTTTCATTTGAAAAATTGTAGGAAAAAAAAAGAGTAGAAAATGATGATGAATTATTGAATTGGAACCCCAATCGTACGAGTCCAAGAAAACGTAATGACTTACAAATTCTCAAAGAATTAAGTTCTTCTTTGGGCTCTTGCCACTTTTTTTGGGAACCATACGACTTTATATGAGCGAAAAATCTGGGGAGAAATTGACTTTCAACTTTATTCATTAGGGTGCTTCTTAGAATTTTATTAGTATTCTAAAATATTAATGTTCCACATTAAGAGATAAGTAAGAGTAATTATTTTTGTGTTTGACTAGAGATTACTCATGTGCTTGATTTAATTGTAAATTAGAGTTGAATAACTCAAATTTACATGTGATTTGAAGTTAAATTAAATTATAAGACACATAGGTGATTAATTTAAATTAAATAAGAAAAATAGATGATTCATTTAAATTAAATTAGGAAAAGAACTATAAAGAGTTTGTCAGCTTTCCATGATGATTGTTGAAAAATGAATAGTTATATTATTCTTTTTAATGCATTTTACTTTTGTCTCGTATTTTTTTATCAAATTTATTTTATTATTCTAAACTGTTGTATTTAAAGCGTAACTTCACAACAATATAATCGTATCTTAGAGATCAAACCATCTTATTTGTCTTTCTTATGCGAGAAATCTTCATTTGAGGGGTGGAATCTAGTCTCAAGGACAATGCTTCATGCAATGTTTGCCAATTGGGTAACAACTTGAGCATTTCAGGAAGCAACTTTTAGGTTTACTATAGCAAGTTCCTACATTACTGGGTGCAACACCATGGTCGAATAAATATGTTGCTATGCTCAAGCCATAGTTCACATTAGTGTGTTTGCTGATTGAAGTGCTGCCCAGGATGATTTTGGATTCTTACAAACAATATTGACTCATATTTCTAATAATCTTAAGACCAATTTATGAGGTTTGATTATTTCTTCAAATAAGTTATACAAACCTACTATCTACGATTTTTATTAGCTATAAAAATACACCTACAATTAGGGATTTATTAAAATATACATGGTAGTGGATCCCAAATCTTAGTAAGCTTTATTAGTTACTTCTTTAATTTTAGGCATGCTTTGACAATAAATATTTGACTACCAAAGATTACAACAAAGATTTAAGCTAATAGTTGGTTATTATAAAATTCGCTACAACTAATTTAAATTGATTTCAATCTAAAATTTTTATATGTTATACTGGACATCCAAAGAAATTTTTGAAACTTGTTACACTAGAAATTTTTTGTTCTAGTAAAATATATGAATTATGAAACTATTTTACCATATCCATGCTTCTTGACAAATTTTGAAATTTGAAACATTATTTCCTATATATGTCTTAAAAAACTATGAAATTCGGAAAATTGTTTCCTATATTCAGTAAAATACATGAATTATGAAAATTTCATGATTTTTCATACTAGAATAAATTATTTTGAATTTTTTAACTTAGTAAGCTCAAAGCAGAAAAATATTTGACAAGATTTATGAGGTCAAAAATGAAAATTATTTTCAACAGTTTTAGATTGAATTGAGCTACGGTAATTTTATTATTAGAACTCTATATGTCAGCATACGCTTTGTAAAATTATATTGTTTTGATGATGAAATAATTTATTAAAAATCAAAGACTAAAGAATGCTCTATTGTGGAACTAATGTTGTTATTATTTGAGTCTTGAAGATACAATTGTGATTATTAGAATTAAAGAGAAAAATATCAATAATGAGAATAGAATGGTCAAGGAATTAAATTCCGAAACAAATTTACTTGAGAGTTATTGTCCTTACAACAAGAGGCAGAAGAAAAGTCCCAATAATTATTTCAATCTCATTATTAAAGTTAAGAAAATTGTATTGCTAAGTAAATTCTCCCTTTAGCCTGGTGTAGCCCTCTTAAATATTTTATTTAGTTATATAATTGCCCTTATTGAGATTTATATAAATATTTTTTTATTAAAAAGTTATGCCGCCTTTTCAACCATCCTCAAATTCTTGTCAGAATTCATCCGAACTACAATTTCAAAACTCTCGTCTTTTCATGATTCATTGTCAAAGTGTAAGCTCTTAAGTTAAAAGTAGAGAGCAATTATAAATTTCAAAGAAAAATAGGTAATTTTATAATTTAAATATTATTTTTTATTATGCTGCACTTTATACTTTTATTTTTTATTACATTATATTTTTATTTTTTATTAGGAATTATATTTCAATAATTTCATCTGTACATAACTAATATTTTGAGAAGTAATTTTGAGAAGTAAGGCTCATTATGTCCCCTTATTAAGTGTATCTTTATTTAATAAAGATCTCTCATCCAATAGAAAAGTATTGAGGGTCATTTTATGATGTCATAATTAAAGTAACCCGTATCAATACCATAATTAAACATAAATTATGTAAATGAATAATAAAATTTGTAAATTTAAAATAAAACTTGTAAATCAACATTAACTATAAAATAACACATAAATTTTAGAAATTAAACATAAGATTTGTAAATGTAAGTAAAACGAGTAAATTAATATAAAACTAATAAATTGATGTATTATTAGTAAATAAGACAAAAACATGTAATTATAACATAAAACTCGTAAATCAACATTAAGCGAAAAATAAAACATAAAATTTAGAAATAAATATACGATTTGTAAATGGAAAATAAAACAAGTAAATTAATATAAAACTAGTAATTGATATACTATTAGTACACAAGCTAAAACTTGCAAATATAACTTAAAACTAGTAAATTGACATTAATTGTAAAATAAAATAGACATTTTGAAAAGGAAAAAAAGACTTGTAAATAGAGAGTAAAATAAGTAAATTACTATAAAACTAATAAATTGATGGTATTACTGGTGAATAAAACAAAAATTTACAAATATAACAAAAACTAGTAAATCAACATTAAGCATAAAATAAAATATAAATTTTAGAAATGGAACATAAGACTCGTAAATGGAAGGTAAAATAAGTAAATTAACATAAACTAGTAAATTAATGTGTTACTAGTAAAGAAAACAAAAACTTACAAAGATAACATAGAAATAGTAAATCAACACTAATTGTAAAATAAAACATAAATTTTGGAAATAAAACATAAGATTTGTAAAAAGAAGGTAAAATAAATAAATTACTATAAAACTAGTAAATTAATGTATTACTGGTGAATAAAATGAAAACTTATAAATATAACCAAAAAAAAATAAATCAACATTAAAGTCAAAATAAAACATAAATTTTAGAAATGGAACATAAGACTTGTAAAATGAAATGTAAAACAAGTAAATTAATATAAACTAGTAAATTAATTTATTATTGGTAAAAAAACAAAAACTTGCAAATATAATATAAAACTAGTAAATCAACACTAACTGTAAAATAAAATAGAAATTTTAGAAATGAAACATAAGACTTGTAAAAGGAAGGTAAAATAAGTAAAATACTATAAAATTGGTAAACTAATGTATTATTGGTAAATAAAATGAAAACTTATAAATATAACATAAAACGAGCTAATCAACATTAAATGGAAAATAAAACATAAAGTTTGTAGATTATGTTAGCCTAAAAGGCTATATTAATGTAATTTTGATGATAACAAACATGTGTCTTGAGTAAAAATAATAAATATTGTATTTCACATCTTCACTAGTTTTTTAAGGATAATATTTATACAAGTGAATCAAGTGAAATCAAGATTGAAGGCACTCATCGGACATAGGCGAAATCAAGAATAAAGTTTGGAGCTCAACGGAAAAATTATTACGATAAATTCTTGTAAAGCCGGTATGATTTAGTTGATGCATGATTTAGCATTTGAGAAGCTCAATAAATTAATTTAATTAAATACTTTTCATAAACTAAAAGTTTTATTTTTATAAAGAAAAGTATTTTGTGGATTTAAGTAATTTGAACTTAAATGCTAAGATTTGAAATCTTTATTTTTAATAAGTATTAAATTTCGGAGTTGGACATTGTTATAAACATTTGAAATGTTTTGGGGCATACTATAATTTATGAATATTTTGGACTAAATTGAAAGGTTTTGAGAACTTTGAAAAATATAGGTATTATGGTGAAAAGGATCTTTGTGCGAAATAATAAAATATTTGGGGTCTTATTATAATTTCAGAAAGTTTGGGAAAGACAATTATTTTTAAGAGGTTCTGAAATTAGACTTATTTGTAAAGTTTTCTGACGTTTTGGGCTATAGTATAATTATAACAAGTTTTGGGTTAAACTGTAATTTAACAGAACAGTGTTACTGTAGCAAATTCAAAAATAACGGTAATATTACAGTTCCTGAGCGGCTAGCCGGATAAATCAAGCGGCTAACCGCTTGAGCACGGGATTTTGCCTATAACGGCTAGTTTTTGGGCTTTTTCTATAAAAACTCAACTCAAACTTCATTTTAAGAACCAATGCACACAAATATAAGATCATACAACATATATTGAGCTTCCGAAACGCAAATCATCATTGATTGAATCATTCTTGAGCTATTAGTTGCATATCCACTCTTAAAGAGAGTTTTTGTTGTAACTTTCATTTCTTATCAATTTGTGAGTGTGTAAGTGTGGGAAACACTTGGGTGAAGAGATTGGGGAGATAATCTCTTAGTTGTAAAGGTTCATTGACACCTTGGAAGTCAATTGTAAAAACTTAAAGCCTTGGGAGGCTTGGATAGTGAAATCCTCGAGCTTGGTTGGCTTGGAGGCGTGGACGTAGGCGGGGATTGCCGAACCACGTAAAAATCCGCGTGTTTGTTTTTCTCTTCCCTTACTCTTTTATCTTTACGCTTGTTTGAATTTATTGTTCTATATTTCATTAAGGCGTTAGATTGATTTATTGTGCGAATCGTATTGCATAATTTTTTAAAAAACTCAATTCACCCCCCTCTTGGGTTGCATAACTTGCATTTCATTTGGTATCAGAGCTTGGTTCTCTTATTAGGACTTAACCGTCTAGAGTAAAAGATCCATGGCAACCCATAATGATTCAACTTTTAGGGAAGGACAATCCACAATTAGACCACCATTCTTTGACGGTAATGACTACCCATATTGGAAAACTAGGATGAAAATTTATTTACAAGCTTTAGATTATGATATTTGGGAAATTGTTTGTGATGGTCCATTTATGCCTTTAACTAAAAACGAAGTTGGGGAGGATATTCCAAAACCTTCGAGGGAATGGAATGAATTGGAAAAGAGAAAAGCTTTTCTAAACTCCAAAGCCATGAATGCCTTATTTTGTGCACTAGATAAGAAAGAGTTTCATAGAGTATCTAGTTGTCAAAGTGCTAATGAAATTTGGCACAAACTTGAAGTTGTTTATGAAGGCACGAATAAAGTAAAAGAGTCTAAAATTAGTAGGTATACTCGACAATATGAATTGTTCCAAATGGAACAAAATGAGAGTGTGTATTCTATGTATACTAGATTTACGGACATAGTGAATACTCTAGGAGCCTTAGGCAAGACCTTTTCAAATAGCGAGAAAGTTAAGAAAATCATTAGGTCGCTACCTAAGAAATGGAGACCAAAAAGGGCTGTCATTGAGGAAGCCAAAGATTTAAATATTTTACTTATTGATGATTTAATTGGTTCTCTTATTTCTTATGAGGAAGACTTGGCAGCCGAAAGAGGTAATGAGGAGAAGAAGAAAAGCATTGCTCTCAAAGCCTCGAAACATGAGAGTGATGAGGAAAGCGAGCTGGATGAGGAGGAGATGGATATGTTGGCTAGGAGGTTTATAAAACTTTTTAAGAAATCTGGTGAGCGAAGAAAATTTAGAGACCTCAAGAACCGAAAGGAGAAAAAGGAAGTAATCAAATGTTATGAATGCAAGAAGCCCGGACACATAAGACCGGAGTGTCCTCTTCTCAACAAACTCAAGAAGAAAGCTATGGTGGTCACATGGGAAGATAGCGATGAGGAAACAAGTGATGAGGATGAGCAACAAGAAATGACAAACTTAGCTCTCATGGCCGTTGGGGAAGAATCATGTGATGAACTTGATGAGGTAAATGATCATTTTACTTATGATGAATTATATGATGCTTTTAGAGAATTGCATGATAATTGGATAAAAATTGGTAAAAAGAATGCATGTCTTAAAAAGAAAATAGTAAAACTCACAAACGAAAATAAATCTCTAAGTGCAAAGATTACATGTGTAGAATTAGAGAATAAAACATTGCATGATAGAGTTACATTATCAAATGAGAAACCTAGCACTTCACATGAGCATCTAGAATCATATGTAGATGACTTGAAAAATGAAAATGATACTTTACAAAAATGCAATGATTCATTAAATGAAAAGATTAAAGGACTAGAGTTAGATAATAAAATGTTGCATGAAAGAATTGCATCATTTAAATGCAAACAAAGTACTTCATATGAGCATGAAAAATCACATGTTGATGAGTTGATGAAAGAAAATGAAGTGCTTAAGAAAAAGAGTAATGAGCTAAATCAAATTGTGTTAAAATTTACAAATGGGCAAAAGATGTTGGACAACTTGCTTAATTCACAAAAATGTGTGTTTGATAAAGGAGGACTTGGGTATAAGCCTTACTTGAAACAAAAATATTATAAGAATTATTTTGTTAAGGCTACCTCCACAAGTGATCATAAGGTTGTTTGTCATTATTGTAATCAAAATGGTCATATGAAGAATAGATGTCCTGTGAAAAGAAATGCATATTATGGAGCAAAATGTATTTGGGTTCCAACAGGAACCATTGCTAACATTCAAGGACCCAAGAATATTTGGGTACCAAAGTACACAACTTGAATAATTTTTTATAGGCACCACAAACAAGGAAGGGTGGAGAGTTCCTTGATGAAGCTTATGAAGATAATCACTTGATCATGGTGTAAGTAAAAATAATGAGACAATATGATTTAATTGTTTTGGTAACAATTATTGTCTTATTGATTATGAGTGATGGTCTTTTAAGCTTAGTAAGTATTTGATAAATCATTTGGTATCATGTTGAGTGAATCATGAAAAATATATAGTAGCTTGAATTTGTGATAATATGCTTATATGTTTACATGATTGAATTATCATTGTATTTAACATTGAGTGTTTTATCATGATGCATGTATATATATATATATATATATATATATATATATATATATATATATATATATGATAATAGCTTATCAACTCATCATGATGAATTTGTTTGATTTTTAATGATTATGTAATGCCTAAGCATGAGGAATAAGTGATATGCTTATTAATCTTTGAGTGTATATATGTTTCATGATTGAGTAAAATATATCATGATGGATTTGTTTGATCTTAATGTTTATGAAGTGTTTAAGCATGATGATAAGTGGTGTGTTTGATTTATTAACTTTTGAATGCTTATATTTTTAATTATTGCGAAAAATATATGCATGATGAATGAATTGTATTTTTGAATTAATCTTGTTTTGAATGTTTATAATTCGAATTATAAAGTGTTATTAAATCTATTAAAATTGTTTGGAAAACAAAGGAGTTTTTAAAAAATTTTAAGTCTGCGCAAGCTGTAATGAATTGGTCATAACTCTTTCTAGAGAACTCCAAAGCGAGCTCTGTAAAATTTATTGGAAAGCTTACTTAATTATCTTTCCAACGGTATATAGCTTGATTGTTAATTCTGGCTCAATCAATACAGTTTTTATTACGAATCTGACCTTTCTGCATTGTATTAAGTTTTGAATGCTTATATGCTTCATGATTGTATGCTTGTTAGATGTATTATTTGTTTGAATTAATTATCTTTTGGATGTTTAAAATCATGAATTATGCATTAAATTGGCTCTTAAGATGTTTCAGGACACAAAATGGCCACGAAATTGATTAAAATTGGCCGAAAATCAACTAAGGAGCAGCTGGACAGCAACCAGGCGGCTAGCCGCTTGGTCACGGGTTGGGCATATTGTTTTTGCTCATTCTCCTTCCTTCGTTATTTTTCTGCACTTGTTTCTTCTCTCTTCAAAACCGTGAGTCACTCTCTTTCATTTCCAATCAATTTCTCTTCATTTCTCAATCATTTTTATGCCAAGATCAATCTCTTAAATCATTACCCATGCATTTCATCTTCATTAAACACTTCATCATCATCATTTCTTCACTTGTTTTTTCATCATTTCATCATCTCTCACGGATGAACAGTACCTCTCAATTTCTCTCTCAAATTTCTTCATCTTTTACTCATTTTCTTGTTAAAATCAATCATCCAAATCATTATTCATCCATTACTCCTTCAATTTTCGTTCTCAAAACTTCATTTCATCAACTCTCCACATAAAATCCAAAATCAAAACCTAACTCTACCCGTTTCTCTCTCTACATTTTCAAGCTTCCTTTAGCCCATTTTTTATCTAATCTACATCATATATGAGCTTTATTCATCTCTAGGATCAATTTTCTTGGCTCAAACAAATCCATTTCACTCAATTTTTGTAAACCTGAAATTGCATATTTAAGCTCTTTTTAGTCCACTTTTAATCCAATCAACACTATCCATTATCTTAAATCATCTCTTGGATCAATATAATTGGTTTAAAATCATCAATTTCACTCATTATTTTACAAATCCGAATTTGTCCATTTTGGGTATATGCACCTACATTTTCATATGCATAATTGTTTTAATTGTGAATTACGGATAATGGTTGTTTAATATTAAGATATATTATATTTGGATGATGTTTTATGCTTAATTCTTACGTGTTGTTTGATGAATTGGTGGAGTTGTTGATTTGTTATACTTAAGTTTATATGGAAGTGTTTTTAATCACAATGTGTATTTGAGGATTTGTTCATTTTTAAGGGGAGATTCTGCCGAAATTTTTCTCGCCCAAAATTAGTAATATCTTCATTGAATTATTTTTGGTGATCTTGTTTCAAATTGCATATATTTTCTTTACAAAGAAAATATATATGATACGTTTTTGATAATATCATTTTGGTTAAATTTTTTTTTACTTGGCCATATATTTAGGGGATCATACAATATGATTTTGGACAATATGCATTTTGAACATTCTTTTGATGGCTTGATAGTTCATGCTTATTTTATGGTTAATTGGATATTTGGTTATTATATGTTTCTCGATTAACCATTGACATATTGTCGGTCTTAGCATGAATTTGTAGTAATTTTGATGATGAAGGGGGAGAGATCATGTATTTTGAATATGGAGATATATAATGTATATTTTGATCTTGAAGTATTTATGCATGGTTTTAAAATATTAAGGGGGAGCTTACAAATTGTTATAGATCATATTTTTAGGGGGAGTTTGTTCTTAAATTTGATTTATAAGTTGAAGCCATGTATGCCATGTATTAAGGGGGAGTTTAATGTCAAAATACATGAGATGTTTGTCATCATCAAAAAGGGGGAGATTGTTAGCCTAAAAGGCTATATTAATGTAATTTTGATGATAACAAACATGTGTCTTGAGTAAAAATAATAAATATTGTATTTCACATCTTCACTAGTTTTTTAAGGATAATATTTATACAAGTGAATCAAGTGAAATAAAGATTGAAGGCACTCAACGGACATCGGCGAAATCAAGAATAAAGTTTGGAGCTCAACGGAAAAATTATTACGATAAATTCTTGTAAAGCCGGTATGATTTAGTTGATGCATAATTTAGCATTTGAGAAGCTCAATAGATTAATTTAATTAAATAATTTTCATAAACTAAAAGTTTTATTTTTATAAAGAAAAGTATTTTGTGGATTTAAGTAATTTGAACTTAAATGCTAAGATTTGAAATCTTTATTTTTAATAAGTATTAAATTTCGGAGTTGGACATTGTTATAAACATTTGAAATGTTTTGGGGCATACTATAATTTATGAATATTTTGGACTAAATTGAAAGGTTTTGAGAACTTTAAAAAATATAAGTATTATGGTGAAAAGGATCTTTGTGCGAAATAATAAAATATTTGGGGTTTTATTATAATTTCAGAAAGTTTGGGAAAGACAATTATTTTTAAGAGGTTCTGAAATTGGATTTATTTGTAAAGTTTTCTGACGTTTTGGGCTATAGTATAATTATAACAAGTTTTGGGTTGAACTGTAATTTAACAGAACAGTGTTACTGTAGCAAATTCAAAAATAACGGTAATATTACAGTTCCTGAGTGGCTAGCCGGATAAATCAAGCGGCTAACCGCTTGAGCACGGGATTTTGCCTATAACGGCTAGTTTTTGGGCTTTTTCTATAAAAACTCAACTCAAACTTCATTTTAAGAACCAATGCACACAAATATAAGATCATACAACATATATTGAGCTTCCAAAACGCAAATCATCATTGATTGAATCATTCTTGAGCTATTAGTTGCATATCCACTCTTAAAGAGAGTTTTTGTTGTAACTTTCATTTCTTATCAATTTGTGAGTGTGTAAGTGTGGGAAACACTTGGGTGAAGAGATTGGGGAGATAATCTCTTAGTTGTAAAGGTTCATTGACACCTTGGAAGTCAATTGTAAAAGCTTGAAGCCTTGGGAGGCTTGGATAGTGAAATCCTCGAGCTTGGTTGGCTTGGAGGCGTGGACGTAGGCGGGGATTGCCGAACCACGTAAAAATCCGCGTGTTTGTTTTTCTCTTCCCTTACTCTTTTATCTTTACGCTTGTTTGAATTTATTGTTCTATATTTCATTAAGGCGTTAGATTGATTTATTGTGCGAATCGTATTGTATAATTTTTTAAAAAACCCAATTCACCCCCCCTCTTGGGTTGCATAACTTACATTTCAGATTATGCCTAAAACTTATGAACAAAAGGTAAAATAAGTAAATTAATATAAGGGTTACTGTAAAAAAAAAAAAATTCACAATTGTAAAATAAAAACTCGTTATAATGTTTACTACCTTATATATTTATTATTTTTTAATTAAATTGAATAATGTTTGTTTTGTTTTATTAAAGATGAAAGTTATGCTCAAAATTGGATTTAAAAAAATATTATTTTAATATCTTTCATAGTTGTTGTAAGATGAAGTTATTTTACATATTTTTGCATCCCTCAACAACCCTAAATGGTCTCTAAATATAAGTAAAAAGTTTGAAACTACATTAACTATGCATAATACTTAAAACTAGATATAATTTTATTGATATATCATATATGGGTCTAGTAATATAAGAATATTTTTTTAATTTTTTTTACTTAATCCATATCAAAATAAATAATTCTGCTTAATTAATATGTGTAATAAATAGATATCATTATAGAAAACAGGGACAAAAGTATACAAATGTTCTAGAATAAATATAGAATTTATGGTAACCAATTCAATAAAACTTATTCCACTTTTTTTCGTATAAATTTTTGTTTAATTCATGAGTAAGTTTTTGTTGAATTAAAGAAAATATTTTTTGTAAATGAATAAAATATTTTTCACTAAAATTCTATACAAACAATGTTATTTTTTTAAATAAATAATAATCTTGTATGCATTTACTAGTTTTATTTTACATTTATTAATTTTACGTGTAATTTACAATATTTATGTCTATCGCGGTATTAATGCCGTGATTTTCAAAGTATTGAATTAGAAAAATAAAAAGTCAGCCCACCCAAAAAAATATTGCTAGCTTTGCCACTACCTTGTAGCCACTGGTAAAATTAGATTAGAAGTTAGACCAAGCTAAATAAAAAAAATTAATTAATTATGCCTGAGGGAAGATTCGACAAAAGAAGATTATATATCAAGTGAAAATTAGATGGAAGAAGACAGTAATTCATATAATTATATTTTACTAAACTAAAGAATCTACATGAAATTTAATGGACTGGGTAGAGCATAATTTTGTCATAATGTCTCTCATCTGCATCAAGTAATTGGAGATTCCATTAAATACAGCAGCCAAGCACTCCTAAGTTCTAACTCTTTCGTCTCCATGTATGGCTCCTAGAATTTGCCATTTCGTCCAATAGAAGGAAGGATCAACAATCTCTAATACTTTTTCTTAGAAAATTCATGGAATACGCTATTGGTTGGTCGCCTTCTTGTAAACATTGGCTGCAAAAAAAATTTCAAATTTGAATACATCTCCTATCATAGATCCATGCTTCGCTGCACGTACCATACTATTAAAAAGTCCCTTGATTGTGTTAGTTTACATATGGATGTTAGCGTCCGATAAATGTGACATGGCTCGGCCCGACCCTTTTGTCAGATCTGAGGCAGATTGCATGAAACACTCATCGTATTACTTATTAAAACTCATAACATAGACTTAATTACTTATTAAAACTCATAGCATAGAGTCAATCCATGAATTTATAAAACTAGCCTCAGGCATCTACTATAAACATATAATAACATATGTGCGTCATCCAAAAACATATTTGAAACTCACACACTTTACATATCACTACACATGCATACATACATTTTAAATATATACATATGAACATAAACGTGCTCAAACTATAAGTCATGTAGAAATGTGTGTTGTGGCCCAACTTTAACAGATTAGAAATTGAACTGTACGAAATCCTATGGAAACCTAGGAGAAATGGGTAAATAGAAAAATAGTGAACTTGCAACTCAATAAGTAGATATAACTATATATATAAAAGCAACGTAGTGTACTAGTGCTTATACATAATCATATGATATCACTTTGCATTGAACATAATACATAAGCAAACATGAAAATTATACATGAAACACTCAGCATATTACTTGTTAAAACTCATAAAATAGACTTAATCCATGAATCTATAAAACTAGCCTCAAGCCTTTACTATAAACATATAATAACGTATTTGCCTCATCCAAAAACATATTCGAACTCACACACTTTACATGTCACTAGACATATATACATCTTAAATATATACATACGAACAAAAACGTGCTCAAACTGCAAGTCATGTAGCAATGTGTGTTGTGGCCCAATCTCAATTGAGTAGAAACTGAACCGCATCATATTATAATTATATGCACGCACATTATTTACTGTTAGTTGAGACTCTTTTTGTTCTCTTGGAACGTGAATTTCTTGTAAACATAGGGTTCAAAAATTAATTATTACAACTACTATAAAAAACTAATACGGATAATGTAAACCAAATCATAATTACTTAAACTTTATAAATTTGTTACCCCTTGGTTCATTGGATATTAATCTAATTGCCCAATTCCATTTCTTGTAACGTTTCCTCTCAATTCCTCTTTTAACTTCTTTTTCAATCTTGGCTCCTTAATTTCTTTTATCTTTTCTTTTTTTCTCCTTTTTCTCACTCTTGGCTTCTCTTTTTTCTTTTATTTCTCTTTTTCTTTCCTTTTTCTTTTTCTTTTTCTTTTTTCTTATTCCTCTTAGTTTCTTTCTTTTCTTTTGCATGCTTTGCTCTCAACTCCTAAATTGATAAATGAAACAACTTTTAATATTTTTTACTTATATAGCCGCAGAATCCAAGCAAACATGTGAGAAATTCAATGAAGCTGACAACTAATTCAAATGAAACATGCTCAGATGAAGCATACAAGTGAAGCATGCAAGTGGTCTCAATGAAGCAAGCAACTAGCTGCTTTCAACTTAATAAGCCTCGTGTGGTTTTATTTAGCGGGTTAAAATTAATAAGTCCTTTTTGGCTTTGTATTTAGCTAAAGAAAGCCAGGCAGACGTGTTCAATTCCTCCCAACTCATAAAAATTTCATCATTGAAATTTATATTTTTAGCTGAAACAAATATTAATACTACCACCACATCTAATCCTTACATTCTTAAGTTTCTTACTTTCTTGCATGACTCCTTCATATAATTTAATTAGTGAAAATCATCTTATTACGCAACAAATGTTGTTTTCGATCAAGTATCTGAACTAGTTCTACTTCATAAGTCATGTCTACTGTTTGGACTAGTTCTACATCTAAAATGTGAGAAGGATAAGAAATATACTTTTGTAGCATCGAAACATGAAAACATTATGAACTTATGATAGCTTTAAAAGTAAAGCCAATGGGTAAGCAACTGGACTAACGCATTGAATAATCTAGTGTGGGCCTATGTATCAAGGACTTCACTTCACATGTTTTCTAAATTGAAGTATATCCTTCCAAGGAGAAATTTGTCAAAGAAATTTGTTAGCCATTACAAACTCAATGGTATTTGATGTTTGTCTGCATGAATCTTTTGTCTATCCTACACTGCCTTTAACTTTTTTTTGATGACATTAATCTTCTCATTAGTACTTAAACAATTTCTAAAACTAACAATTGCCTTCTCTTGGCTTCATCCCAATAGATTAGAATCCTGATTTTCTTTCCACATAGAGCCACAAAATGGTGGGATCTAAATATTATATTGATAACTATTATAAGTGAACTTCATCAAAGGAAAATATGTATCTCAATTACCTCAAAACTACATGACACATATTCGAAGCATATCTTTTAAAATTTGAATAACCATCTGGGTTTTCCTTCTCTCTGTAGATGAAAAGTTATACTAAAAATTAATCTAGTACTTTTAGACTGCTATAAACAAGGCCAAAACCTAGAAATGAGAAGAACGTGGTCCATGCTCATCGACACTATGTCTAAACCCAAAGATCTCAAATCAATTGACAACAAAGATACGACATTTTCAGGTGGACTATTGGATTTAAAGACTTCTTACTAAGAGCATTAGCTAACAATTTCGCCTTACCTGGATGTTAATAAATGTTATATCATAATCTGTAATCAACTCAACTGGTATATGTTGCCTTAAATTTAATTCTTCTTGTATGTAGAAGTATTTTAAGCTCTTGTTATTTGTGTAAATCTCACAAGTAACTGCATATGAATAATGATTATAGGTCTTTAATGCAAACACCACTACTGTGAGCTCTAGATCATGTATTTAATGATTCATCTCATATTGCTTAGCTATTAAAAAACATTGGCAGTTACATTTCTATACCTCATCAATACATAACCCAATCCCCGTCAAAATTTATCACTATAAATTATGAATCACTCAGTACCTGACGAAAATGTAAGAATTTTAACCTGAAGTGAGTCTTATTTTAAGTTATTGGAACTTTGTTCACAATCGTCTGTCCATTTTTTTCCTTATCATTTTCATTATAGGTAAAGCTATCATGGAAAAGCATTCAACAAACCTATGATAATAATATGGTAAACCAAGGGAACTCCTTACTTCTACTTCATTATTTGGGCTTTTCTAATTCACATGGCCCAATAATGCAACTCTCTCTACCCAAAATTAACATTAACTGAGCTTAGGATAAAGTTGTTAATGCCTCAAGGTTTGTAAAACAATCTACAAGTGCTCTGTATGTTTCTCTTATAGAATATAAACATATTAGCATGTCATCAACAAATACAATAACAAATTAATCTAAATAAGAATGAAATACTCAGTTTATAAGATCTATAAATATTTTTAAATCATTAGTTATCTCAAATGGCATTACTAGAAACTTATAATGGCCATAACAAGTCCTGAATGTGATTTGGGTACAATAAAATCTCTAATTCAATTGGTAATGACCTGAGTGTAACTTTATCTTCGAGAAACTATAGTACCCTATAATTGATCAAATGGATCATCAATCTAAAGAAGTGGATATTTGTTCTGAATAGTGATTTTATTCAACTGCTTATAGTTTATACACGATCTCATAGTTTTATTCTTTCTTCACAAATAATATCAGTGTTCTCCCCAGAAATGAAACCCTTATTGACTAATTCTTGGAACTGTACCTTAACTCTCGTGGCTCTAATCAAGCCATCTTATATAGGGCCATAAAAATAAGGGTTGTGCTTGGAATCAAATAAATGGTGAACTATACATCTTCATTAAGTGGCAAACCTGGAAGGTCATCAAAGAAACACATCTAGGTACTTTCTCACCATAGGTACATCTTTTAATTTCACTTACGTATCAATAACATAAGCTAAGTAATTAAAACCCTTTTTAAATAATCATCTAATAGAAATAATTAATATCACTTAAGAAAGAAATATCCATCACTCTTTATAGAAAATGATATTAAAGTCTTCAAATTTCCTAAAAGTCACTTCTTTCGAAAATAGTCTACTGTAACATGATGGCTCACAAGTAATCTATCCCCAATATAGCATCAAAATCATGAACCTTTGATAGAATCAATTACAAGTGCCTGTATCTTATAAGGTCAAAACAAATACAAGTGCCTGTATGCATGGTTTGCCTGGTTGGCTTCTTTGTTGACCAATGTTAGTATCTCCTACACTAGATTAGAGCTTGTTAGTAAATGTAGACACATTCTTCTAGAGACCTCTCAGCATTGAAAACTGATTACTACCATTCTGAAAGTGATGAGGGTATTAATTGACACAAAACTAGTGCTCACTGTCAAGGTTGGACAATCCTTCTTCAAGTGCCCTAGCTGTCCACAATGAAATTGACATGACGAATTGCTTATACATCATTCTCTATGATATCTACCACAAACATAACATTGAGGGCAAGTGCCTGTACTAGTACTGTAACCCTAGTGGACACTATCATAATTGTTAGAGGGTCTTTTCCCTTTAGAAAACTCTGTCCGTTAATTGCACTACTGACTAGCTGGGTATTCTCTATGCTTTATCTCTCTCCTTTGAGTTTTACAACTGGCTTCACTATCTCACTTATTGTTGAGTGTTAAAAGTGTATATTGTAGAAGAGAAATCATCATTTTACACTTCAAATTTCACTAACATTCTTACTTTTATGTATTTAAGTCACTTGTAATTTAATTATGTGTGTTGTATTATAATTAAGTATTTTATATATTTTAGGGGCATTATGGTCATTTCATAATGAACGAGAGATCAGACAGCAAAATATACATCACTTTTGAACTGAAGATAGTCGAAAAGCTTAGAAGGAGCATAAAAGGAAAATGACACTATTCAAATATACGGAGTGATGATATGGCGTTGACCGATGAGGTATCATGATCCTATTGGACTATAAGAGTTACAGCAGCAATAGTTACAACATAGTCTTATCTATAAACACTTTTAACTCAAGACTGAAACATGGGGCTCATGAACAAACTTGACTATTCAATATCCTAGATAAAGGACCTTATCTAATTGTTTTTATTTATTTTCTTAGTGCTCCAACAATGCTTATAGCTCTTAATGCCGTTGGACTCGAGTTTGCATATGGAGTGCATACTCAGCCTTGTTACTAAGCAACTTAAAGCCACTAGAGTAGAATTTGTTTGAAAAAAAAAACACAATTCAACAAAATTTTACCCCCAAACTTGAGGTATTTTCTATCCTCTTTGGTTTTCCTTCCTTTGATATAGCATTCTCATAAACTTAATCAAAGCTTAAGTGTTTGAACAGAATTTCAACCTTCATCTACAAACTATCCTTACTTAGCAATCACAAATACTGAATAACACTCCATTTATCTTCATTAAGTTTTCTAATCCAAACACATACACTTACCAGTACATTACATCATAACACAAACTCCCCAAACTTGAGAGGTGTCGTATCCGTACACACACACAAAAATCAAATAATGATAAACTTGCATATACTAAATAAAACGACATGCAAAATAGATAAGAAAATATAACCAAGTGAAAGAAAAGTTTTTAGAAATAAATTAAATAAACTGGCTAGTAGGGGGTATTCCTCTGTTGTTGTATGGTGATGCTGCAGCACTAGTGGAGCAAAATAATTATTGTTGGGCTCCACCTCGACACTCTTCCTTGGTGAGAGGCATGTTACAACAACCGATTTCTTCTTCTTCTTGCTTGGACTGGTTAGAGCTTATTAGACCTTGCTTTTTTAGTTTCTGGTTCTTCCAATGCTTGCATTGCTACAACATCTCTAAAGGGTTGTGCCTCTTTAGGCTTGTTAGATACTTTAAGAGTTTGGCTAGGAGATTTTATAGGAGCTTTCTGAGTAGTGGCTTCTAGAGGGTTTGCTGTAGGGTTTTCTAAGAATGGATTTCAATAATAATGTCTAGCAAACTCTTCTTTTCTTCACTAGATTTAGTAGCCCTACTAGTAGCTGCTTCAATTTCTATATCAATATCATTTTAATCGTCGTCTGATTCTTCATTAGTTAGAACTTTTTGATTATTTGCTTAGAAAACTACAATTAGGGACTCATCATCTTGCTCATCCTCTGTCTCCTCTTCATCAACTTTTATGATATGTTTCTTTCTGTATTTAAGAGGCACTATTGAAGTTGCCTCATCTTTTTCCACTACTGACTCTTCTTCTGTACTTTGTTCTTCCTCTATTTCTACTTTTCTTTTTTCTTTTCCTCTTTCTCTTCTTTAGCTGGTGGTGGTTCTTCCTCGGATTTTGATTCTTCTTCACTGTTTATTGTTGTCTTCGTTGTGGGAGCATCCCCTGATGATGCTTGGAAATTAAACGACTGCAGTAAGAAGTTAGGGAATGTTTTGTTCTATTTCTTCATGTAAACTGCAAACTGATGCATATGATTTTTAAAGTACATCAAATAATTCCAGAATCTTTGATTTTCTTCTTTCTGCATTACGTGTACACATTCATTGATGATGTCACTTAATTTTTGCAACCTCCTCTCAATGCCAGTGACATTCCTTGCTCTGGTTACAACAACATGTTCTAGTGTTGCAGCAGCAGCAATTTCCCCATCAATTATTTCAACAATTCAGGTAGTAAGAGCTCTTTCATTTTTAATTCTTTCATCTTTGACTAATATTTTCTCCCCAGATATAAAACAAATGCTGGTGATGAGTGAGGGAAACAACAAAGCGACAATCTTGTGTAGACATTTGAGAATGGCATATAATAGGATAAGCCTTTCATGAGATACAGTAGTGGTGTGTATAGTGGGTATTAATCAAGATTTTAGAAAATTTACCCACACTTTGACTATTGGTTTCAAGTCAATTCGATTCACTACTCTGCCCTCCTCATTTAACCATGAAGTACCTTCTACCTTAAGGGTTTTAAGCATATCACTCCACTTCTTAGCAGTCATATTCTCAACCATTTTTGAATACTCAAAATCAATATCAATTGGTAAATTATAAAAAGTATTGATTACCCTCAAATCTAAAAGGACTTGAACATTCTTTACCATTATTGTGCGTTGGTCTTGCTGTAGCATGTTGGAGTAAAATTCCTTAACGATTAGGAGCATGTGGTCTCGTGGGTGATTGCAAAAATCTAGCCAACCTTTCTTTGCTGCAGCAACATAGATTGTGTTGATTGTTCCTGATGGCTGTTAAGGAAACTGAAAAGTCTTTTCCTCTGAAATCTTTTGAGGCTCAATAAATTATTCAAATTTATCTTCAGCTTTGCATCTTCAGCTTTGTAACCATGAAAGTGTCATTGCTAGAGTAAATAAGACTGAGTTGTTGGGTACCTGAAAGAGAAACAAATCATGAAAGGATGTCCAAAATATATGGAAAGTGTGGATGAGAAGAGAAAATTTAGATGAGAGTAAAAAAAAAGCACAGTAAATCCCTATTTTATAGGTGAAATTAAATGAAAAAAATAATTAATAGGATAATTTTGGAAAGTGCATTTAAAATTTAAAAAATCAAAATTTAAATAGGAAAGAAAATTGGTTTCAAGAATTTAGGGATTATACAATCCATCTTTATCTTTATCTTGATTTGCTAATGCCAGCTGGCATAATTACTCCCAACGGTTAAAAAATACTCCACTGTTGTATTGTTGTCACAGTAAGAATTGTTGACACAGTAAGTAATCTGGTGCTGCAGCAACTATGATAAAGTCCTTGATTGATGAAGTAGAATGTTGCAACAACTGGTGCCAGTATCTTAGCTAAATTTTTATTTTTTTAGCCATACAATAAAAGAAAAATAAGAAATTAAATAATCAATGCAAAAATGACCAAAATCGGGAAGAGAAACATGCAAAGCTGAACTTGATGTTCAAGAAAAATTTGAAATAACTCCCCTAATCATTGGTTTGCCTCCCAATTAGTGTTTGATTTAAGGTTTTAACCCTGACCTTCCCCTAATTCGCTCAAGCTGGATATGTGAGGCATAAATCCTCCATTGAATTGTGCAAAACATCATCAATATAATAGAACTAAAGTTGGATGTGTTTATCATTGTTTTGCTTTCTCTGTAAAAGTTTTAATATAAAGTTGTACCATAGAACTTGTTGGCCTAGAATTAAATTTCTTGTTTATCATTGTTTTGCTTTCTCGTTGTAAATTCTTGCATTTTCACAGGAAAACAATCTTAACTCTTCAAGTTCACAAAGTTGAAACTTTCTATGCCCTACTACAACATGCATGTTCATGTTTAGTTATTTTATCGCCCAATATGCTTTATGCACCAACTCCAGCAGGAAACGACATGCTTTGCCATAGACAATTCTGTATGAAGACATGCCAAGTGGTGTCTTGTAAGTTGTGTGGTAGGCCTATAAAAGTCATGTAGTCTAAGAGACCAATCCTCTCTGATAGAGTTCACCATTTTTTTTAAAATCCTTTTTATTTCTTTGTTGGATACTTTTGCCTGACCATTAAATTTAGGGTGATATGTTGTAGCAATCTTGTGCTTAATTCCAGATTTAGTCAATGCTGCAGTAAATACCCTATTGCAAAAATGAGTGCTTTCATCACTAATGATGGCTTCAAGAGTCCCAAATCTTGTAAAAATATTCTTCTGAAAGAATTTCACTACTGCTTTGGTATTATTTATTGGTAGTGCTATAGCTTCCATCCATTTAGAAATATAGTTTACAGCAACTAGAATGTATAAATTCCCAAAAGATAATGGAAATGGATCCATACAATCTATCCTCTAAATATCAAAGAGTTCAACTTTCAAAATGTTGGTTAATGTTCTTTCATGCTTTCGAGATATGTTCCCTGTTCTTTGGCACCTATCACAACATTTAACAAACTCATAAGCATCTTTAAAAAAAGAGGACCAGTAATAACCTGATTGTAGAACTTTGGTTGTTGTTTAGTGGCCTCCAAAATATCCTCCATATGCTGCAGCATGACATGATTGCAGTATGTTTAAAATTTCTTTATTAACCACATATTTTCTGATCACATGATTTGAACACATCTTGTACAAATAAATTTCACCCCATTGATAACTTCTAATATCATGAATAAATCTCTTCTTCTACTGGTAACTTAGATAAGGTAGTAACAGTGCACTCACCAAGTAATTAGCAAAACATGTATACCACCGAAGCTCGAATTGTTATAGCATCGCATGTTGTAGCATTAGCAGTTGCTTATCAGAAAATGTTTATGTGATCTTAGTCAAAGTACTTTCATTCGCTTCCAACCTTGAAAGATGATTTACTACTTAGTTCTCAATCCCTTTTTTATCCTTGATCTTTAAGTCAAACTCTTGTAGCAAGAGGACCCACCTTATCAACCTTGGTTTAGTATCCCTCTTTGAGATCAAATATTTTACGGCCGAGTAATATGTGTAAACAGTCATTTTTTTGCCAACCAAATAGGCTCTGAATTTGTCAAATGCAAATACAATTGTCAGTAACTTTTTTCGGTGGTAGTGTAATTGATTTGAATACCCATCCAAGAAACAATGGAATTCTTTTCTAACAAGTCTCAAACATCTAGTATATGAAAGGCGACGGGAAGTGATCCTTCTTTGTGGCTTTGTTTAACTTCCTATAGTCCATGCAAACTCTCTATTTACTCACTGTTCTTGTGGGAATAAACTCATTCTTTTTATTTGACCTTTCTTTGAAACACATTGTACTGGACTCACCTAGGAGCTGTCAGATATTGGGTAGATGATTCTAGTATCAAGCCATTTGATAATCTCTTTTTTTACAACTTCTTTCATAATGAGATTTAATCTTATCTACTACTCTACCGAGTTGCTACAGCAATCCTCCAATAGGACCTTGTGCATACATATGGAGGAACTGATTCTTTTGATATCTTTCACGGTCTATCTAATGGCCTTCTTGTATCTCCCCAACACATGCATTAAGCTTTTTTCTTAATTTGCATTCAAAGAAGATTAAATGATTATAGGTAATGTATTATTGTTAGCTAGAAGAATATATTTCAAATGTGAGGGCAGAAGTCTAAGTCTAAAGAATGAGGTAAATCGTTATATAGTTCAGTAGGTTTCACTTTCCTATTTGAAAGATCAAGAGACTCAAAATGTTTGTCATTCCTCACTAGTTGCTTATCTTCTAACTATGCTATATGCGCTGTTGCAGCATCTTTATCTTCAAGTTCTTCAAATGTAGTAGCCTTGATCTTTTCATTTATGCACCAATTATTCAATCTATCTATGATAGCAAGCTCCATAGCACTGATAAAATGGCAGCCTTTCACCTCATTAAGACTCTTCATTGCTTCCAGCATATTGAAGGTAACTTGCTGATCATTGACTCTCATATTCAGTTCTCCTTTTTTAACATCAATTAAAGTCTTTTCCATAGCTAAGAAGGGCCTACCTAGAATAATTGATACTTCCTTAATTGCCTTAAAGTCCAACACTATAAAATCCACTGAAAAAATGAATTTATCTACCTTAACCAGGATATACGTGAGATCTGTCAGCCAGCTGCAATGTCACTGTAGTTGATCTGACTTTTCTAACTCTTAATTGCTTGAACACTGATAATGGTATAAGATTGATACTTGCTCCAAAATCAGAAAGTGTCTTCCTTTGGAATAAGAAATTATGAAACGTTTTGGATCATTCAACTTATGAGGTATTTTGCTCTGTAGCATTTGATTGTATTCTTGTATTAGAGCAACTATTTCGAATTCTCCCAACCTTATTTTTCTTGCCAATATATCTTTTAAAAACTTCACATACTTTGGCATTTGTTGTAATACTTCTACAAAATGAATGCTAATATGTAGTTGTTTCAAAACTTCTAAAAATTTGTTGAATTATTTGTCTTGTTTTTACTTCTGAAATCTTTGAGGGAATGATGGTAGATGTCTAAACTGCTGTGCTGCAGCAAACTGTACAAACTGCTTTTCTTTTGCTAGTTCTAGTATGTTGTTGTTAGTGTTGTAGCTTTTTCCTTAACATGCACTTAATCATATTTTTTTGCAATTGCTGCAGCTTTTGCTACTCTCTCCAATATACTTGAACCTGGGTTATTGTGGTTCTTCTTCAATTTGAGTTTCCTTTTAAGTTGAAACGAGTTCTACTCTTTTTTTTAGTAATCCAACTAGAATATGAACATCCTTTCAAGACCTTAAGTTAATAACCTTGCAATGCTTTTTCTCATCTCTCCTTAGATCCCCTGTGTTGCTTGGTAAATTGCCCTAAGGTCTTTTGCTCAATGCTGTAGTAAGTTGTCCAATTTGATTTTGTAAATTTCTCAATGACACGACTTGACTTTAGCCAACTGCTTCATTTTTTACAATATACTCAAATTAGAGTTTCAAGAGAACTGAATTGATCATTATTGGTATTTCTTTGCCCTTGATTTTGCTAGTGAAAACCAAGTGACTGAGCATGTCTGTTCTGTCCACTGGATGTTGCAGCATGTTAATTCTGATTACTCCAAGAAAAGTTTGGGTGGTGTCTCCATCTAGGGTTATAGGTGTTTGAATGTGGATTACTCTGATTTTATCTATTGAAGTTGCCCATATAATTGACTAAAGCTGGATTCCTAAGACAATTATTATATAGATGCCCCTTGCCACAATAAACACATGAGATTTTAGCCACTTGGTTAACTGCTGCTAGAGCAGTAGTCATAACGTTTACCATATTTGTTATGAGATTACTTGGACTGACAATGTTGTTAATACATCCACATTATGTACTCATACTGCGACTTGTCTAGTTAATGGCCATTAATAGTTATTGTTGGCTATACTCTTCAAAATTTCATAAGTTTCATTATAAGACTTAGATAACAAGGCTCTCTTTACTAAAACATCTACCATCAATCTAGTGCTAGGGTTCAACCAATTATAAATAGTTTCCAATTGTATGCAACAAGAAATACCATGATGAAGGCATCTACTGAGTAACTCCTTGAATTTTTCACATACATCATATAAGCTTTCATCTTCGAGTTGATGGAAAAATGTGATCTCATTCCTCAACTTTGCATTCTTTGTCGATGGAAAATATTTTATCAAAAATTTTCATCCAAATCATTCCATGTGATGATGGAGTTTGGTGGCAAAGAATTCAACCATGCCCTTACTCGATCTCTTAAAGAATACGAGAAAAGTCTGAGTCTCAATGCATCTTATGATGCTCTAATAATTTTGAAAGCATCACTCACTTCTAAGAACAGTTTAAGATGAAGATGAGGATCTTCTGATGGCAATCCATTAAATTACGCCACTATTTGTAACATCTGAAACATCATTGGTTTGATTTCCAAATCGGCAGCTTGTACTTTAGGTCTAACTATTCCAGGTTGTATAACTTGAGGGTTCAACTTGGCATAGTCTCTAATGGCTCTATCTTTATCATCTACCATATAGATAATATTGTTATTACCTAGCTGTCTTTAAATATTCTGCCCATTTTGACCTTCTTGGCCATTAACTGATTATATTTCTCCGTGAGGGTTCAAATTCCCCATATCTTACAAATTGTCCATTACTACAACAACTTTTAAATTCCTATTCTATTTCCTCAATCTCCTTGCAGTTTTTCAATCTCTGGGTTAAATTAGAATTCAACAAGTTTATATTTGTTAATGCAAGGGTCGCCCGAGCAATTTTGCAAACACAGTAAACAAAAAGAAAAATAAAATTTTGCACCAACTAAAATTGGTTTGACAAATCACAATAAGCACCAATCCCCGACAACGGTGCCAAAACTTCGGTGTGTGCAATTTTTAATGCTATGAGTGTCAATGTGCAAGTGTACATAATAAGTCATATAATGATAAGTATTCAAGATTATCTCCACATGGATTATTGTTATAGGAATTGGTACAACAATTTTATTGGTGCAATTTTTATTATAAATTAGAATTAAAATAAATTATGAAACTAGTGAAGTAATCAAAGTAAAGACGAAATAAAAAAAAACTACAACAAAGTAAATTGTCTCACCAAACACAAAGATGCAACTAATGAAAATGGAGTAGCTGAGTTATTAAACTTAATGATTTTGATTATCTCTCTAATTTTAGAATCGGTTGTTGCAGCACTACTAAAGCACTCGGCATAATCTTTATATATCATCAATGATAGCTTGTTGGATTTCTTACATCCTGATGCAACTTAACAATGACCAATTGTTATACTAAGATAAGATATAATATTACACGTTTTAAATTCTAATTAACCTACAAAGTGAATCTATATATCTAGTTCATCAATAATTTTAGATTAAGCATGACCTTTTATGAATTAAGTTAAACCCAATCTAAAATCAAGTATTGCCTTGATATGTTCCACTAAGACATGTCTTTTTTAAGCTCTTTCTTAGCTAGTATCACTAAATGGGTGATCAGCTGGAATAGTGAATTGAAATGAGTATTATCAAAATAACGTACTATAGCAAATATGTAGCAACACAGAATATCAGTCAATTGCCCATCAAGTTTGTCTATCACTCAACCAAAAATAAATTTAGTTCACAATTTACAATAAAATAAAAACTAAAATAGTTTCATCCATCAAATAATTCATCATAATGAGATGAAAACAAGGAATAAAAAATAGAGTTGAAATCCGCTCGATATTCTTCTTGAATCCTTTATTGTAATCACCAATTCTCCCTCTTGATCTTTGTTTTCTCTTGTTTTGTTTCTCCATTCTTTTTTACTAATGACGGCTCTATCTTTTCTTTGCATTTGTGCTCCTTTTATAGCTTAGAATTAGGGCAACCGAAAGTCTAGGGCGCGCATCTTCCAGTTTAGGAAACTCTATACCATAATCTTGAAAGTATCTCACACGAAATCTTCTCTATCAATGCTTCAGGATTGCCACAACAAGTTCAACATCTACATTGTTCTAGACTTGTTTCAATTCTTCTCTAACCAATTTTTTTCCTTATTTTTTCAAGCCTATTGCAGATGCATTCCTTCTTTAAAATTTGAGCTTCCGGTCATCTACAATTATGCATACGATCTAAGCATACAATTTATTCTAAATCAAACAAAACTTATTAAAAGTAAAATAAATGGACGTTCATGCAAAATATTACTAAAATGCAATAAAAACATGTCATTTACTCTCTAAGTAATCATGATTTAAGTCTCAAAGTGTCATCATAAATCTCATTTCATAGAGTTATCACCTCTCTACAACTTCTCTCAATTCTGATCGAACTCTATTAGTGTGTTTAAATCTGTACATTTTGTTTCATTGCTGTAGTCCATATGTCCTTTCAAAGTCTTTATTTGAACTTTCTATTTTTTACTCTACCATTCAGAATGGTAAATGGAACAAATCTTAGTAACTTGGATAATTTACATTCATACTCCTCCACTGTCGTAGATCGTTGTATAGGTCTCATGAGCTCATTCATCCTAACCTTCTGATAAATAATAAGAAAGAACTTATCAGTGAACTTTGTCTAAAAATCTACCAATACTATAATTTTATGTCTCTAATATCAGCGTAACACAGACGTCTACTAATGATAATCACTACCTCTAATAGAAATTCAGTGAAGGATAACCTCTTCTCATTATATTAAAACCCTTCTCATTCAGAATAAATAAAAATTTTAATTTATTGAATCTGTAATGCTTTAAATAGTCGTAATCCATAAATTACCGTACACTTGATTGTAACTTTTATCTCTAAATGAACTATAACTTTAATTTGAGCAATAAAAGTAACACACTCAGCCAATCTTTCTAAAATTTGATCCAAAATAGATCTGACAACTGGCTTCTAATTAGCACCTGAATTTAATTAAAGCTAAAGTCATGCGATCTCATGTATAAATCATTGTGGAAAGGATTCACATATCTCACTTACTAAGGTTTCTCTTTATCCTCTTATGTAAAATTGAACTTAGTTCAAGAGATTTCATGCGAGGTTGGCCACATAAGCATGTTATGTCATCATGATATCGCTAATAATGTATGAAACATGCATGCATAATATTATAGTCTACAGAATCTATAACCATACTCTAAAACCAAATTGACACGACCTGACCTGACCCTTCTGTCAAATTCAAGGTAGATCGCATGAAATACTTACTGTATTACTTATTAAAACTCATAACATGAACTTAATTCATGAATTTATAATCAAGCCTCTGCTATAACAATATAATACATATGTGCCTTAATTGAAAACATATTCGAAACTTGCACACTTTATATCTCACTACACATTTAAATATATGCATATGAACATAAACAAGGTTAAATTATAACTTATGCAACAATATGTGTTGTGACCCAACTTCAATTGATTAGAAATTGAACTGCATGAAATCCTATGGAAACATAGGAGAAAAAGATAAATGGGAAAATAATGAGCTTGTGAGTGAAATAATGTACTACTGTTTATACATAATTACATGACATAACTTGACACTAAACATAATACATAAGCAAACATGAAAATCACGCATACATGACAAAATTGCAGCAAATAGTATTCAGGGGAAATAGCTATCAACGTAAAATCTCTCAAGACCCAATGGAATTTGACTGCTATGCAAATAGAGTAATCTAACTCTCAATATACATGCGCAGAGCCTACCAGGAAAGGTACATACATGGTGAGTCGCAATCGCATCTCACGACTCAATTAATCATATAATGTGCATGCATATAATCATAGTATGATAACATAAATGTTTCAAAAAATACATAATTGTAATAATAATTATCCACTCACAAATTCTGGTTAATTACTATTTGTTGGGACTCTTGTTGATTCTTGGGAATGTAAATTTCTATTAAGCATAGGGTGCAAAAATTAGCAATTAGAATTGATATAAAAATAAAATATATAAGATATAATGTAAACTAAATCATAATTGCTCAAACTTCATAAATCTGTTACCTATTGATTCACTGGATATTAATCTAACTACCCAATTCCTTTTCTTGTAATGTTTCCTCCTTAATTCCTCTTTCAAACTTCCTTTTCAATTTCGGCTTCTTAATCTCTTTTCTTTTTTCTTCTTTTTTCTCTTTTTCCTTACTGGTGGCTTCTCTATGCTATTTTTCTCTCTTTTCTCTTATTTCTTTCAGTTCCTTTCTTTTCATCTATGTGTTTTGCTCTCAATTCTTCACTTTATATAGCCACTGACCAAGAAAGCAAGTGAGAAATTCAGTGAAGCTAACAACTAATTCAAATAAAGCATATAATTAAGTGAAGTATGTAAGTTGTCTCAATGAAGCAAGCAGTTGGCTGCTTTAAACTTAATAAGCCATGTATGACCTCGTTTGGTGGCTTAAAATTAATAAGCCATTTGCGGCTTCGTATTTAACTAAGGAAAGCCAAGCACGTTTTTACAAAATGAATAAAATATTTTTAAAAAAGTAATAAAACAATTTAACCCAATCGAGTTTTACGAAGTTTCCTGTAAAGAAAGAGACTTTTGATTTTTTATTAAAGGACTGAATTTTATTTAATTGTTTTCAGTGATATGCAAAGACTATAGTTGTTACCGTTGGAGAAAAGTTAATGCAATACAACAAGAAATGAAAACTAATTCAACTTAGAATTCACGGATCTTAAGCATGCAGTGTGTTTGGCTAGCAAGAAAATGACAAAAAGAAGAAAGAAAATAAACTGGAACAGAGAGCTTTTATTAATCACTAATCAATCGATACAATCACTCACATTTACAACTTATACTACTAATTGACAGTAATAACAATCTTAGCAACAACTGTCAATCAATCATTGGCTAAGCTACACTCAATCAATAACAAACTAACGAACTCATCCAGCTCATCTATCTAGCTCAATAATCCTTGTCAAGTTAATCTCAGCCTTTGATCTGCTGCTGCTGACTAATCATCTCAACACTCTTCTCAAGCCTAACGGTCATGGAACAACATTAAGCTTGTCTCTATAGTAATTGAAAAAAAAGCAAGCCATAGGTTTTGTAAGTACATCTGCAATATTCCACTCACTTGGTACATACTTGATCTCCACTTGTTTGCCTATTACTTTTTCTCTTATGAAATGCACATCCAACTCTATGTGCTTGGTTCTTGCGTGATATACTGGATTTGTTGCTAATGCAGCTGCTCCATTATTGTCACACCAAATGATTGGTACTTGACTGCACTTCAGTTTGAGTTCTCCAAGTAAAGCTTGAATCCAAACAATTTCTACACAAGCTGTTGACAATGCTCTGTACTCTGATTCTGTGCTTGACCTTGCTATAGTTTGTTGTTTCTTGGAGAACCATGAAATAAGATTCTACCTAAGATATACACAATATGCTCCAACTGATTTCTTGTCATTAACATCACATGCCCAACCTGCATCTGTATATGCTATCAAATTAATTCCATCGCCAGCTTTAAACAGCAAACCATAATCTTCAGTTGCCTTTAAGTACCTTAGAATTTTCTTACAAGCAATCTAGTGTTTCTCAGTTGGTGCAACAAGAAATTGGCTCAACTTATTTACTAAAAAAGCAAGCTTGTTAACATATATGTTCTCATAATATTGATTTTAATGATAACAAACAAGATTAAGAATGATTAATGTTTTAAGCTCAAATTATGTTTTATATTTAATGGAAAAATGATGTTATAAAATATAAATGTATCTAGGGAGAGTATGCATGTATGCAGAGGGAGTTTGTTTCAAATCATTGTTTTCTTTAACCTTGCATTTATTAATGAGGAGCTTTTTATAAATAGTTTAAATCTTTGTAATGTATTTTGTCATCTTCAAAAAGGGGGAGATTGTTAGCTTATATAGCTATATATATTGATTTTGATGATAACAAAACACATGTATTGATTAAACAAATATTTATAAATTGTGTTTTTATAATAAGAAAATGAGGCTATAAAATCAAAGTGTTTTGGACTAAAATGAATGTGTTTTAAATCTTTGATTTTATTTTTGAATTTTGAATTTGGACTTAAATGACAAGTTTTGAAATCTTTGATTTTAATAAGTATTGTTATAAAATTTCGGAGTTGGATATTTTTATAAACATTTGAAATGTTTTGGGCCATACTATTATTTATGAATATTTTGGACTAAAGTGAAAGGTTTTAAGAACTTTGAAAAATATGGGTATTATGTTGAAAAGGACCTTTGTGAGAAATAATAAATTCTTTGGGTCATAACACAATTTCAGAAAGTTTTGAGATTAATAAAGTAATATTTATAAACTCTGAAATTGGACCTTTTTGTAAAGTTTTCTGACTTTTTGGGTCATAATACAATTTTATAAAGTTTTAAGGTCAAATTATAATTTCAGAAAATATTTCACTGTTGCATGTTCAGAATTTCAAATTTGTGCTTGTAACGGTAACATCAAGCGGCTAACTGGATTCCATATCCGGCGATCCGGTTCCAGCCAGAAATGAACATAACGGCTAGTTTTTGACTTCTAACTATATAAACTAAAAACCAATTCATTTTTGGTAAGAAAAGAAAAACTCAAGCAAGCAAAAACAAGAGCACACAACATATATTGAGCTTCATTTTCGGAAATCATCATTTATTAGCTTATCATTGTTCTTCAATTTGTATATCTACTCTTAGAGAGAGATTCATTGTTGTATTTATTATTTCTCATCAAATTGTGAGTGTACAAGTGAGGGAAACACTTGGGTTAAGAGATTGGGGATATAATCTCTTGTTGTAAAGGTTCATTGACACCTTCAAGTCAATTATAATTGGTTGAAGCCTTGAAAATGTTTGGATAGTGAAATCCTCAAGCGGGTGAGCTTGGAGGCGTGGACGTAGGCGGGGATAGCCGAACCACGTAAAAATCCTTGAGTTCGTTTTTCTCTTCCCTTACTCTTTAATTATTGTGCTTGCATTAAATTTATTGTTTTCGAATTTATTAAGGCATTAGATTAAATTGTTGTGTGGATTTGCTAGGATAAATTTTAAAATTCCAATTCACCCCCCTCTTGGGTTGCACACTTGTATTTCAAAGCTTTGGTCTTGTAAGAACCAGATATTGCAGAGCATCTATTACACTTCTGTATTCAGTAAAATTAACAATCAAGTTATCATCATTCCCTACTCTTCTTAGTTTCTACCCTGTACTCATTGGAGTATCACTTTCTCTGCAATTTTCCATGTCAGTTCTTGTAAGCAAATCCCTTACATATTTGGCATGTGAAAGATGTAAGCCGCCCTTTGCAGTATGTGTAACCTCAATACCAAGGAAGTAGCTAAACTCACCAAGATCCTTTAAGGCAAAAGTATCTCTAAGATATTTGATGAATGTTTCAATTATTGTATTGTTATCTCTAGTAATTAATATGTCATCCATATATACTAATACAATCACAATACCTCTAGATTCATATTTGATGAACAAGGATGAGTCTGCTTTGGAGTTCTGAAACCCCTACTGCAACAGTGCTTTCTTTAGCCTATCAAACCAGGCTCTGGGAGCCTGTTTCAGACCATAAAGAGCCTTAAGCAGCTTACAGATAGGACCTGATGGAGATTGAACAAAGCCCTCAGGCTGGAACATGTAGACATCTTCATGGAGCTCTCCATTAAGGAAAGCATTGTTGATGTCGATTTGTCTGATTTTCCAGCCCTTCATCACAGCAAGACTAAGTACAATTCTCACAGTTGATTGTTTAACCACAGGGCTAAAGGTCTTAAAGTAATCAATACTAGGTGTTTGATGAAACTCTTTTGCTACCAACCGTGCTTTATACTTAGAAACAGAACCATATGCATTGTACTTAATGCGAAAAACCCATTTACAGCCAATAATTTTAGTAGTTTGAGAGGCTGGAACAAGAATCCAAGTTTGGTTTTCCATAAGGGCATTACACTCAGCCTGTATGGTTGCCTTCTATTTGGGGTCTGAAAGAGCTTGAAAGACAGTGGCAGGTTCTTGTTTACCAAGAACAGATGAATAGGCACGAATTTTTTACTTAAAAAACTCCTGCTTTTGCTCTTGTGAGTATTGGATGAGTTGGCAGTGGAGCTAGATTAGGTGATTGATGATGTGGTGAGTTATGAGACGATAGATGATGTGGTTGTGTAGGCTGAGAAGAAGGTGATGGTGAACTAGATGAAGAAGAGGAAGCTGAAGGTGCAGGTATCTGAAGTTGTTGTATAATGTTGTCACTTGAGCTTGAAGTATGAGGAATTGGAACTGACACTGAAGAAACCTTAAACATAGGATGTTTATATTTAAAAGCAGAGCTTAAAGGTTGTTTAGAGAACAGAGAGTCAGTAGAAAAAGGAAATTCTGACTCATTAAACACAACATGCCTACCAACATAGACAACACCTTTGGAGCTTAGTGTCACGGGATGAGTATTTTGCGCAGCTAACCCGTGCGGCACTTAGACAACTTGCCGAATGTTGCTAAGTAAGCCTAGAGCTTCTCGAACTAGAGAAGAGAGCAATTGAGCCAATAAGAGAACTTGTATTGCACAAAGAGAGATTACAATGCTTGTTGTTGAGTTTGTTGGATACAAATGCCTAATGTCATCCCATATTTATAGGGGAGGCTTGCCAAGCTCTAGAGATTCTAGAGAATTCTACAATTGCCTAGCTATTTACATGGGCTAGAATTCTATGGAGAATTCTAGAGTATTTACAAGCTCACATGTGCTAGAGTTGCCTAGAATTTTCCGGAATTGGGCCAAGCTAGCACTCTTGGCCTTGTGTGGTTCTCTAGCCCGAAATTGTGGGCATTTGGGCTAGCGAATTGGGCGGTCCGCTACATTAGACACTTATAACCTTTATGATCTGGACTATAACCAATAAACAAACACTTAGTAGTATGATAATTGAACTTGTGTTTGTTATAGAATCTCGACTATGGAAAACATGAATAGCCAAAACATTTGAGAAAGGCATAGTCAGGCTTGTGTTTGAAAAGCATTTCATAGGAAGATTAATAGGATGGTGGAACAGAAGTTGGTAGGCGATTGATAAGAAAAGCAGATGTTGAGAAAGCTTCCCACCAGAAACTGAGAGGTAATTTAGCTTGTGCAAAGAGAGTTAAACCCATCTCAACAAGATGTCTGTATTTTCTCTCTATTGTCCCATTCTGGTGATGTGTGTGCGGGTCAGGATGTTGGAATAAAATTCCATGTTTTTGAAGATAAGGCACAAAGGACCTGAATTCACCTCTCCAATCTGATTGTAAGACTTTAATGGTTGTTTTAAATTGTTTTTCAACTTGAGTTCAAAAGGTAATAAAAACAGACAAAGCTTAAAACTTGGCTTTTAAAGGATAAATCCAGGTATATCTACTATAATCATTAATGAAACTGATATAGTATTTATAACCATTGAGAAAAGTAATGGGCGCTGAACCCCATAAATTAGTATGGATGAGTTTTAGAGGTTAGGCTATTTTGTTTTCAGTTACACCAAAATGCAGTTTGTGAACCTTTCCATATTGGCAGGCATCACAAAAATCTGGAATCTGAGTTTTATTGCTGAATTGCAAATGTTTACAATTGGTAAGTACATGTTTCATGACCTTTGAACTAGGATGACCAAGTTTTCTATGTAAAACATTTATTAAAGTGCTGGAGACTGTACTAGAATGAGACAACAGACAATTTTGAGAGAAGTGTTAAGCAACTTTATCTTGAGAACTTGGTGTTGAAACATGACTGTAAATCATCTGAACAATGTGACATCATAGACATAGGAACAAAACATGACTCTTTATTTGCAACAGAAAACAAAGCTTGATGAATTTTACTTACAGGCTCAAGTTTCAGCTTATACAGACCCTTCATAGCCACACCCTCCAACAAAATTGTCCTCTTCTTCTTGTCATTAAGAAAACAAGTATTTCCATATAATTCAATGATCAAGGAATTATCAGAAGTTAGCTTAGAAATGCTTAAAAGATTTTTGGTGATGTGTGGCACAAACAAAAGATTTTTTAGCAACAGTTTGTAATTTCCAACTGCTAAATGAGTACTTCCTATATGTGAAATAGTAAGGCCATATCCATTTCCAATTATAAGCTTTTCATTACTTTATAAGGTTCACTGATGCTGAGATTGCTGAGATCATTAGTTAAGTGGTGAGTTACTCCACTGTCTAGGTACCAACCATCATCCATTATAGTTTCTGGTGTTGCCATAGAGGCTGACATACCTCTTTGATTGTAGCCTTGATTAAAGCCTTGATTGTAGTTGCTTTGATGTGGATACCTCATTACTGGAATAAAGTCCTTGTTGAACCTATCCTTACAGATATCAGCAGTGAGTCCTATGGTGAAACACACTTGACATCTAGGCTAATATAACTGTGAAAAATTTCCAAACATTTGAGTTCTTCCACCTGGATTCCATGATCTTCCTTCATTCATATTATTTCCTCTTCCACCTTTCCTTCCTTTATAAAACATCCCTCCTTGATTGGATCTAAAATTTCCTTGCATCATGTATCCAGAATTTTCAAATCTTGCTGCATCTTGATTGAAACCAGATTTTGTATTGTATATGCCAAAAACATTTTTTTAATTGTTCTCTTTCTAGACAAAGTTTGCAGTATAAGCCAGATTTGCATCCATTGTTTTAGTCAAAGCTTGTTGTTTTAGCATTCCCTCATGTGTCATCAACATAGAAAGTGATTCGAATAAATCAAGATCTAGTCCTCTTCCTGTGATCAAAACTGCTACAGGATTGAACTCTGAACCAATTCCTCCTAATACACTCATCATAAAGTCATAGTCACTCATTGGTGCTCCTGCTGCTGCCATGCTATCTGCTATGCTTTTCATTTTGTGAAAATAGTCATAGAAACTCAAATCGTTTTTCTTTGTCATGAGCATTTGATTCTTCAGTTGCAATGCTCTGTTTTTTTTTTGTGAGCCATAAAGTTTTTCCAGAGCTTTCCAGACTTCGAAAGAAGTTTTGCATTCAAGAAAAATTCCGAGAACACTCTCAGTCATTGAAGAGAGTAAGCAACCTAGTAGTTGATGATTGGTTCGCTTCCATATCACAAATTCATAGTTCGGAATCCTCTTATCTAAGTATGGTGCTGTGATTGAACCATCAATGTATCCTTCTAATCCATTTCCCTGAATGGACGCCAATACATGCATTTTCCAGATCAGATAGTTTGATCTGTCGAGCTTAATTAGTGTAGGAAAAGTATATGAAACGGCTGTGGTTTGATTTCAGCTTAACGATGCCATTTGGCTCTAATACCAACTTAGAATTCACGGATCTTAAGCATGCAGTGTGTTTGGCTAGCAAGAAAACGACAGAAAGAAGAAAGAAAATAAACTAGAACAGAGAGCTTTTATTAATCATTGATCAATCGATACAATCACTCACGTTTACAACTTATACTACTCATTAACAGTAATAACAATCTTAACAACAGCTGTCAATCAATCATTGCCTAAGCTACACTCAATCAATAACAAACTAACGAACTCATCCAGCTCAGTATCCAACTCAACAATCCTTGTCAAGTTAATCTCAACCCTTGATCTGCTGTTGTTGACTAATTATCTCAACAATTCAAACAGATATATGCTGTGAACTTTCCCTCCTTGATTTTTCACTGCAGGATTATTACTTGCCTCAGTACATAATTATTTATTTTCTTTTCCTGACCCTCACATGTCCAAAGCGTATCATTCTCCAATTGAATGCTTTATTAATATCTCCTTAAGTACATTACAATTCTCTCTTGATCATTTTTTAGTAAATAATTTAAGTGTCAATTAGTTGTTAATAAATAAAAATAAAAAAATAAAGAAGTTCAGGAGAGAATCATATTCTGTCTAAGTAATGGACTAAATGTTTAATTTGGTAATGGAATTCGAATCAACCAATGTTAGTTACCTTGTTAACAGAAAACAAAGCAGTACAGGACATTCTAATAATTTTTGGCATGTTGTAACCTTATTGCTTCTGTGCTGCACAAACTCGCTTTGAAATTTTTCCTTATCCTCGTGTTGGCTGGTAGATTTCCGAGTGCCCATTATTTGTACACTTAAATTTGTTTTATGAATGAAGTTCTTTTACCTAAAATAAGAATAATAATATATAATAATAATTCCATTTATGAGTTCCTAATTTATTTGCTAATAACTATATCAAATTAGAAAAATTACATTAATTAAGCAGTAAATGTAGCACACATGCATGCAATTGGAAGTAGTTAGCTTCATACTTCATTTGTCAGCTTAAAGCGGTATATATATATATGTATATGCATGCTTTGATTCGTGGTTGTTCGGCGGCTATATAGAGCATAAAATATTAACAGCTACTTCATTTATCAAATTAGAGAACCTAAAGCAAACAAAGGAAAATGGAAGAGAAATAGGAAGGTGGAGAAGAGAAAAGAGAAGAAAAATGAAAGAAGTGAAAAAATAAAAGAAAAGAGGGAAGCTAAGAGTGAGGAAAAAGAGAAAAAAGAAAGGAAAAGAGAAAAAGTAAAGAAATATTCAGAGTAAAAAAGAAGTGGAAAAAAGGAATTTGGCAGTTAGATTTATATTCAATCAATGGATAACAGATTTAGAAAATTTGAACAATTATGATTTAATTTACATCATACGTATAAGATTTTTTATCAGTTCTAACACTTAATTTTTTTACCTGTATTTTAGAAGAAATCTGAGAATTCAAGTACCCACAAGAGTTCCAACAAACCTCAGAGTGAAACAAAAATGGTGATGGATACTATTATTACTATTATGTATCTTATGAAACATTTATATTTAATAGTATGATTTAGTATCATGTTATGATTATACATACGTAGATTATATGATTGTTTAAGTCAAGAGACGTGATTGTATGTCAATATATGTTTACCTTTCCGCGTAGGCTCTGCACATATGTATTGAGAGTTAAGTTACTCTGCTCATGCGATGTAGTTAAATCTTGTTGGGTATTGAGAGATTTTTTTCCCAATCATGCGATGATAATCTATGCGAATATTGAGAGTTATTTCCCCTAGGTACTATTTGGTGTAGTTTTGTAATGTATTTATGTATGAATTTATGTTTGCTTATGTAATGTGTTCATTGTGGAGTTATTTTATATGATTATGTATAAGTACTAGTTCGTTACTTTATTTATATATACATAATTATATCCACTCATTGAGCTTCAAACTCACTATTTTTCTATTTATTCCATTTCTCCTAGGCTTCCATTGGATTTCGTATAGTTCGATTTTTAGTCAATTGAGGTTGGACCACGGCACACATTAGTGTTTGACTTGCATTTTGAGCATATTTATGTTTATAAGTAAATATTTAAGATGTATGTGTATATAGTGAGATATGAAATGCATAAAGTTTGAATATGTTTTCAAATGAAGCACAAATGTTACTATATATTTATATTAGAGGCTTGAGACCATTTTTATATATTCATGAATTAAGTTTATATCATGAGTTTTATATATAAGATCGTATGGTTCGCCTCGAATCCGACAGATGGATCCGAGCAGGTTGTGATAGTAAAAGAATAATGGATTAATATAGAAGACTACAACTATGAGCATGTCTTTAGTTAAACAATTTTTTACCTTCTTCGAATGAATAGCATATGGTCTATTAAGTAGGATCAGTAAGGCGTAACATTTCACATAAATATAGCATAAGGAAGACTTCGCAGTGAAATACAAGTGTGCAACCCAAGAGGGGGGGTGAATTGGAATTTTAAAACTTATCCTAGCAAATCCACACAACAATTTAATCTAATGCCTTAATAAATTCAACAACAATAAATTCAATCAAGCACAATATTAAAAGAGTAAGGGAAGAGAAAACGAACGCAAGGATTTTTATGTGGTTCGGCTATCCCCGCCTACGTCCACGCCTCCAAGCTCACTCGATTGAGGATTTAACTATCCAAGCCTTTCCAAGGCTTCAAGCTTTTACAATTGACTTCAAGGTGTCAATAAACCTTTACAACAAGAGATTATATCCCCAATCTCTTTACCCCAAGTGTTTCCCACACTTGTAATCTCACAATTTGATAAATGAAAAATACAACACTCAATCTCTCTTTAAGAGTGGATATACAAATTGAAGAACAATGATGATACAACAAATGATTTACGAAATGGAAGCTCAATATATGTTGTGTGATCTTGTTTTTCCTTGCTTGGATCACCAAAAATGAATTGGCTTTGAGTTTATATAGTTTGAACTCAAAAACTAGCCGTTATACACTTGTCAGCCCGAAAACGGTTAGAGGTTAACTGTCAACGGTTAACCGTTTCGCTGGTCAAAAGTTACCGTTGGGCCAAATTTCAAGTAATCCTTTCACCGTTTAGGCTTACCCTTTCACCGTTTACGCTTACCCTTTCGCCGTTTACGCTTACCCTTTCACCGTTAACCTCCAGAGACTTGCAAGATGAACATTACGCTAAATTTCAAATAAACGGTTAACTGTTTTCAGTAAACGGTTCACCGTTAGTGTCCAGTAACCTGCAAAACAAATTTAGCTTAACCTTTCTCACTAAACGGTTCAATGTTAAAATAAACGGTTAACCGTTTTCAGTAAACGGTTCACCGTTTTACTCCAGAATCATTATTTTAACAAAACTGGAGAAAACAAGCTTTCTGGACGTTATCGGTTAGCCGTTTCAAAATAAACGGTTAACCGTTGCTACAGTGATTGCTACAATGAAATAAGTTTCCAAAAATTCAGTTTGACCCCAAAACTTTATAAAACTGTAGTATGACCCAAAACATTATGAAACGTTACAGATAGGTCCAATTTCAGAATTTCTAAATATTACTTTGCTAATAAAAAACTTTTTGAAATTATGATATGACCCCAAAGAGTTTACTGTTTCGCACAAAGGTCCTTTTCAACATAATACCCATATTTTCAAAGTTCTCAAAACCTTTCACTTTAGTCCAAAATATTCATAAATCATAGTATGACCCAAAACATGTAAATAGTTTCAAATAGGTCCAAATCCGAAATTCATAAACAATATCAAATATTTTAAGACACATTTATTTTAGTCCAAAATACTTTGATTTTATAGCCTCATTTTCTTATTGTAAAAACACAATTCATAAATCTTTATTTAATCAATACATATAATTTGTTATCATCAAAGTCAATTCTATAGCTTAAAAAGCTAACAATCTCCCCCTTTTTGATGATGACAAAATACATTACAAAGATTTAATCTAGTTATAAAAAGCTCCTCATTAGTTAATGCAAGGTTAGAGAAAACAATTATTTGAAATAAACTCCCTCTGCATACATGCATACTCTCCCTAGATACATGTATATTTTCATAAATCATTTTTCAAAATATAAAAATTTATAATGTGAAAATAATGATTTATTCAAAAAGTATAAAACATAATTTGAGCTTAAAAGATTAATCATTCTTAATCTTGTTTGTTATCATCAAAATCAATATTATGGAAACATATATGCTAACACGCAGATAGTACTATGAACACTCAATATGTCTGTAATAATATTATTAAATAATGAAACAATTGCTCTCAAACCAAACCACACATGAGTTGATAAATGATTTCATTGCTTTTTTAATTTCTTCCTTGTAGATTCGATTCGATCAACTTTATTTGTTAATTGATCAATATTTATGAATCTATGACTACTTGTACATGGACAATATGTTTGGTTTTATTTCTTGATGTTACGGAAACATTCTTTGTACTAAAGAACTAATTGACTCTCGACTATAAGAAAACAGGAAAACAAGAACAATTAGCTAAGATATATAAAGGCTAAGCAGAACTCATAAGACAAGAATGATTATTACACATTTAACATCATTCCTATATCAAATCCTCCAACCAAGAAAAGTCTCCTTTGCATGGCATAACTTAGCCACATTATTTCTCATCTTTATTGAAAGAAATTTAGATCTATCACAAATAGATGTAAGCAATTAAAAACTAAAAATTAATTACTTAATTAATTTTCTAGAAGTACTGTTAACAGTAACTGTTCACAATATTGTTCACGAGTACCGTTTATGATTACTGTTCATCCGTATAAAAAATATTAATTTTTTAAAAACACAATAAAATGCAGAAAATAAATGACACGAAGTTTTTTACGTGGCTCGGATTAATCAATTCTACATCCAGAAGGCCATACCCAGATGAAAAGCAATTCACTAAGTTGAAATGTTACAACCTATGGATTTACCAAACTTAAGACTCTCGCTTACAGTTTATCACCATACAGTTTATTCAACCTTAGACAAAATCTACTTCTCTTGAATAATTGATATCCCTCATGATTCACGATCCTTAAGGCACTTCATAAAGTGATCAATAGCAATTCTTCAACGTCTAGTGATCTAAGATCCACATAAACTCTTTACAGAGATGAAAAGAAGATAAGAAAACAAATCAACACAACATGGTGGCCCAAATTCGGATTCTCTAAGGATAAGGCCGAATTTTGCTTATCTGCTTTATGCTCTGTGTTGTGCGATCAACCTTTAATTGTGAAATACTTCTGCTTATATGGGCACTAAATTTTCACCAAAATAGCAAATCTTAAAAGACTTGGATTCTTTTCAAATAAGAGTTTCTTTTCTCTTATAATTCCTATGAATCTGAATAGTAATAAATTTGATCTTCTTGCCTTGTTTGTCTCCCAAGAAATATTTAGAGCATTTAATGACTTCCTGTTTGAACCAACTTCTTGCTCTAAATAAATCTCGTACGCCAATTATAGAATCTCATTATTAATTGACTTCCTAAATTAGACATCTAATTAAATTAGGAAACAAATATTCCTAATAAATTGGAATCTCACTAAATTAGAGAATTAAATAAATTAATCTGTATTACAAGATATGCAATAAATAAACTTCTAATTTAACTAGACTTGCCATAAAATACCAACTTTATAAATAATGGCCTTAACATCTATCAGCTTATTTGGAGATTCCATTGAACAAAGAATAGTAATTCTAATTATAGAATTCAAGCAGTCCTCCTTCCTGGCTCTTCGGTCTCCTCTAGTATTACTCCTAGAGTTGTTTGACATTACCTCCCGTAAAAGTGAAGGAACAACAATCTTCATCACTTTTTCTCGTAAAGGCATCTTGGAAAATTCATAGAGAGTAAGTCCTTCACAAAACATGGCATCAGTTGGTTGACTTCTTGTAAACATCTCCAACAACAAAATTCCAAAGTTGTTTACATCTCCTGTCATAAATGCTTTGCTGCCCATGCCATGCTCTAAACACGTTGACTGATAACAAACAGAGGTGTGCGACGATAAGGTCAAGCTAAAATTATGCTCAATGGTAGAGGTCGATCCCCTCTTCAGTGCCTCCTTGTGGTCATTCTCTTTAGCTTTTCCTCGACCTTTAGTACTAGTTGATAGGCCATTTTCCACATCTCTAAGTCAATTTTACTAGACAAAATATCAATAATTTGTAATTAAATAGAGAATGGGAGGGTGTGATGTCGTACATCGTGGGAATAGTGTTGGTAATGAGCTTATAAGAGATGATCACTCTCAAATTAACAAGAGACTTTTTGTGTACGCTTAGCCATACTAAGAATAAAAATTGTAAGGGTGAATTATATGTATGTGAAACTTAAAATAGACAATATCTTACAAATAAGAATCGTATGTTTTTCTTTTTATCACCTTTAACCATTACCAGTATTTGTGTTATGTCTTTCCCAATGTAGAAATAAAAACATAGATGGGAAATCCAAGAATTGATACAACATAACTATTCTTCTCTCCTCTCCCTTCATCTTTGATTCATACAATAGATTTTTAGAATCCCATCTTGGATTTAACCAACTTTTTCCTGACATGAATCAAATGATTAAAATTATTCATCAAAAAGTTCTCTTAGATTATTCTGTATAGAACCTAACTCTTACATTATACGATAATTCCATGTTGAATCTTTGATCCAGCATTATTGGACTCTTAATCCAACGATGGGTTTATATGTGAATAATTATGTGTCGCAGATTGTCCTATAAGATTAAGTCCAATTAAAAGTGATTTATTAAAGTTTTCGATAATATGGACTTTGATGTATCTAATAGGGTGTACCCTTTAATGTGTAAAGACTTAAAGGGTAATTTCTATTTCTATGATGGGCTAAAATATGAATATCTAAAGATAATAAGAAAAGTTATCTACATAAGCGCTTATGGTCCCCAAGCCGCACGTAGCTTTCCATTCTTTCTAATATCTTATCATCATAGAGAGCACAGAGAAAGTTAAAGAATTCTCTAAGAGAATATATTGATCTAGAAGAATAATCATACGGCTCTAACGAGTAAATAAGTATTATGAATTCATGTGGCATAATTTGTTATTTATTATTGGTGATATAATATGAATATTTCTCGATTATAGGTGATGGTTTTCACTAAAGGATTTTTTGTTCTAACATTCCCTTCAATTATGGGTTTGTAGAGATTTCTAGTTTGAATGAAATTATAGACATGCTATGCTTTGTCTTTGAATGAAAGTTAAATTGCACACTTGATAAATGCGTAATTGGTGCAACCACTCCAATTCGCATGTATTTATAACAAGGGTCTTGCAATAAACCCCTTTATAAGTATTCGTTGGAGCAGAGCTGAGTGTCTATTTGGTATGTGGTCGCCTATGGTAGATCTTTGGAGTCAAGTTAGTCTAAGCATAAATTCACCTTACTATAGTGAAAATCGTTGTTACAATAAATTTTTCCTACCAAGAAAAGTCTCCCTTGAAAGCCAGTGACGTTAGACGAGCTAAATTAAAAAGAATTATAATTACTAATATATATTTGAGGAAAGATTAGACGAAAATATTTATATGCCAAAGATAAAATAGATTTAAGAAAAAAATTCATATAATTTTTTTAATTTATAATAAACTAAAAGTAGAAGTATCTGTAGAAAATTTAAAGGGACTAGCCTGGAATATACAGCCCAGGTTAGCCCTACGCTATGCTATCTACGCCAATGCTTGTGGCACATTATTTCGCCACAACATCTCTCCTTTGCATTCGCTCAATTAGAGATCTATTGAGCAGACATTTCTAGTTCTAAATACAGAAACCCGGCACTCACTCAATTCTAGCAGGCGTCATAGATATCGGACTGCCAAAACTAATTGGTGCAATTGATTAGTCCAAGGATGCTATAGTGAAAATCATTGGATGAAAAATCAAATCACTACAGCTCCAAATTTCCAAGGGCCCGTAAGAAATTGTAAAAAGGCAAAAAGGATTGCCCCACATCTGCAGAAATAATATCATGGACTTGTCTGCAAAGACGATGATTTGATATAATTGATAAGCAGACTTCTCTAACATATTTGGGAGTAAAATCAAAACCATAACTAATAACAAATTGACAGACAGACCCATAACTAATAGTAAAATCAAAGCCATTGAAAAATAGTTTCTGCCGGAATTCAAAATTGACGCCTGCCAACCACTGAGACACGAATTGATCTCCCTCCCATATCCTGCACCCAACAAATTTGGGTGTAAACATCTACGGTAGTCTTTCAGGTTCTCAAAAGAAGAGAATATTTGGGAAAAGATTTGTAACACTCCATAACAAAGGCAGAAAAACAATATCGTCTATCGTTGGATTTCAAATGAAAATATAACATCGGTACCACAATACCTTGCGGAAGCAGACATTAGATTGACATTTTTCCGAATGATCGCAACATGCAATCATTTAACTAATTGAAATTGTTCAATGTTGTTGGGAAAAGAACCCTCACTAGCAGTTGTAAATTAAATGAAAACTAACTCTTTTTTTTTTCTTTATGTGATTAAAACAAAATGTGTCACAAATAAATAAGCAGAAATTAGATCAACACAATTTAAAGTAATAAATTAACCACAAAAATATAAATAAATTCTACTTAAATTAACCATAACAATAAAAAAATTTATTTAAATAAGTTATATTTAAAAAAGTATGTCAAATGAAGCCTTAATTAACTTTTCATTAATAAAATAAACAATTGAAAGAAGACAAAGTTTTCCATTAAAACCAAAGGTAAATAAAATCATGGGAAATTATTATTGCACTACATTTATTTTACCTTATGTTTATTTAACTACTACAAAATTTTAACATATACTTTGCATCACCTTTTTTTTCACATTTGTATCAACTAACTACTTTTGGATTAACACTATTAAATAATTTAATAAAATAATAATTTTACCCCCAAACAAATTAAAAGACTGTTTTATCTTATAAAAACTTTTAAAATTAAAAATTACAATAATAAAAATATCTCTAAATTTACTAAAAAATAAATCTCAAATAGAGATGCTCAGCTAATTTTTACAAAATTTAGATTTTACAAAATTTTAATAATTATTTTTATTAAAAATTATAATTTTACAAAATTTTAATAAAATAAATGAATTTATTTATTAAAAAATTATAATTTTGTAAAGTTTTATTAAAATAATTGAATTTATTTCTTAAAAGAATTAATCCGAAAATTTCAATAATCTAGGGGATTCTTATTAAATCCCAAAATTTAGTAATTATTTTTATAATTATAATTTTATATTAAAATAATTTTTATTAAAAATAAAAATTATAATTTTGGGATTGTTTTTATTAAATCTAGGGATATTTTTATCATTATATTTTTTATTTTTTAAAATTTTTTATAAAATAAAATGGTATTTTAATTTGTTTAGGGATAAAATTGTTATTTTATTAAAATTATTTAATAGTGTTAATGCAAAAATGGTTAGTTGATACAAGTATGAAAAGAATGTGGTGTAAAATATATGTTAGAATTTTATAATAATTAGATAAATATAAGACAAAATAAGAATAGTGCAATGATAATTTTTTTAAAATCATTAGAAGTACATAAATAAAAATGCGGTTGTTACAGATTCACCTATCTCAATTTGTGGTCAGTGTTCAGGCCCATGTCAATTCTCATCACCACAACGGATTCTCGGTGAGCTTGCACTCAATGTTCATGTCGGTGATGTCCAGAAAATCTGGCCCAAACATAATCATTAACGTTAAATACAAATTAATACACACTTATCAGCTTTTTGTTAATGCTTAAAATATCTTTAACATAAACGCTAACGGACATGCAAAACTTAAAACAAAAATTATTATAAAATTAAAAAAGGTCACCAGTTGGTCACTGGCAACTAAAATTGCTCTTAGAATGCACCGGCATCATCATTGGAACCCTCATTCTCTGATAAAACCCATATTCTCATTATCGCCTACCAGAAAAATGGGTATTTTACAACAAAAATTTTCGTCACTGTAGATAATAAATTGATCTCTTTATATTCTATAATGCAAAATAATTCATCAAAAGTTAGTCGCGAAAATGACATCACAAAATGTTGTAGCGACCAAACCAATTTTTGTTATATAAATCAATATGTTTTTTAGACTAAAATGCATTTCTTAAGTTTAAACTAAACATATCATATATGGTATTCAAAATGGCTAATTTAGAAGTTCAAAAGTGCAATCAACGACATTATGTTTTTGCCGCTATAGGTGATTTGCAATGACTAAAATTTTTTGTCTCTAGAATATATAAAAATAGTCACAAATGGCATTCAAAATCGTTGCTTTTGATAATTCAAAACTACAATCAATAACGATATATTTCTGTCATTGATTAGCTATCAAAGCGTACTTTTATCGCCAATAGTTAATATTTATGAAACTTTTCTTAATTGTAATTGGTAGTTAATATAGTCTCAAAATTTTGTTAAGCATAATGTATTCTATTATATATAATATTTCTCTGCTAGTTAATTCATACTAGAAAATTTTTGGTGATTTTTTTTGTATTGTCGCTGGAAGCAAAAATCCACCGCACCTAGTTTTAGTCATGGAAAATATTATCCATTAATTAAAACAATTCGATTCTAAAAACGTTGTATTGTGGCGGTTTATTTCGTTTGAAACTGTAAGTAATAAAGTCTCAAATTATGGTGAAAAACTTGACTTCCTCTTCATCTAAGCACGATGTCACGGGATGATTCTAGCGGCCCGTGACAAAGAGCTAGAATTGGTGTACTGAATCTCAAGGAGAGACAATTTATTGAAATAAAAGAAACAGAAAACAAGAAGCAAGCTAGAGGGTAGAACATAAAGCTACGCCACCTCAAAGAAAGGCATGCCGAAAATAAAATACAAACTAAAGCAAAACACAAGCAAGAGCAGACTTATTATAATTTTGTGGAAGCATCAAATATGCATGTTGCATGGTGATGTTCGCATGCTGTTTCTAAATGGTTGGCAGTTGTTGTGGAGCATTGAGTGGCAGTATAACAATGAAATTGGATTGGAGGCTAGCCAAGTAGAGATTGCCGTCAAACTTGACAGCTGAATTGACAAATGATATATAGGTTTGCATCGAGATCGTTGAAATCGATGATTTTTTGCCATTGTTTCCGTCAATTTTTACCACACTTGCCGCCCCGCACCCCCCCCCCCCCCCCCCCACCCACCACCAAAAACAAATCCCAAAAATCGCTGCCCATGGGGAGGAGTAGGCTGATAAGTACAGGATATGCATCCAACAGTTTCCATTTCTCCCTGCAGTTTTGTATAGCACTCAGCCCTGTCTGATTCATCTGCATGCACCATACTTGTTTAGATAATTAATTTCATTAATTTAATTAATTTACGAAGACATTTATTTCTTTGCCCGTCCAATCTCTTCTAGGATTTGAACTCGAGTGGCCAATAATTAAATAAAACTGTTCACTACTACAAAAATTTAAAATAATGACCCATAGGTTATGACGGTTCTTAAAAATAACCGTCATTAAAACTTTTAATGACTGTTATTATATGAACCGTCATAATATTTAATACTTACAATGACGGTTCTTAAAAATAACCGTCATTAAAACTTTTAATGACTGTTATTATATGAACCGTCATAATATTTAATACTTACAATGACGGTTTTTTAAAAAAACCGTCATTAAATATAAAATTAAAATTTTTAATGACGGTTTGTTATAAAAACCGTCATTAAAAATATTATAACTAACAATGACGGTTTTATTTGAAAACCGTCATTAAATGTAAAATTAAAATATAATGTTATTTTTAATGACGGTTCTTTATAAAAACCGTCATTAAAAATATTAATACTGACAATGACGGTTTTATTCTAAAACCGTCATTAAATGTCAAATTAAAATATAATGTTATTTTTAATGACGGTTCTTTAAAAAAACCGTCATTAAAAATATTTTATAGTTACAATGACGGTTTTATTTAAAAACCGTCATTAAATGTTCATATTATTTTTAATGACGGTTAGTGATAAAAACCGTCATTAAAAATACATATTTACAATGACGGTTTTTAAATTTAACTGTCATTATATATCAATTAAAATATAATTTTAGTATTAATGTCGGTTATTTTAGGAACCGTGGTTAAAGAGGAAATTATTAATCTTCATTCATGACTGGTTATTTTATAAATGGTCATTAATAATACAAATATAAAAAAGCAAAGCCGATTTCTACACCTGACATTTTACTTCATCACTTCAAAATCTCTCTCCCAAATACCCAAATACCCAAATTCCTTCACTCGCTCATTTCTCTCCAAAATAGCCAAGATTGATTGTTGCCCACTTCCTAACCATCGCTGCCTTGGATTATTGTGCCGTCTCAGAAGCCACCAAGTTGAATCCGATTTTTAATGCTCCAATGCATCCTCAGTTCACTGCCTAGGTCAGATTACTGGAAGGAATTTTAAATTTCTTATTTATAAGCCAAATCATTCTTGCTCTCTATCTCTCTCTGTATTTTCATTTTATTACTTATAAATCTCATTAATTTGACTAGGCAGGTTTTATGGTTTGTAACCTAGCATTGGATGACTCTAAACATGGCTACTTCTCTCAGAGATTTTTGGTGTGCTTGATATCAGTATTGAGTTCAATCATCTGCAAGGTTTGTTTCAATTCTTATAGTTTGTTTTAACACTTTTTCGTTGCCATGTAATTCTATGGTGTGGATTTTATGAAATTCAAGTTTAATTCAGAAAACTCTATTTCGTTAAGTATTTAGTTCCAAATGATGTTTTTATCAACTGGACAACACCTAAATATTTTTCTGGGTGCTGTCTTGCTGGTATTTGTTGTTAAAAACAGAACCTGGAAGTTCCAAATGCTGTTTTTTTCAGCAGGACAGCACCTAATTATTTTTCTGGGTGCTGTCTTGATGGTATTTGCTGTTAAAAACAGCACCTGGAAGTTCCAAATTCTGTTTTTATCAGCTGGACAACACCTATATATTTTTCTGGGTGCTGTCTTGCTGGTATTTGCTGTTAAAAACAGCACCTAGAAGTTCCAAATTCTGTTTTTATCAGCAAGACAGCATTTAAATATTTTTCTGGGTGCTGTCTTGCTGGTATTTGCTGTTAAAAACAGCACCTGGAACTTCCAAATGCTGTTTTTATCAGCTGGACAGCACCTAAATATTTTTCTGGGTGCTGTCTTGCTAGTGTTTGCTGTTAAAAACAGCACCTGGAACTTCCAAATGCTGTTTTTATCAGCTGGACAGCACCTAAATATTTTTCTGGGTGCTGTCTTGCTAGTATTTGCTGTTAAAAACAGCACCTGGAACTTCCAAATGCTGTTTTTATCAGCTGGACAACACCAAAAAATTTTTATGTGCTGTCATGCTGCTGTCCAACTATTTTGAACGCAGTTTTAGCAGTTACGTAGCACTTATAAAATATTCTATTTGCTGTAATTTGCTATTTACCGTAAAAAACAGCACCTGAAAATTTCAGTTGCTGTTTTTATCAGCTAGACAGCACTCACAAATTATTTGGGTGCTCTCATGCTACTATTTAAGGCTAGAAATAGCACTTGAAAAGTTTTTTAGGTGCATTCAAGCTGCTAGTTGTTGTAAAAACTACAATGGAACTTTCAATTACTGGGTTTATCAATTAGATAACAACTAAACTACTTTAGGATACTGTCATGCTGCTGTTTGATGTTAAAAATAACACTCGAAAATTGCAGGTATTGTTTTTACTACAATTTCAGTGGCCAACCACCACTCCAAAAATATTCAGGGTGCTGTCCTTTGCTGTTTTTTTTTTAAAAACACGTCCCAAAATTTCCTTGAGGTGCTGTCATGTTGCTGTTTGATTAGAAAAACACTTTAAGGTGCTGTCTTATTGTTGTTTGAACATAATTTTAGCAGCTAAACAGCACCTACAAAACTTTTTGGGTGCTGTTCTACTATTGTTTGCTGTTAAAATAAGCACCTAAAACTTTCAAGTGGTGTTTTTATTAGTTGGACAGCACTTAAATAAATTTGTAGGTACTGTCATGATGTGTTTGATGTTAATTAAAAACAACACCTGAAAGTTACAAGTGCTGTTTAACACAATTACAGTAGCTATACAACACCAAAATAATTACAGTGCTAACTTTTCTTTTTTCTTTTGTTTACTTATTTTATTGTTTGCTCTTATGTCCAAACTAATTCTCTTTTATTTTTTTGGAAATAAATAGGTTCAGTTTTCGCACTGGAATATCAAAGCACATTTGGTTACGAGGTAGTAATTAAAACTTGAGGCTTCAATTTATTGTTGTTGAGTTTACAATTGATAAGTCTTGGATTTCATTGGATAGAAGATCCGAAGAATATAGAGTCGGTGTTAAAAACTTTTTGAATTTTGCTGTTCATCACACAACAAGTCCAGATCATATGCGTTGCCCTTGCTTGAAGTGTGGGAATGTGAAATACCAGAATCTTTCAGAGATAGAAACTCACTTGATTATCTTTGGAATCGATCAAAGTTATACAAATTGGTTTCTACATGGGGAAGAACTTGTTAGAGGGCCTTCTAGTAGTAGAAATGCACAGTTTATAAGAGAATTTGATTATGATCATGTTGATAATACTATTGAGCTGGTACAAGGGGCACATGATAATTTTGAAAGTAATCCTGACGCATTCCAAAAATTGCTTGAGGATGTTGAAAAACCACTATATCCAGGCTGCAGCAACTTTAAAAAGTTATCGGCTTTAGTAAAACTGTACAACTTGAAAGTGAAGAGTGGATGATCAGATAAAAGCTTCTCTGAGCTACTTAAATTACTAAGAGAGATGCTTCCATACCAAAATGAAATCCCGACATCTATGTATGAGGCAAAAAAAACATTGAATGCATTGGGAATGGAATATGAGAAGATTCATGCCTGCCCGAAGGACTATATACTGTATTGGAAGGATTACAAAGATTTGACTTCTTGCCCTACTTGTGGATTGTCTAGGTGGAAGGTAATAAAGAACTCGGAAAAACTAAAATCGGGTGTGCCTGCAAAAGTTTTATGGTATTTTCCACCAATTCCTAGGTTTACAAGAATGTTCAGCATCAAGGAAACATCTAAAAATTTAACGTGGCATGCAGAACAAAGAGAAGTTGATGGTTATCTAAGTCATCTAGCCGATACTCCATCATGGAAGCTCATAGACTACACATGGCCTGCTTTTGCATCTGAACCAAGAAACCTGAGACTTGCTCTTTCTGCAGATGGGATTAATCCACATAGTTCCTTAAGTAGCAGGTATAGTTGTTGGCCAGTTATATTGGTGACTTATAATCTTCCACCGTGGCTATGCATGAAAAGAAAGTTTATGATGTTAACCTTGTTGATATCGGGTCCTAAGCAACCCGGCAATGATATTGATGTGTATTTAGCACCATTGATCGATGATCTGAGATTGTTATGGGAGGTGGGAGTTGATGTTTATGATGCATATCGACAACAATCTTTCAACTTAAAAGCTATTCTTTTATAGACAATTAGTGATTTTCCGGCTTATGGAAACTTAGCTGGTTGTACTGTAAAGGGCTATAAAGCTTGTCCGATATGTGGAGAAAAAACACGTTCTATTCGGTTACAGCATAGTAAAAAGATTTCTTTCATGAGCCATAGAAGATTTTTATCACGATCACACCCGTATCGTGATATGGTAAAAGAATTTAATAGTCTTCCTGAATATAAAATAGCACCCGAACCATTAAATGGAGAGGAAGTTCTGGCAAAAGTGGATAGGTTGAACATGACATGGGGAAAGCGAAATGGAAAATGTTTGAATACTGGAAGTATCTTTATGTTCGACATGTGCTTGATGTTATGCATATTGAGAAGAATGTATGTGAGAGTATTGTCGGTACATTACTTGGCATAGAAGGAAAAACAAAAGATGGACTTGCAGCTCGTATGGATCTTAAACCATTGAATATGCGGACTGAATTGGACCCTATAACTGAAAATGGGAGAACTAAGTTACCTGCAGCATCTTTCACATTAAGTAAGGAAGAGAAAATTAGATTTTGTAAAACATTATCTGAGATAAAGGCCCCTGATGGTTACTCTTCAAATATAAGAAATTGTGTGTTAATGCAAGATCTAAAGTTGTACGGTATGAAGTCTCATGATTGTCATATTCTGATGCAACAATTATTGCCCGTGGCTATAAAGGCATTGCTACCAGATCATGTTAAAAAAGTTATAATGAGAGTGTGTTTTTTTTTCAATTCATTGTGCAGTAAGGTTGTAAATGTGGCTGCACTTGATCAACTACAAGCTGATGTGGTTGAAACAGTATACTCGCTTGAGATGCATTTTCTTCCAGCTTTTTTTGATGTCATGGTTCATTTGATGGTACATCTTGTTCGAGAAGTTAAACTTTGTGGGCCGGTTTATTTACGATGGATGTACCCATTCGAAAGAGACATGAAAAAGTTAAAGGGGTATGTCAGGAACCGTAATAGACTAGAGGGTTGTATAGCTGAAGCATACATTGCTGAAGAAGCTGTTGAGTTTTGCTCAGAGTACTTATCTGATGTAGATGCAGTCGGACTTCCATCTAGAAAAAATGCTGCATATGACTATTCAGATATGGGCTATCCTCTTTTAGGAGGTAAACTTGAGACTGTGCCTTTTCACCAATGGCAGCAAGCACATCTTTATGTTCTAGCAAACACAAATGATGTTCAACCTTATATCGAGTAAGTGTTTTATATTATGTTTTCAATTACTATAATTTATTTTATTTATTTTTTTTTCTAAATGAAGTAATATGTCTAAACTATTGTATTAGTGAGCACTTTGAATATTTGAAGGAGTTACACCCTATAAAGTCTAAAAGAGAAAAATGGTTGCACGATGAGCATAGTAAAACATTTATTGGTTGGTTACGCCTTAAGGTAATTACTTGTTGATTAATGAATTAAGATTTCCATTATGTTTGTTTTTTTCTTTGTTTGGTTAATTTTGACAATATATGTTCTTTTATTGCACCAAGGTTGAACAACAATTGAATAGTTCAAGTCACGGCATTTCCGAATCATTGAGGTGGATAGCACAAGGGCCTCGTTTAGAAGTAATAAAGTATTCTGGATATGTCATAAATGATTGCCGATTTTACACAAAGGAATTGGATGATGCACGAGTTGTTCAAAATAGTGGGGTCACTTTAATGGCCAAGGTTTTACAAATCTCAAGTGCTAAAGATAATAATCCAGTCTATTCGGATATGACTTTCTATGGCATTATTCAAGAGATATGGGAGCTAGACTACCATCAGTTTAGAATTCCAGTGTTTCGATGTGATTGGGTTAAAAGTAGCAATGGTATCAAAGTAGATAAGTTTGGGTTTACTCTAGTTGATCTTCAAAGAACAGGGTATAAAAATGATCCATTCATTCTAGCATCGCAAGCAAAACAAGTATTCTATGTTGAAGACCAACTTGATCCTAAATGGTCAATTGTTTTAGAGCCTTCTATAAATGTTGCAAAGGATGATGTCAATGAAGATGGCTTATATGGCCATTTTATGAACCAACAAGCTTTGAGTAGCAGATTGCCTCTCATTTGATGGAAAAGAAGAGCCTAATTTAGCCCATTTTAAAAATGATTGTGAGCACTTAGTTATAAAGAAAACTTTATTATATATTGTTCATATTATTTTTTGTGAAATCATTTTCTTGATTATTTCTTCTATGGTTTACTAATCATGTTTAAGTTACAGGCTTAAATGGATTCTTCAAATATTCCTCAAGATGATGATGCACATACTTTAGGAACGAATGAGAGGAAGAAAAGAGGTCCAACCATGATGCCTAAAATTGTAAAGGGTACAAGCAATGGGAAGAAGTTTCAAGTTAACTTTAACTACAAAGGACAACCAATAGGTAAGATGCGACCAAAATTGAGCAGTATGGTTGGGGTTTAGTCTCGATCTTTGGTTCCGATTATGTATACAACTTGGAAAAAAGTACCGATAGAAGTTAAAAACAAGTTATGGGCATGTGTTACGGTACGTATGCTAACATTTATAATCTTTTTTCATAAATAATCCAGAAATTACTAATTTAATAATGAAATATCTAATTTATTAATTATGATCATTTTCATGAAGGCAAAATTTGATGTTGGTGAAGATAGAAAAAGATTCATTATGCTGAAATTTAACAAGACTTGGAAGACATTTAAGTATAAGCTCACAGCATATGTAAAAGAGCATATAGATGAACCTGAACTCTTGAGACATCCCCCAACCGGCCAAGAATGGGGTTCAATTCCTCAAGAAGATTGGAACCAATTTGTTGAGTTCAGGAAATCAGTAGAGTTTAAGGTTATGAAATACTATTATGTGTCATATTTTCATATAACTACTTTATTGTATCATAACTTTTGTTCTTAATGTATGATGTTTTTTGGTTCACTTGATAATGCAGAATCTTAGTGAATCTCAGACAGAACGGCGCAACAAAGTCACCCTAAATCATGGTCTTTCTAGAGGAGGATATGTTGGCTTAGAAAAACGAATTGTAATTTACTTTTTAAATATTCTTACTTTCCTTATTTCTTATTCCAACTTTGTTGCATTAGGTGAACGAATTAACAACATAATTTATTGTAGCAACGAGCAACTGGTGTTTATGCCCCCATACCACGAGAAGACTTATGGGTTGAAGCTCGAAAAACAAAGAATGGTGAATTTAGAAGTCAAGATGTTAAAGAAAAGGCTAAGAAAATAGTAAGTTTATATTTTTTACATAGTATTTGACTTATAAGATTACGGTAAATATATTATAAGTTCCTAAATTTTTTGTAATCTATTATAAGTTCCTGAATATTTTGTCTTTGTAGACTGATTTAAAGAAACAAGTTGCTGATGGAGAAATTTCATTTCAACCGAGTGAGGATATTCTCACTATGGCTTTGGAGAAACCAGAACATCTAGGTCGAGTACAAGCTACTGGTGATGGAGTGACGATAACATCATATTTTGGAAGGGCGAAACGTAAATCTATAGCAATTGATATAGAGAATATTGTCGAAGAGAAAGTGGATAAGATTGTCAAGCAGAGAATGATAGAATTTAAAAAGGAATTCATGAAGGAATTCAATGATTCTCAATTTCCACCAAATCGACTACAATCTGACCGAGATAGTTGTTCAGATATAGGCGAAAGACAAGATCAGAGTAGGCCTGTTGCAAAGAACCAATCCACACCAATTGCAAGGTTATCAAAGGTACATTTTACTGTTTATTATTTTTTACTATTTTTATAGTAAGCTTTACAGGAGATACAATAGTAAATAGTTTATTTAATTGTCATTTCTGCAGCTGTTTTGTCAAGACAAAAAAAATGTTGTTTTTCTGTGAAACATCAGTGGAAGATATCTTTATGTTATTGCTATTTTTATTGTTATTTGGTAGTGAAAATCAAGGTATTTTTTTGTAAAACAGCAGCAAAAATAAGTTTATATTACTACTACTCTTACTGTTGGTCTGGAGTAGCAAAAATAGTTGTTTATTTTATTGTTGTTCTTACTACCATTTTGTAGTAAAAATCATGTTGTTTTGCTGTAAAACAACAACAGAAACAACTTTATTTTACTGCTTTCTTGTATTAAAAATCATGCTGTTTTTTTTTCAAAACAACAAAAAACATACATTTATTTTACTGTTATTTGTGTTGTTGTTATATACTTTGAGTTATGTTGCTTTTTGCAGCTGTTTATGAAAGATTAAGTTATTCAATAATTTATTTGTTGGTTTATTACCTTTTATTATAGGGGACTTTTTGTAAGTTGGCATTAGGTGATGACCTTAACATAGTGGCTCAAGGAACGGTGTTTATGGATAATGAACCAAATGCAACCGTGCATGGCATACCACTTGCATCTACTGATGTACGTGTGTCTATTGATGTTGCATTCCAAAAAAATGCTATCTTACCTCGACCGGTTCGTGATGAGCTTATACTTGTAAGCCATGCTATTGGATCTATCGTGGCTTGGCCTAAAAAATTTGTTATTACAAGTAACAACGAGGTAAATTATTTCATTATGCCATATATCCAAATAAGTAGATTATTATTTTGTGTTTAATTAATTTTTTTTAATATTATGTATCAAAGTTTGTTTCTCAAGACATAGCAAGTTCGAGTATGCCTCCAATTGTGAAAAGTCTTTTTTTATTTGCTAAGAATGTGATGCAGCCCTCCGGATCCATTATAATCAATTTTGATCCAAATATGTTTGCTTCTACAACTGAAATGATGTTTCTTGGTAGGGATGATATTCTACAATTTTGTAGAATGGAACAAATATCAGTTAGTGTCATAAAATTGCATATGAGGTGATGTGTTATTCCAAATTTCTAATATTGCTATGTATAGCTGTAAGAGTGTATATTATTTATGTATTATGTTTTGCACAGGCTACTATTTGAGAATATAAAGAGATGCAATTTGGAAAAAAGGTTCAAGTTTGTTGATCCAGAATTTTTTGCCAATGGGAGTGCCCATGACAGTGAGGAAAAGGCCAAAAAGCTTGGAGATATCATGGAATCGATCGATCCAACGCAACTTATCATTTTTCCATATAATGGATCGTAAGTTATACATTCAAAGTGAATAAGATTGTTATGATATTTGGAATTTTACAATGATAAGTATTTTGCACGCAGAGCACATTGGATGTTGACTGTTATTGATTCATATGAAGGCCAATGCTATTTTTTTGATTCAATTGGTCATGATCCACGTCAAAACTTGAAAGAGCTTATTAATAGGTATGTTAAAAAATTGTACTTTTTAGCCAATATTTTCTTTATATTATTTTCTAATATATGCTTTGCAATTTTTGAAATTAAGTTCATTGAGAATGTTTAGCACGGCACATGGAAAAATTAATCGGAAGCATTGCATATGGAAACCAATGAAAATAAGGAACATTAATCTTAAATTCAAATTCATAATATTTTGTATATGATATTTATAATTTATTATTGCATGAATTTGTTCATTGTGTAACTTAAATCTATTACCTTCTCTTTTGTAGTGTCCTCGTCAACCCAAATATGTTGAGCATTGTGGATATTATGTGATGAAATATATGTGGGAAATTATGGCTAATACTAATGTCTCTATTCCAAAAAAGGTATTGGCAATTTGTTATCAAATATTTATTTATTTTCCCCACAAAATAATTTATATATTTTTCACTTTATAGTTTGTTAAGATAAAAGGCTACACTCAAAGGGAGATTGACGAGGTGAGATGCGAGTGGGCTAGGTATACATGGCAACTTGCTGCTGAATATGAAAATTAATTGATTGATAATTCAAGGTAAGTCTCTAATAGTACTAGATACTACAACTTATCATGATTAAACTACTTGTAATAAAGGAGCTTGATATATTTATTTTTTCTTTCTTTGTAAATAATGTTGTAGGTCACTAGCAGTTGCATAATTTTTTTGAAAATATTACATATGAAGACTTGATGAGAATTTAGATGTGGTAGCTAGATTACATGCGGAAGGGTTGGTATTTTGTTGAAGATGAAGGATAGTCAAAGTTCTCTGCAAAAGAGTATGAGAATTTTCTTAGTTAGTAGTTGATTTTGTTATATTGGAAGAGAATTTGTAAGAATTTCAATGTATAACATTTTGTTGAGGATGTATGAAGGATTATACATTGAAGATTTTTGTAAAGCAATATTTTGTATATGATATAGTTTGTAAAAACGTAATCGTAAAAATATACTTGTTAAATAGAAAATTACAATTAAAGCATGCTTGTAATATTTTTTTTAGATAACATCAAATATGACGGTTCTATAAAAGCTGTCGTTATAAATTGATAAACATTCATAAAAAGTAGCAAAACAGGATATAAGATGACTATTTTATTATAAACTGTCATTAAAAATATTAATTTAATGACGAGTATTTAAAAAATTCATCATAAACAAATTAAAAATACACATTTAAACCGTCATTAAAAAGTACATGTAATGACGGTTTTTTCCTAAAAACCGTCATTAAATGTGTATTTTTAATGACGGTTTTTAGGAAAAAACCGTCATTAAATCTCTAGTATAAATAACAAATAATGACTGTTTAGTAAAATAATCGTCATTGTAAAAACACATTTAATGACGGTTTTTAGGAAAAAACCGTCATTAAATCTCTAGTATAAATAATAAATAATGACTGTTTAGTAAAATAACCGTCATTGTAAATACACATTTAATGACGGTTTTTAGGAAAAAACCGTTATTAAATATTATGCATCCATGATATATAATGACGGTTATTTTAAAAAAACCGTCATTATAAGTGGATATTTAATGACGGTTTTTGAACCGTCATAAAAAATATACCCCCTTTAATGTCGCTGGCTAAGATGACGGTTTTAAAACCGTCATCTTATATCTTTTAAAACCGTCATTAAAGACTAATTTTGTAGTAGTGGTTTGAAAACTACTTAATCAAAATCTTGGAAGAAAATAACTACTACAATATCTTGATTAAAGCAATCTATCAAAAAAGAGCCATCATAGGCAAGATAGATGTTATCAGGTACACCTAGAGGGCTTTCAACGAAACTATCTAATATTCCAGTACGATCATCCTTTGGCAAATACATTCTGCACTGGAATCTGAACCTCGGCCATGTAAAAAGAGAATTATTTAATTGGTTAAAGGGAAAAGGATAGCCATATCACTAAATTTTAGGAAAATAGTTATGAAAACGCTCAAATTTCCAAAAAAAAGACACAAGGTCTCTTTTTTCTCACTATAATGCCATTTGAACATAGCAACTAAAAAGTTAATTTTAAATTTTTGTAATAAATAAAAATAAAATATATGTAGTAGACATATAATATTAAAATATTTTTTTATTTAAAATGATTTTAAAAATGTATATTATTATATTTATTTTAATAATATTTCGTATTTGTTATAAAGATTTTAAGTAAATTTTTGGGTTATTTTACACAATATTCAAAATAATATAAATTTAATATATTTTCTTTTATATTATGGTTCTATTTATTATAAAACTTTTATCAATACAGTAAAATATGTCTAATAGATTGTAAATTTTTTAAATATTTTTAATATTAAAATTATTTTAAAAGATATAAATTTTTATACTTTTATTTATTATAAAACAATAGAGTCAATTTTTTTAGGCTAATAGAGTTAAACAATGTTATAGTCAAAAGAAGAGAAAAGAAAGGTCACAATATCTCTTATTAAAAACTTGGGGACTTTCATGATTATATTTCCAAACCTTAGGGTGTAGGTGTTCGTTTCCTCAATTAAATTGTGGATACACACATGCTATATGTTAGGTGGTCTTAGGCCTGTTTCAACCCCAAAAGCTAGCTTACAGGGTGAGGCTTTCCGTCACGCCTATAAAATCACCACTAGCCTCCTTCCACGATTAATGTTGCATAATCTCATTAATCCCCCCCACACATATTGGGCCTTAGGCTAGAAGTATAGATACTCGTTTTTCTTATTAGATTCTTATGCTCAAGATTGTTGGTGAACCTAAGCTTTAATACCAGCGTTAGGTGATCTTAGGTCACTCTCAATTCTAAAAGTTAGCTTAAGGGATGAGGCTTTCCCTCACGCTTATAAAGTCACCACTAACCGACTTCCACAATTCATGTAGGATAACACCAACACTACATTATTATTATTATTATTATTATTATTATTATTATTATTATTATTATCAATTCAATTAGAACTTACTTCCATGGCTCAAAAACGACCACAAATTCTTCATCTTTCGAGAGTGCAACACCATTAGCAAAGTAAAAACCCTCATGCAAAACTGTTTTCTTTCAATATAGGATCACACTTAAGCAGCTGCTCGTAAGCTTCTCCATCAGCCGTGTCTTTGTAGTAATCTACGGGTGTGTATCTGGTGCTTGATGCAGTAAAATACAAACTGCCATCTGATGCTTCGATCACATCATCTGCAAAACTGATCGATCGAATACAATAAAATTAATGTAAATAAATATAACAGATAACATATGGCGTCCGCCGTAGCATGCATGCATGCATGCTTTGGTCGAGCAAAATAATCAACATCACCTCACATCTAAAACAATAGCTTCTAAACCTTGTTCTGTAACCTTAAGCAAATCCTGATCGATCAAACTAAATACATATAAACAAATACAAGTAACAATGTGAAGATGACATACCTTTGGACTCATATTTCTGCTCACTTGATTTTGGCATTTCTTCCATATTCTTTGGGTAATAATTCTCATATTCTACGTTTATTAAAAGTTCAAAAAACAAATAAAAAAATTGCATGTCATAGAAAAAATAAAAAATAAAGAATGAATATGAAAAAAAAAATTTACTCACTGCTTTTCTTGGATGACTGACCAGAGCAAAGTTGTCGAGCCCTACCGTTTGCAAAAATCAAATTGAAATTCGACAAAAAGAGACACATCAAAGCTTCATGACACTCAGTTATTCATTTAAGCTTACCTTGAACAGAGATTGAGGCAATATGGCAATGATGGCGAAGCAGCTGGACAAAGGCTGAGAAGTTGATTCCGATGATGAATGACTTGAGTATTGATGATGGCTCGAAGCTGTTATGGCCTACGGGTGATGACGGCAGTAGATTTGTTACCGGTGACTGGCCCAAAATGATCAATCATGGCAATGAATTTCCAACCAGAGAAAAAGAGACAAAAATACGGAGACTAGACATTTAGTGGACGAGAGATGATAGCAGTAGCTGGTCGAAAGCAGTGATGTAGGTTTTGGATGTGTCGGCTGTTGGAGAAAAATCAATTTTTTTTAATTTTTATAAAAAACTTTAGAACCAATCTCATACAATATATAAGAATAGATAATTTAAAAAATCATATCTTGACAATCCGAGAAGATGATCAATTGAAATTAATTCAGACTTCCCATATCACAATCCGTTACCACCACGCCTATTAGATTACAATCCGTCGCCATTGTGCTGGTTAGATGTTGGATATTAGAAAGTGTATATTTATAAAGGAAAAAATCATTATTTTACGCTTCAAGTTTCACTAACATCCTTACTTTTATATATTTAAGTCTCTTGTGATTTAAGTATGTTGTTGTATTATAATTAAATATTTTATGTATTTTAGGGGCATTATGATCATTTCATAATAAATGAGATATTATAATTAAGTATTTTATGTATTTTAGGGGCATTATGATCATTTCACAATAAATGAGATATTATAATTAACTATTTTATGTAATTTAGGGGTATTATGATCACTTCACAATAAATGAGAAATCAGACAGTAAAACGGACATCACTTTTGAACTCAGAACAGTCGAAAACCTTAAGAGGGGTATAAAAAGAAAAATATTCACATGTATGGTAATGTTCATGTTACTGCTCAAAATATTTTTAATCTAATGGTTATAATTTACTCAGTGTATCTATAAATAAGGGGCTCACCCTAATTTGGGACCCCTGAATTCATTTTTTAGATTCATTTTCTGTAATTCCTTCTTCATATTGTATTTTCTATATATTTTAATAAATTTTCATTTTACCCCTAGTTCAATTATGAGTAGCTAATTTTCTTTCAATCTTGGATTGAAGGTGAAGTCTCAACATGTGTCATGAGATTTATTTAGTAAATTTACTTTCTCTTCCTCTCTAATTATTGTGGATATTTTTTCTTTTCATGGACAATTAATAATACTATTGTCTAAATACCATGCTGGTTTAACCGGCTCCCTAGTGCAAGGTTATTATTATTTGGCACAATAAGCCATTAGCACCATATTGATTAGAGTGTGTTTCATGAGTAAAAATCTCTCTCATAATTTAATTGGCATTAATAAGAAATATGTAGAACATGGTGCATGTTGATGCAGATATAGACCCAGATACCCAAGTGTTTCATTTTAATAGCTTTCGCTTTAATTTATTCCCGTCATTTTAATTTAAATTTTAGAATATTCTAAATTATTTTCACCACAAATTCAACCACATTCTTATAGAAAATTGATTCTAAACATAAATAAAATCCATCTCTTCGTGAGATCGACACTCGTTACTATTGATTTATTCTATAATACATTCGTACACTTGTGAGTTCAATAAAATTTACACAACAAGTTTTTGGCCCCATTACCAGAGATTGTTAAATGCCAATAATGTTTCGGACTGCTTTATCGCATTTCTTAACCATGCAATAAAAAATTATTTCATTCCTTCTACAGTGAAAAAACTTTTTATTTGTGCTCACACTGCTAATGAGCTACTTAATATGTTACAAGCTTACAGACTAGAGCCAGACCCCAGGACCTTTGTGTTGGAGTGTCCAAATAATGATGGTAACAGTAGCCGCAGTAAGAAGTGAAAATTAGATTTAACTCTCCGCTTGTAAATATTTTCTTCTGTTTTGCACCACCCAAGTGATGTCTTTTAAACTCTACTTCTTTATTTTAAAACATTGAGGACAATGTTTCATTCTAGTTGGGGGGAGAGAATAGTTGACAATTGTGGAATCTTGGTTAAGTTTTACTGATTTTTTATTATAGAGACTAACCATGGCTAACTTTTTGTGTTGACAATACCTCAAAAACTTGTTGTGTAAATTTTATTGAACTTACAAGTGCACGAATATATTGTAAAATAGATCAATAGTGACGAGTGTCGATCCCACGAGGAGATAGATTTTAATTATGTATAGAATCAATTTTCTATGAGGGTGGTTGGATTTGTGGTGAAAATGTTTTGGAATATTCTAAAATTTAAATTAAAATGGCAAAAATAAATTAAAGCGAAATCTATTAAAATGAAGCACTTGGATATCTGGATCTGCATCAATATGCACCATGAGCTAAATATTTCTTGTTAATATCAATTAAATCATAAGGGGGTTACCACTCTTCATGAACCACACTCTAATCAATATGGTGGTAAGGGCTTATTGTGCAAAATAATAATAACATTGTATTAGAGAGCCGGTTGTGCGGTATCTAGAAAAGATTATTAGTATTTGTCGATGAAAAGTCAAAACATCCATAATAATTAGAGGGGAAGAGAAAGTAAATTTACCAAATAAAGTCCATGGCACATGTTGAGACTTCACCTTCAACCCAAGGTTGAGAGAAAATTAGCTACTTATAATTGACCAAGGAGTAAAATGAAAAATTATTAAAATACATAGAAAATACAAGATGAAATGGAATTACAGAAAATGGAGCTCAAAAATGAATTCAGGGGTCCCAAAATAGGGGAAGCCCCCTTTTTATAAATACGCTGAGTAAATTATGGCCATTGGATTAAAAATATTTTAGACGCTTAGAATTGCGCCACATTATCAGTCAACAGTACGCGGTTTGAATAGGGACGCGATTTGATTGTAGATAATTTTGTGTATATCTATGTATCGTACGCACGATTTTTGGTCCACTAACATGTTGTCACGTCACTGATCAACAGTACATAAGAATTTCAATCCAATAGGATCATGCCACCTCATCAGTCAATGCCACATCATCGGTCAATACCACGTCATCGTTTTGTATATGTAAGTAGTATCATGAACAATAACATGGAAAATAATGTACATGTGAATACTGACATTTTTCCTTTTATGCTCCTTCTAAGGTTTTCAACTATCCTGCGTTCAAAAGTGATTTTCGTTTTGCTGTCTGATTTCTTGTTCATTGTAAAATAACCATGATGCTCCTAAAATACATAAAATACTTAATTATAGTACAACACACATAATTAAATCACAGGAGACTTAAATACATAAAATTAGGAATGTTAGTGAAACTTAAAATGTAAAATGACGTTTTTCTTCTTTATAAATATACATTTTCTAACACTCAATGCACATCCCAACCGGCTTATTATTAGTCCCTACCAAATAAAGTAAAGACAAAATTCAAACCTAAAATGATTTAAAAAAACAATCGTGTTTATTCAATCAGACTAATGATAACAATCAAATAAAAGTATTAACATTATCTCTAATCTAAAAAAATATCACTCCCACATCAATCATCCACATGCATCAGTCCAACAGACTTTGTCATAACTACTTTCAAGAATGACATGTCAAACGCTAAAATTTTACTAGAAGTAGTGACACTCTCACAATAAAATTAAATCCAATAAAAATAGTCACTCTAATGAATGTTCAATTTTGAAAGAAAATAATAAAGAAGTAATATCACAAGCTCTTACTAAGATGAAAGAAATATGCATACAGCTTATAAATAATACGATCTTACGTAAAAAAAATACTAGTAAACCTAATTTATTTTATTTTTTCTTATTTATTTTATTTTTTTATTTTTTTATATATCACTACATCTTTTTAGCTCATATAACTAGCTTCTACTTCATATTATAATTCCCAAAAATCAAGAAGGACTTTTATTAGGACGTAACGTAGGCTAGGGACACGGCTAACAAATGAAGGAAAATAGGAAAAACAAAATATATGCTTGAGAAAAGGTAGAGATATTTTGGGAATTACAAGGTGCATTTTGCTTATTTATTATTATTGTTATTTTTCTCTCTTTTTCTCTTTTTTTAAACATTTTTTTTTGTATGGCACAACTTTACTAAACAAGATAATTATCTACATATTTCTCAAACATTAATAGGTGATGGAACTTATAAGACATCGAGTAATACTTCAAATCGGAGTAGGTCAAGATGATAAGTTGACAGAAAATTTTTTTTAAGGCTTAAAAGGAAAAAAATTTTTAAGGCTTAAAATAGTTAACTATAGATATTTCACAAAAAGTATGGCTAGAAAGGCTCAAATAGGTCAAAGAGGACATTACCATCATCTTTTAGGACTCTAAATAATCTTACATATCTACTAGTTAGATGGACCTTTAGATGTAGTAACACATATTTTTTTTTTAGAGAGGATTGGCTCAAAAGAAATCTAGAGATCATGTATAAAATAATAAACTGCTAAGCTATACAAAGAATGGACAAAAAGAGTTAATCTCCAAGAAAAATGATAGGCTCAAAAACTCATTTGGTATTCATTATAACATGTGCATTCCTTCAAGCAACTCGTATTTGTCTCTGACATTAACATATAAAATAGCAAACATAGCGTAACATCACTTAAGACCAAAGATAATACAAATACTAAAATTTAAAAGTCATCATGTCATCTAATGTTAAAAAATTATACAATATTTTTTTAGGTTCAAACGATATTCTACCCCCAACCTATTCTAAATATAAAAAGAAAATATGTATACATAAAGGTGAAAATGATATACAAAAACTAATTAGAAATGTTACGCTTTAAATAATAGAAAAAGAAATTATTTTTTTTACTAAGAAGATGTGTTTCTAAAGTCACTATACTCCACATTTAGCCATCTTTGACTTAAAAATTTCAAAGTGTATATTTATAAAGGAGAAATTAGAAAGAAGAAGTTAGAAAAAAAATTAGATCACGATCCGTCACCAAATAATCTTTCGAGTTATAACTCAAATTTGATCTACATTTGACGTGTGAGCGCTTTCATCACCACTGAAAGCAACTAGTATGAGAAAATTATTCTCTCAAAATTAGAGAGAAAATTTTTTTTTCTCTGATCTGTATATTGCATCTCTCTTTTTTTCCTTTAAAGAAAATAAGCATTTTTATATCTCTCTTTAGTGAAAACTCTAAACTCTAAATAATAAAAATCAAAAGTAGCGTTACTTACTTTTTCTATAAGGGCCCACCTTATAAAATAACAAAAGACTCCTTACACACAAGCACATTAAATGGAGTCTCCTACTAAATGATATATTTAGATTTTGACCCAAATAGCTTGTTAGCTTACTTATTATTTCAGTAGTGGTGCAATCAATTAAATGAGCTAACCTGCGGATCATTTGGGAACATACAATAGTGGCTACAATAATTAGGCCTGTAATTAAACTAATCTAATTATTTAATTCCAAATCTATTCCACTAAAAGATTGGAACTGACCTCTATAAGTGTATGCTCGAATAATAATTCATCCCAAGCCACATTAGTTTCTTTGCTGCATAATCCTTTATACCACATTGTTAATTAAATTGATATCTCAATTGTCTAATCAATTTAATTACATATTGTTCCTTGATACTTACTGGTTTTCTCTAATAATCATTTTCAACATACTAAATATGTTGACACACTTTGACCAGAGAATTATATGATCAAGTGTCGAAAACCTATCAAGAGATGTGTCGTACAAATTCTATATTGTTAATCTATAACTTCAATTCTCATAATTGCTTCCACCAAAATACTAGGTAATCTTGATGCTCATTGGTAACTCAAATAGAATAACAATTATAATCATGAAATCATAACTAACTTAAGATTAAGATTACTGTAAAATCAATGCTTATAAGATTTAATAAGTTTGACAGTCATTTCAAGGTTAATTAAATCTTATATATGATCCTATTCAATATAGTCGTACTACATCAATAAATTCTTACATGATTAAGATAAATCATTCAATGAATTTATTACAGTTTATATCTAAATAAGGTACTCAACTTTATTTATCAACTATGAACATAATTTATTTAATCACAAGATAACTTGTATTTATGTCTTTTGTGAATCGACATAGTGATCACATAAATACATATAATATGATCAAAAGATTCTACTCTCCATTGTTTTAGTGCTGGATTATGAAATTTAACAAATGAATGTCAAGACTATGGGCATCTTGAAAAAGGCACCTGAAACAACCCGCCCCACACCCCCAGGGCGAGTCTATCTAATCCCGTAAAATCAAATCGAATAATATAATACTATCTAAGGATTCTACCGAAAATTCGGCAGAACCTCCCCTATCAATACAACATTTCCAAAATTACAATTTACAAAACAACACTCCCAATAATATCCCAATAACCATCCAAACTTCAAATCCAACTTCTCCAGTCATCATCTCAAATATCGTACAAATTACTTCAATATAAACACAAATACAATGGTTATCCTTAAATACAAAACATAACCATAAATACAAATCACAATATCCTAAATAACAAGATACTAAATCTACGGCTTCTAGCACCATCACGTGGCCACAATTACAAATCTAACTACCGATGCTGGGTTGACTGATGTACCTGCAAATCTCCTGTGGGGGGAAAAATAAAATATAATAAAACGTGGTGAGTATAAAACTCAGTGAGTGGATACTAGTTTCTGAAAAATAAATGTATTTAAAAGAATTACTCTTTCTCAAATCAATTCCATCAAAATATCATTCTATTAGTCTCAAACTTTCACATTCTCTTTCAAACTACTTACTTGAGCTACCTTCATTCGATTACCGCTTAGTAGGACACTCTCTTAACTTTCTTAACTTTCTCTTTGGGCTTCTCGCAAAGCATCCTTCGCCCACTTATCTCATAACTATATAAACATATCGAGAGTCCTTCACTAAGCCAGTAACGAATTCAAGCATCCAAGCTAAAACTGTAAAACAATCTTTCTTTCTTTTCAAATCTCATTTGCTAAAATCAACTTTCTCATTTTCCAGGAAACATGGAAAACATAATGCATTTTCGTGCTCATGCCAATGAAATATTCATATGTATGCCCTTGTCAATAAACACATATATATCAACATCTCATATCAAAACATCACATAAACACATGGGCATAACAGATAAATCAATATTCGTACATATCTCAAAATAGACTTTTCAAACATGGCAAACATATATATTGTTTATTGTGATTCGTTTGGAAATCCAGTTTACTTACATCAACATATATAAGTTAAATCAGTCACTGAAATACTATATTACATAAATCTGCGTAAAGTCGATGGAAGCATAATACTTGTCATATCAAAAGTTATCATCAAACAAGTACTCAGGAAAATGATCTCATCATATCTGGACCTCAACAGACAGGCAATGATGTGCTATCTGGGTATCGCCACGCCCCGGAGCTACACGGATAGATAAGGAAAATCTCATATCTCATCATATTCGGACCTCAACAGACAAGCAATGACGTACTATCTGGGTATCGTCACGCCCCGGAGCTACACGGATAGACAGAATAAATCTCATATCTCATTATATTCGGACCTCAACAGACAAGCAATGACGTACTATCTGGGTATCGTCACGCTCCGGAGCTACACGGATAGACAGAATAAATCTCATATCTCATTATATCCGGACCTCAACAGACAGGCAATGACGTACTATCTGGGTATCGTCATGCCCCGGAGCTACACGAATAGACAGGGCAAATCTCATATCTCATGACTTATATATCTCTTTATCTGTATCTCTGTAACTTTCATACTGCATGCATAAGCCCCCAAAAGGCAAAAGCACCCAAACACACGGCCCAAAGCCTCTATGTGTGCTCGGACGGCCTCAAAGGCCTCTATCTCATCTCATATGTCTCTGTATTTATCTCATATTATCTGAGGGGAGGGTACTGTTTAATAATTTCTCAAATAACATTTAACGTACGTGTACATGAACAGATAATCTCATCTGAAATCTCATTTCCTTTTTCCTCAACATATTATAATATCATGCTTTTACTTAAATGCGACAATAAAATCATATTCAAACTCATTTTAATAACAATAAATCGCAACACATGGATAAATCTCAATTTCTAGAAAATCATTAAATTAAAGTATTAAATAATTATCTTTCAAACAATCTGCACTGTATCATAAAATCGGCATATACTTATAAAATCAGTTTTGTATATTCCACTCACCGTGACAATGTCCAAACTCGATATCAACCACGTCCGCGGGTTGATTCTCGTTCGCGGATCCTCCTAATCAAGGAAACAACAATCATTCTCCGTGAATTGAAATACAACTATTCTTATATAATACTTCTCGAAACGAATAGCTATCAATAATAATTATTCTCGCATGTATAAAATTACCAAAATACCCCTACATGCCAAAATTATCAAAATGCCCTCAACATCATTATTTTACCAAAATATCCGTAGAATCTTCAATTACCAAAGTATTCTCAATTCGGATCACGGAAATAATCACAATGTATGAAATTACGAAATTACTCTCGGAGCGTAAAATTACCAAAATATCCTTAACAACTTAAATTACCGATTTATCCTCGAAATCACAAATTACCTTACTGCCCTAACATCAAATTACCAAATTACCCACTGATTTCACAAATTACAAAATCACCCCCAAAGTTTATGAAATTACCGAATTGCCCCTGCCTGTCAACGGTGACCGGACTTCAGTCAACGGCGACGGGGAGCTTAAGTCTGCTAGTTCCGACCACGCTGAGTCCAATGGTGGCGGCGGTGACCTCCCACGCGCGGCGACGGCGGCGGATCGAGCTCCCAAAGCCGCGAGTTTTCCAAGAGTAAATCGGCGGCAATCCGGCCGATTCAGGTGACGGGGTCGGTCGGAAAATGATGCTGGGGAGCTGAGGAACAAGATTCAAGTGGTGGCGTGCCACAAATCCTGCGAAATCGACGGCGACGAAAACGGGTTTAGGCCGCGGGTTTCGGGCTTCAACCGGCGGCGTTTCAGGCAGTTTCCGGCGACGAGGATGGCAGGGATACGTTGCTCGTCTCTCAAGCTTCAAAACGGTACCAAGCACGGCCGGTGAGGTGGCCGGAATCGGGAGAAACGACCGGGTCAATGTCGCGGGTCCGGGTCGGGTTCGGGTCAACGGGTCAACTTCTCTCTCTCTTCTATCTCTTTCTCTCTCTTCTAACCAAAAATCCAAATTTTTTTTTTAAAATGGTTCCAGCCGTTCCAAAACATATAAACCCAACTTTTTTTTTTTGACAAAAGCTTAATACAGTTTAAGCTTATACCGGACCCGTAACGAAACTAAAATCCGACCACTCAAGCTCTTAATCATGCTCAATTTATCTCAATTCGAAGACGAACAATTAAATCGTACACTTGATTAAGAAAATCAAAGTGCATATGTTACAGCACCTATGATATAACAACTAGATGTAAGTTATAAAGATTCATTTATGGATTAAAGCAAGCATCCCAGTCATGGAACATCAAATTTGATCAAATAGTTAAATCGTTTGTATTCATACAAAATTTTGATGAGTTGTGTGTGTACAACAAATTTAGGGAAAGATTGTAGCATTACTAATTCTTTATAATGGTAATATCATCTTAATTGAAAAAAATATAGAGGAGTATTATCTGTAACAAAAGAGTTGATTAGCAAAATAGTTTGATGAAAATGACCAAAAAGTATAAAGTTGTATTCTTGCTAAAACACAATGGTGAAACAAGAAGAATAAAACTTTAACTTTATCTTAAACTACTTGTATTGATGAGATACTTTCTTGATTAAACGTTTAAATTCCAAAACTGATTTTTATCATTCAGAAATGAAATTATATATTCTCCAACCATTAGCGTTTTTATACTCTTGAGGAAATAGATAAAATGAGACAAATTATCCATGCAAAAGTTAAAAATGAAAAGTCTCGGGTATATCATGATAAACTCTTAGTTTGCAGTTGAATGGTCAATAGATGTCATTTAAACCTTAAATAGCAAAATATTGTTATACCATTTAATGTAGATTCTAAAAAGAACTGAGAAATTATATACTTATATATTTTGGTGATGAACTTATGCACGGGCAGACCAAGTTAAGGCGCATATTTTTTCTTTTAAATATACCGCAAGCTCTTTTTGAAAGAGTTAAATAAAAAGAATTTGGGCACATTTTCTAGATAACAAAATACTTGTAGTTTAGTGGTAATAGTGCTTTTTAGCAGTTTTGGAGACTTGATTCAAATCCTAATAGCCATATAATTTTACTTTTTTATATATTTCGTTCTCAAAAACTCAAATTCTATTATTTTCCCTTAAAACTTTAAAAAATAATAGCAATAAATTATTTATTTTAAATGCTGCACCTCATTGTGAACATTAAGAAAAAAAATAAGTACCCCAAATTAAATTAAAAATTTTTTAAGTAAGCCCCCTACTTTAAGTGTTTGGGTCTGCTACTGATCTCATCCTAGTAAGTTTTGCCAAAGGTTCTAACCACAGCTCAGAAAAGAATTCTATGAAATTTATTTCTAAATTTTGTTTATATTGAGAGGTGGAGATATGAGTTATAAGAGTATTAAACAATTTAGTATCTCTATTTTTAGTCACTAAAGAAGTTGTTTAACTTCACAAGTCCTTGTAAGATCTTGAGATAGTATCTATACCAACTACGTCTATTAAACTTTAATAGTGTAATAGTATAACAGTGTCAAAGTCATAGGAACCCAAATAATACTTGGTAATTGTATATGTTAAACTTTAATAGTGTAATGGTCGTGCAATGAACTATAGTAACCAAGAAATCACAAGAAAGAAAAACACAATGAGAGGAAATACTATCATTTTAAGGGAATAGTGTAGAAAGGTTATATAAAAAGTATCCAATTGGCATTAGAATGCTATATGAAAGATCTTGTTACAACTACCATTAATAGGAAACCTTTATAACTTGCACAGAGTCCTAAAAGATGTGCATTATGCTAGATATGCTTCCAGATGTAGTGGGAGATTGTTGGGATTAGGTACTCTTTAAAGCATATAGTTTTATTTATCAGTACATTTTTTATTAATAAAATATTTGAGATACTTTTTTCAGATACGTAAATATTTTGAATAAGGTCTGTTTAATAATATTGTATATACTTATTTGATCATCATATAGACTCACAAAAAACATAAATACAAGTTATCTTATGATTAAATAAATTAAGTTCGAAGTTCATAAATAGAGTTGGGCACTCTATTTATGTTTAGATTATAGTGAATCGTTGAAAGATTTGTCTTAATCATGTATGAATTTATTATTGTAGTTTCACTACTTTGAACTGGATCACATATGAGATTTAATTAACCTTGAAATAACTGTCAAATTTATAAAATCTTATAGGCATTGATTTTATTGCACTCTTAATCATGAGTTAATTATAGTTTCATGATTATGATTGTTATTCCATTTGAATTACCAATGGACGCAACTTACAGTTGTACTTAAGAGTACCTGATATCTTTATAAGAGCAATTATGAATAATGAGATTATAGATTAACAATAAAAAATTTGTGTAACACATCTCTTGATGGATTTTTGATACTTGATCATAGAGTTTTCTATCCAAAGTGTGTTAACATAATTAGTTTGTTGAAAATAATCATTATAGAAAACCGTAAGTGTCAAGGAATACAAAGTAATTAAATTAATTAGACAGCTGAGATACCAATTTAATTAGTGTGTGGTACAAAGGATTGTTTAGTAAAGAAATTAATGTGGCCTGGGTCGAATGATTATTCGAGAACACCATCCTAGATAGCATAGAATTACGGAGGTCGGTTCCAATCTTTTAGTAAAGTGGATCTAGAATTAAATAATCAGACTAGTTTAATTACAGACTTAATTATTGTAGGTAATATTGTATATATTTATATGATCCCCAAGCTAACTCATTTAATTGACTGTACCATTACTAAATTAAAAAAGAAGAATGAAACAATAGAAAAACAAAATCCAACTTGAATCTACTGATTTTTTTCCCTCTTAAAAAGTTATAAAGTTGACAAAGTTTAAATTAATAATTTAAAATCCTACTCAAAAACTACCTACCCAGTAAAGTCTTTATAATTTCTTCAGGACCCATCATGACCAAACAATACAACTTTGGTTACAAGGGTTCCCTACCAAAAAAAAATCATTACAAATTTCTATTTTATAAAGAATTTATTAACGTTATGAATAAAATATATTTCGAAATGAAAACATTTTGATAAATTACATCTTTTAGTCAGATTCCACATTCTACATCAAACCATCTAGTTAACTAAAGAAAATTACAAAGTTCATCTTTCAAGGAACAAAAATGTCTTAAACTTACATCCTCTCAAAGAACAAAAATATTGTATTATTGATTTTGAATTGAAGCATTCTATCTAATTACCTTCCCAAAAATTGTGAAAACAATGAATTCAAGAGGAGTTTGAAAAAATGCAATTTTAAATTGAAGATTGAAGAGAAAAAGGATAGTTACAAAAAAGATTTAAATTTTAGGGTTTTTTATGTTTCAAGAATTTAAGGGTTAGAAGCGAAATTGGTGAGAAGATGCGAGTCATGGGACAGCTAATAATTTTTTTTTTTTGGGAAAAGGGATTACTTAAGAATTAAAATATAATAAAGGTATATATATCTATAGGGTAAAAATTCATTTAGTCTCGATATTTTGTGGTTAATGCCCGTTTAATCTCTTTATTCTTAAAATTGTTCCAGCCGTTAGATTATGACACCTCTGTCATTACTTTTTTTTTTCCTTTTAACTTGCTTTTATAATATTACCCAGTTACAATAATTTTTTTTTATATTGATAAAAAATTAAGTTACCAATTTAGCCCCAAAAAATAAAATAGAAACAAAAAGAATATCTATTAATTTTTGTGGAACACTGTATTGAGGGTTTAATGTATTAAACAAATTTTAATGTCCAAAAAATTGGCAATTTAAATTTTTAGAATATTAATTTTTCTGAACATATGTGAGCTTCCACAAAAATTAATATATATTATTTTTTATTTCATTTTTTAAGATTAAATTGATAATCTATTTTTTCTTTTTATTAATGTCCCTACAAAAAAATTATTTTTGTAAAAGAGTAATATTGTAAAAACAAGTAAAAAAATAAAAAGTAACAGCAAAAGCGTCAATAATTTAACGACAAAGATATTTTAAGGTATTTTTAAAAGTATAAAAACACTGACCTTATAATATAGTGATTAAATGAATTTTTATCCTATATCTATTGTCAAAGGAAATTGCTTTCAAAGGACCAACAATACATTCTCTTTTAAGGTAAATACATTAGTTACCAAAAAGAATTTTTTTTTAACATCTCTTTTTTCTTTTGTTTCCTTAATATCTTTACCTAAACGAATTTCTTTTCTTTTAGCAATTTTACTATTATCCTACACATGAATTAAAAAGTTTCATGGGAGATAATTTTTTGAATTTCAGTCTTTGACTTAAGTTATACATATTTTAAATTATAATTTGAAAACAATCTTAAGTATAAAAAATATTTAATCAGATAGAAATAATAATAATATATTATTATAAATTTATGTAATTTATTTTGGTTTGACAGGAAGTGACAGATAAAAATTAAAAAAAAACCATTAATTATGAACGCAAGTAAATTGTTAAAAAAATCTAAGTGCATTTAATTTTTATTTACCTTTAACTGTAATTTTCAATTGCATTGGGGTTTTACAAAGATAATGGAAGCGTGCCAATGGCTCCCGACTATCCTTTTGCTTTTCATTTTTTTTTACTTTGGGCCGCGGCCCAGTTCGCTATTTGGCTATGTTGCGCCGTGGAGTTCTTTTGCGAGTTCGGTGTACAAAAAGTGTCCGGATTGTGTTAGTTGAGTCCCTACGGCCTGCAAAAAGGCCTCCGATCTTCTAATGCAAGCATCACAGACCCCATTTAGTAAATTTCTAAAATAATTTGGTTCTCTATTTTATGGTACTCTCTGTGTATGAAGAACTAATTGACTAATTGACTAGTAGACTCCAAACCCCAAATATGATCAACGAAACAGAGAAAATTGGCTATAATGCAGGAGTAATTGGTTATGATACAAAGTAATTATCTTTCTTATTATCATAATATCTTTTTTAACTTTTTTTTCCTAGGGCCGTGGCCCAGTTTGGTCTTACTTGTGTTCCGCCCCAGAGTTATTTTTAGAATTCTGTGTGAAACAAATATTTGAAATTATGGTATTTGAGCAAATTTCTATGGCCTGCAAAAAGGTCTCTGTTTTTTAAGGATACACTACTGCCAAAATGCAAAACGATGACCCATATATTATGACAGTTTTGTCATTAAAAGTCTTTGATGATCATTATTACACGAACGGTCATAATATCTAACATTTACAATGATAATTTTATTATATAATTGTCATTGAATGTCAAATTAAAATATAGTCTTATCTTTAATAACAGTTCTGTATAAAAATAGTGATTGTAAGTATAAGATTTACAATGACGGTTCTATTATATAACAGTCATTAACTGTCATACTAAATTATAGTATTTCTTTTAATAATGGTTTTGAATAAAAACGGTCATTGAAAGTATAACATTTATAATGATAGTTCTATTATTTAACAGTTATTAAATATTTGGTCTTACTTTTAATGATGGCTCTTTATAAAAACGGTAACTAAAAGTATAAAATTTATAAGGGAGATTGCCACTTTGCCCCCTACAGTAATCAACATATACCATTTACCTTCCTATTATTTTTATAATGGCCAAAAATCCTCCTGACAGCATAAGTTTACAATATTACCCTTATTTTCAATTACTATTTTATTTACATTTATTATAAATTAAATAAATTACATGAATAGAAACTAAATAAAAAAATTAAGTATTAAAAACAAGAAATATATGTTTTGATGTGAGGAAAAAAAATTAATAACAAATTTTTTTCTTGTAATTATTTATTTTGTGAATATTTTCTTATAATAATTATTTTGTAATATTTTAAAATTAAATATGAAAAATATAGGCAAAATATTTTATTATTTATCTTATAATAAATTTTTATTTGTCATTCAAGTTTTCTTATAATAATTTTTTATCATTTTATAATAATTTTCTTATATTTTGATTATAAAAATTTTTTTACAAAATAAATAAGTACAAGAAAAAAATTTTATTATTAATTTTTTTCTCATATCAAAATCATTGAAAGTTTAAGATATATAATGATTGTTATATTATAACAATGGTCATTACATTATTATTGTGACAATTCCTTATGAACCATCGTCTTATTAAATAAAAAAAGTAGTGTTTTTCCGCGTAGCCTTCCCATTTATATTGGATTTGAAGGTAGACTTCTTAATTTGTTAGAACCTTTCGATTAAAAAAAAAAAGAAAAAAATTTTGATGGTTGTTGCTATCGATTTTATACCTTATTTGTTTTCGTAGGGGTGTTCATAAGTAAATCTGATCTGCTTAATCTTTTTAATCCAAAAAAATCGAACTCATAAAAATTTAATTTATAAATTGATAAATTGAATTTTATAAAAATTTTAAAAATCTACCGTCAAGAGATTGAATATTGATTTACATCTTTAAATTTGTAAAAATTAGCAATTATGAAAAAATATTTATTTAAATAACGAATAATCTTATAAATACGGTATTACTATTTATTAATAAATAAATAGATTAAAATAGAGTTATTTTAACACTATATTATATTTTATCTAATAATAATATAAAATAATTAAATAATTATTCTAAATAGTTAATTTTCACAATTTAATTAATTTCATGTTTTGCTTAAACACATTAAAAAAACCGATACAACGAACAAAAATAACGTGCAATCCCTACCCGCTCACACACAGTAAATTCTCCTCTTCTTCTTCCATCTTCACAATCGCCAGCTGACGACGAGCACGCAACTTCTGCTCTTCTTCAATCTTCACAAATCACAATCACAACTACGCACTCACTCACACACAGTCACACACACACCAGTCCTAACCCTGGCTAAGCTATCAAACGCCCACGCTGCCGCTGCCGTCAAATCCGTTCTGGTGCGCCGGCGCTGCGTCTCGTCGTCCTTGAGCCCATTTGCTTCCTTGTTCCAGCCTCCAGGTTTTATCTACTGTCAGTCTCCGTCATTGTTGAGCCGATTCAATTTCGCAAAACAGCTGCTGTTATTTCTGCCCTGCTGTCTCGGTGTTCGTTCACCGTCAGCCGCACTATGTAATTCAAATTTGCATAAGTTTTATAACAATTTCAAATGGTGCATGAATCATGAATGTGACAGTTTAATTGTAGTTTCAAATTTGTATATCGGCTAACTTGTAACTCAATCGGACAGATTATTAAGATGTTTGATGCATTACAGTATGAATTTTTCGGTCAAAATGTTGGGGAGGAAATTGAATTAGGGGGACTTGAAGATGACGGAAATAACAATAATCCTGTCTTTTGATCGGTAAGACGGTAACTGATGATGAGTACCATTTGTTCGACAAAGGAGAAGTAAGATTTCTTTCTTGCTTTATATTGTAATGTACTCTTACCTCAACTGCTCAAGTTTATCGTGTGGAAGCTGTATAATTGATCTGGCTGGTGTTTCGTACTAAGTTGATTCATTCTTTGTAGGCTTTGAAACCTATGATACATTTTCCATTGAAATTTGGGAGGATATTGGCGTCTGTCTTCTAAGCTGAGTCCATCCCACTGAACATATAGAGGGTAGAAACTCATCTTTATTAGAGATCTGACAGCAACAATATATTTTTGGGCACCCATTCTGTCCGTGAACTTTGGAGACAGATGGTAAATGATTATCTTTGGTAGATAATGGCATTTATTTTTGTTTTTATTGGTAGTTTAGTTAGAAAGTGTTATGAGAAGGTTTGAAAGTTCCATCAGGGAAAATACTTTATTTTTTATGGGACTCAATTCAATTTTGTTCAACTTGCTTGGCTTCAAACTTCTTTCTTCGCTCTTCAACATAACTAGGAAGTTGGGGTCTGCCATGGAAATTAAGTAGTTAGTTATTGTTCTTTGTTCTGATAAATTTTAAGTGAGTTTTCATGAATATTTAGGTGCATTTGCAGTTGCATCATTTTCTGCATATTTTATCTATTAGAGAAATGCAGTATCTTGTTGAGGTTATATATGAAATATGCAAATTCTTGATTTAATCTTTGATGCCTGCTATCAAAAGAAAATTATTGATGGCATTTCCCACCATTTCTCTGTGTTGCTGAATTATTCATGTTTTGGTTTCAAATTTTGACTTCACTTTCTCTGTCTACTCCATAAGACACTCATGCATTGGCTCTAACTTTTTCTTTCTTCTATTTGGCTTGCACGGTTTAGATTTAGTCTCTTTGTCTGATGTGGATGATTTGACTACTATGTTTGCAGTAGCCGGGGGTTAATCGTTTGGGTAGCTGGAGGTTTATGTGTTTTGGACTTTATCTCATGGATTTAGAGTTCGATCATGTTTGGAATTGGAATAATGCATTCACTTACATATGATGTTTGATGAAATTCCCATAAGATTAATTCAATTATATATATTTATTGTGCTGAACAAGTGGAGCAAAAATTTTATCAATGGGCTGATTTCACCATTTTGAGTAAGTAAAGGAAAGAAATTGTCTTTATGCACTTTAACCCTTCCTCCATTTAAAATAAAAAAGTTATTGAAGCTTTTGGAAGTGATTTGTTCATTTTGTTTGTGCACTTATGTAGATGGATTTACTTTTGGTTGCTTAACCCTTCCTCACTTATGTTTTTTCAGTTTAAATTGCAGTATTATGCTGCTGTGCAACCGCACAAGAGGCTGTTTTATTGCTGTTTATGCAGAACATTACTTCCAGGTGCTGTTTAGCTGCTGTTATGCAGCAAAAACAGCACCTGGAAACTTCCAAGTGCTGTTTTTACTTCTGTTTATGCAGAAACAAAGTACCTGGAAGCGTCCAAGGATGTTTTACTGCTGTTTTGCACATAGAAATTTTAGGTGCTATTTCGCTGAAATTTTGCTGCTAACAGTGCAACTAAATAGTTTCGGATGTTGTTTTGAACCTTCTCTAGTTCTTTTCTCTTATGTCTATACTTAATCTTTTTTCTCCTCTTTGGTAATAAGTATGTACAATTTTTGCAAGGTAATATCCAAGCACCCTGTTGGTTAAGAGGTAGTATTCTAAACTTTAGGCCTCATTTTTTTATTTTCAAGTGTATAATGAATTGGTACTGTGTATCTTATGGATGGTGTAGTTAATGCTTTTTTATTGTCTCTATTTTGGCAAATGTGTTGTCATTTATTATCTGAACACATGGTTGAGAAATTTGAAGGTAAGTCTATTAACTACAGCTTAAAGTCACCAAAATGTTTTAATTTTTATGACTTATAATCAATGAATTTATCTTAATTTCTCTTTATTCTTACTTTGTAAGCATGACATAGATTGGTGACAGTGGCGAGATTCGTTTGCAATTGAAGACTTGATGAAAAATTAGATGTATTCACGCATGCCAATCTTGTCGGTTTCCAGTGGATTCATTAGCAGAAATTAAAGAGTACTGAGAATTTTGATGTTAAAGTTAACTGGTAGTTTGTTGAAGTTTAATGATCGTTAGAAACTTTTGTAGAGCTACCATTTTGTATATGAAACGTTTGTATCTTTTTGTATATGAAATATTTGTGAAAAAATAATTATAAAGAATTTAATAGGAAATTAAAATTAAAATAGGGGTTTGAAATGGTCTTAAATTTGTCATATGAAATAACCATCGTCAAAACATATAGGGTTATTATAGATAATAACTATTTTAAAAAATAACCATCATTAAAAGTATACATTGACAAAAAGTATACCTCTGTTAATGTCAGTGTTCAAGGTGATGGTTTTGACCAATTTCGTTGTGGTTACAAGTATCACAGATCCTTTTAATGTAAATTTCTGAACATTCTTAGTTATAATGATTGGTAGCCAGGATCTTCTATTTCATGGTACTCTGGAATGTATGAAGAACTAATTGACAAATTGATTCCAAACTCCATATATGATTAATGAAACATAGGGAAAATTGGCTATGGTATGGGACTAATTGGCTATGATACACAGAAAATCTATGCATAAACTCATAAGACTATACTGATAATTAGGCAGGTAACATCAATACTAAATCAAAACCACCTGCCAAGAAAAGTCTCCCTTGCATGGCATAACTTAGCAACAGCGTCTCTCATCTCCATCCGCTCGGTTGGAGATTCCATCGAGCAGTGAACACCAACTCTAATTACAGTCCTAAAACAATCCTCTGCTCTGGCCCTTCCATCTCCCCTCGTAGTACTCCAAGAATTGTTCGCCATTACCTCCAACAGAAGTGAAGGATCAACAATCTGTGTCACTTTTTCTGGTAAAGAATTCTCGCCAAAATCATGGAGAGTAAGTCCTTCAGTAAACATGGCATCTGTTGGTCGCTTTCTTGTAAACAACTCTAGTAATAGAATTCCAAAACTGTAAACATCTCCTTTCATGGATGCTTCCCTGCCCATGCCATACTCTACAAACATATTTGATTCATCGTATTACTTGCCATATTATTGTTAATATTTAATAAATGTATAAAACAACGACATATAAATATCAAATGTATCAAACATGAACGAATTACCAGGAGCAACATAGCCAACAGTGCCTTTTATCCCAATTGAGATTGATCGAGTTTCCACAATGGTGTCAGGATTGTGATTTGATAGAAATTTTGCTAGCCCAAAGTCACTAACATGGGCAACTAGGTCTTGATCAAGCAAAACATTGCTTGGTTTAAGATCTCCGTGAACAATGGATGGTTCACAATAATGGTGAAGATATTCTATTGCCGAAGCAACATCAATGGCTATGTTTAGTCTTTGAATGACACTTAAAATGCAAACTTCAAGTTGATCATTGCTATGATGCAGCCACTCCTCTAGGCTTCCATTTTGCATATACTCATAAACAATAGCCTTGAAATGAGCCCCTTTGAAATCTCTGCCAGAGCAAACTGTGATGATTTTGATGAGATTTCGATGGCGAATATTTCTTAATGCTTTACATTCAGCCACAAAACTCTTAGAAGCCCCGTTCTGCTTAAGATTAATCACTTTTACTGCAACTTCTCTTCCATTTTCGCCCAAAAATCCCTTGTAAACAATCCCAGAGCCTCCTTCACCAATCTTGTTTGCTGATGAGAAGTTATCAGTTGCCTTACTCAGCTCTGCATAAGAATCCACTAGAAATTGTTGTTCTATCGGCAACATATTAGAAGCTTTATGTGCAGATCTCCTCCTCCAAACATAAATAAGAGTAAAACCTACTGATAAGATTAAACATGAGACAATCACAGAAATCACCACTTTGAGAAGAGTAGTTAGGGATCCTTTGGATTGGCAAGATGGCAAACGCAATTCATCTAAACCCCCACAAAGCTTTCCATTTCCGGCAATTGAAAATCTCATTTTATTGTTGAAAACTCCTTTCATTGGTACCTTTCCCTCAAAATGATTGTATGAAAGATTCAAGAATTCCAAAAAGGATAGATTCTCAAGATACTCCGGAATTTGGCCATTTAAATTATTGCTTGAGAAATCTAGCTCTTTGATGCTTTGCAAGGAATCCAACGAAAGAGGAATGCTTCCACTAAAAGAATTGCCCGAAATATTAAGGTATTCTAAATTTGTACAAGCACTTAGAGTAGCAGGAATCTCACCAGAAAATTTATTTCCAGATAAATCCAAGCGCATGAGATTCTTCAAGTTACCCACTTCTGGAGGAAGAGAGCCGTTCAGAAGATTATTGCCCAGCTCCAAGTAAAGTGAAAGAGTAGTTATCCTAAGAATTTGTCGAGGCAAAGTGCCAATGAGCTTATTGTGGGAGATGTTCAACCCCAACAAATTTGTGCAATTTCCTAGGGAGGAGGGTATATTGCCTTCCAAGTTGTTGAGCCCCAGTTTCAAATACGTTAGCAGCGTCAAATTACCTAGAGATGAGGGAATGCTACCCTGTAAAAAGTTTCTATCCAAGTCTAGTTGTTGCAAGTTTGTAAGCTCACCAATTTCAGGAGGAATACTGCCAGTTAATTGGTTTCTATCGATTGTCAACCAATTTAGACTGACAAGCTTTCTTATCTCTGGAGGTATGGTGCCGGATATTTGGTTTCTGCCCATCGCTATTTGCTTTATTGTTGATGAGAGGTTTGCTACAGAGTGTGGCAGCTCTCCTTCAAATCTATTCCTGTTAAAGTAAAGCCTTTCCAATTTGCTACAGTTTGTTAGAAGGTTTATAAAATCAAGTTCATTGGCTGCCCCGGTTCCCAAATTATTAATCCCCAAATTTAGCCAATACAGATTCTTGAGCCTACTAAAATCAACTGAGACCCCCCCACTGAATTGATTTCTGGAAAATTCAATAATTTCAAGACTCGAAGCATTGGACAACGAAACTGGGATAAATCCAGTGAAATTGTTTCCATTAGTTCTAAGCTCTCTAAGGCTTGGAAGATTGATACCCGTGTCAACTGGTAAACTACCTGTAAATCTATTTTCCGAAAGGGAAATCACCTCAAGAGAAGAGATATTAAAAATTGGAGGAGGAATCATACCAGAGAATTGATTAAAAGCTACGCTGAGAAGAGTTAAGCTTTTTAGTTGGCCTAGGCTGTCAATTCTCCCCCACAATCTATTCTCCCGAACATCAATTACCCGAAGAGATGAAAGATTCCCAATGGAAGCTGGGAGCTGTCCTGTTATATGATTCTGGAAAATGGACAGTCGCTCAAGCTTGAACAATCTGCCGATATCTGCAGGAATTTCTCCGACGAGGTTGTTCGAGTCGGCAGAAAGTTCGATAAGGTTAGAGCAACTGGACAAGTTGGCAGGCATTGCACCCGAAAAAGAATTGTTGGACAGTATCAGCCTTTCAAGCGAGATCAGACGGGCAATTTGATGGGGGATTTCGCCACTGAAGCCGTTGCTTGCAATGTTGATGTACCTGAGGAAGCTGAGATTCCCAACATAAGGAGATAGGGTACCTCGTATGCTTTGGTTTCCCAGATCTAACCCGGTTACCCTTTGATTCCGTTGACCGCAAGTGACCCCTGTCCATTGGCACAAGTTCATAGAATTATTCCATGAACTTGTAACTCCTAGTGGATCTTGAAGCTGTGACTTTATAGCTAGCAATGCAAGACGATCGGTCTCGTTTGTATCGGCGCAAAAGCTTTGATGAGAATGAATCAACAAGCCGAGACTGATAGTAGCAAGGCAGCGAAAAATGGAAATGGAATTAAGCATGTTGAGTTTCAGAAAAGCCTACCGTTATCTGGTAAATGGGATATGATTGTTTCAAGTTCACAGCAATTGTTTATATTAGAAAAATGATTTGTTAGGCATGTTTTTGGGGCATTTCTGACAGTGACGGAAGCCTCTGAATATGAGGGGGATCTGTGTTCTATCACTTTGACCCAAAACAAACTGCTCCAGGACACTTTTAATCGGCGCCCACCCGTTTATTTTTAATTCAACGACAATGACGGGACTTGCATGATGACCAGCAGTTGCAGCGAGTCAATTTTTCTAGTCTTCTAGATAAGAAAAGTTGAAAATGGTAGAATTCGTTTTAAAAAAAAATCAGGAAACATATTCTTGGGTTCTGTGGATTTTTCGTTGTCATTTAATATTTAGTGGACCCCATTTTAAATTCTGTGACTAGCAAGTAGCAACGCATGCATGATTTATCCCAACTAGAGAATAAACTAGTAATGAGACCGAGCATATTCTTCCTACAGTCCTACTGTATCAAAGGCCACATGACACAAATCAAATGTTTTAAATTATTTATTACGAAAAACTCTTTCTTGGAATGTGAATAGAACCACTAACAGTTAAATTACTTTTTCTTCAATTGCGGCTTTGTCGAAACTTCCACTGGAAATGAAATGGTTCGTAATTGCAGTTGATTAAATGAGAGCAGGCAAAAACAAAGATTACTACTCCCATGAGCCCAAAGCCTCTTATCAGCTATGGCGTGTATTTTTGAAGTCAAAGTCAATTTTGTCGGCCATCAGCTTTAAGTTAAAGAATGGATATAATGAGACAGGCGGCTTTCCATATTTGGTACGCCGTGGGAGAATTGAAAAAACGCACTCAAACATATGGTATGCTTTATCTTTGAAAGTTCCACACTTCTAGTTGATTAATGCTTGGTGCGGCCACTTCTCTAAACTTTCAATTCACGTGTATTTGAAAACAAGAGCGTTTAAAATCAACTTCCTTGAAATATTCACTAGAGCAAGGAATGACATTTTGATGACGAATATATCATAATGTTTTCATATTTATTTGCAAAACTCCTGAAATCCCTTTTGCTTAAAAGATTAATCATCTTCACTACAACCTGTCATTCCATTTTTACCAAACATTGCCTTGTATACAAATCCAAAATTACCTAATCAATCATATTTGATGATGAAATCTAAAAATGCGCCAATTACGTTACTCGGCATGCGTAAGTAATACACGAGGGAAAAGTAATTATTATAGATTGTTGTATGATATTGTACGGATGTTTTACATTATTGATCAAATTTATAAATCAAAATTAAGGAAAATGAGTAAAACCCCTATCTTATTTATCAAAATCCATCAAAACCCTCCTCATGTTAAAAAATTATGCAATTGATAGTTATTAGAAAAAAATATAAATCTAATTAAATTGAAGATTATGAAGTGTTGAGCAAGAGTATCAATATGTTGATGAGGACAAATTAGTCTTTTGAGCTTAGAAATTGATTTTCGAACTTTTCTGAATTATATTAAAAAAGAATTAACCTTCCAATCTCTCTCTTCGTGCCTCTGCCTCCAGCTCCTGTCTTAAAAAAACATTAAACAATTTTCATCCAAGGTAGTTAAGGAGTTTGGCGGTGAATGATAGAGAAAGCGATAATTATAGAAGAGGATGGAAAAAAATTGCCAAAAAAGAGTGGAAATATATATTTTTTAAATTAGCTATTTTACTAAAAAGGTATTTGTTAATTTTTTTCAGGGTTTAACTAGGTTATATTTAATATAGAGCAGCACTATTGGCACTCCTCAATAATCATATTAAAACTTCGTTGTTGTTTTTACAATTTTAACCATGCAGGAAATTACATTAAAAGACAAATAAAAATCTAACGAAACTCTTGCATGCAGCCTGCCCAATTCCGATTGGAATTTGGATACAAAACAATTGTTCTCTGCACCCATTCAAAATAATGGAGAAAAAGTTTAACTAATAAACCGTTGATTATATATGTTCACATAATCTTAATATTAATTTTTAGTCCATGACGAGATTGTAAATAGTTCAGTCAAATTTGATGAGTTAATTTTCAATATTTATAAACACCTCTCTCTCTTTAGAAGCTTTCTAAATCGCCATGTACTATATTATTTTTTTTTCTGTATTTGATGCTTCATGGATGCTGATGCATGCAATTAAATTGTAATAACCCTGAAACCTTTATGTTTCAAGCATTCTAGAATAAGAGATTTGTAGAAGAAGAAATCTTCTCATGACAAAGATATTATCATTTTCGCTTTTAAATGAAGGTTCATTATTATGTTAAAGTGCTACCACTCCTCTTTTTATTGAAAAATACGATTTCTTGCATATAAAAATAGAATATTTTGCTAAAATTCCTTGTATTGTCTTCTTATTTTTCAAATTTCACTAACTTTTTTATTTTAAATGTAAATTGTGGCAAATTATTAGACCTCCGTTCTTTATATAGATATTTATACTACTACTACTACTACTATTATTATTATTATTGTTCAATCATAGTGAACAATGGTATCATGGGAATTGAAGCTGGTGTTATAAGAGGAAGTCAATTTTGCAATTATTAAATGGGGTGTTTCTAGAGAAGGAGTTGTGAGAGAATTATTGACGGGTGCCAATAATACCACTCTTAATATAACTTACATGAAATAAAATTTACAATTGACCCATTTGGTCTTATTGTTGTGTTATTTGTTTTTGGATTGAAAAGTCTGATTGCAAGTAGGAGTGGCAAAAAAGCTCAGGCCGGCCCAAGGCTGCCCGACCCAGCCCAGGCCCGGCCCTCACCCATGAGGGCTTGGACAAGGGCCTAAGAAAAAAAGTCCGGATAAAGTCAAAGCCCACTATTTTTTTAAAAAAATTTATAAATTAGAATAATATAATTAAAATTAAAAATTAATTTAAAAATAAAAAAATTTAATTCTTAACTTATAAATTAATTATGATTTAAAAAAATAAAATTATGATACTAAATTCTCTCTTTTGTGTCAATTAATTAAGAGAGCATTTGAATTAGAAAATCCAATAGTAAAGAAAATTAAAGTTATAAATTTTTATTTACTTTATTTATTATTTTAATTTAAAATATTTATTTATTTATTTATAATTTTAATAACTTGTTGATCGTTAATATATTTTAAATTTATAATAATTTAAAAGATTTAAAATAAATGAGCCAAGTCCAGGCACGCAATGGGCCCAGCCCAGCCCAAGCCCGTACACTTAGTTAACAAAGGGGTCAGGCTTAAAAAAGTCCGGCTCAGGCCCGCTGTTTGCCATCCTTAATTGTAAGTTATGAGAAATGTAATTTAAAAAAATCTTTTTTTTTCTATTTTCATATATAGGTGGGGACATTAGTAATTGATAATGTTGAGGATTAAATTAGTCATTAAAATAATAAAAGGAGAAAAAATCTTTAAAAAGTTGATATTTTTTTGACATAGGAGTTTTTAATGAGTTTTAAAATATAAGGGGAGTTTTGATGAGTTTTAATAAGAAGGTTTGACTCATTTTCCGATCAATATCATCTCTAATCAAACATAAATATTATAAATCATATATAAAAATAGTAAATAAAAGATATCATTAATTAATTAATATAATAATGATAAATTATTTTTTAAAATTGTGAAAAGGGTAAAAATTTAAAAATATAACATAAAATTTTTAAATCAATTTTAAGTGTCCAATAACATATTGATTTTATAAGTTACAAACAAGACTAGTAAATATAACTAAAATAAATAAATTACTATCAAAGTGATAAATTTGTGTTAAGAGTTAAAAAAAAAAAAACAAGAGTGAACATCGGCACATAAGGCATTAAATTTAAAATTTTGGGGAGAATTAATAGAAGAAGAGCATTCCCAAAAATCACAATGAATCTTCTGTATAAAAAAAAGTCTGATTTTTATTAGAGAGAGCAAAAGACAATTTACAGGTTTTGCCTAATTAGTTGGCAAGAAACACAAGAGGTCAAAAGCCTTGTGGCATCTCATATTCAAGAATCGTGTTCAACATGATCATGAAAATATCTATTTACTATATATAATTATAGGAAAAATAAGAGAAAAAGACAGCTAAACTCATAATTTGAAGAAATAGTTATATAAATTTTTTAAGTTCTTAATAAAGGCATCAACATTCCTTTAGTCATCCTTTAATATTTATTTAAATTGAAAAACGATAAATTTGTTGATATGTCTTACCACGTATTTTACTTTCAGAGAAAGTGAATGGAAGCTTGATTAAATTCAAGAACGAGGCATGACGCATAAATATATATATATATAGAAAGAGACACACACGCACACTCAATTAAAAGACTCATTAGCGGAAATATAATCTAATTTTCATTTAAAAAGTGGCATATGCTTCCTCTCAAAAAAGGAAAATACCATATTGTTGCTATTTGTTACAAAATCCCAAAAACAAAAGAGAAAAAACAAAACAAAATACAAAAAGAAAAACACACACACAGAGTATACAAACATTAGTCTTTGAACTTCCATCAACTTCAATATAACATCGATAAAAATCCAAAAACACCCAAAGTCATCAACTTCCAATAAGATCCATCTATTTCATTTTTCTTCTAAATTTTATTCACTCACACTAGTGAGGCTCGGGAGGCTGCACCATACCACTAGAGCTAGACTTTAGCCTTAACCATCTTTTTACTCTCATAAAACATTTTTACTAAATAATTGTAACTCAATTTCAAATTAAAAGAGCAAAAAAATAATTTCTAAATGAAAATATTAAAGAAATAACACAAAACAAAGAAATGAATTTCAAACAAACTAAATCTAGATATTTGACAATATACAATTGTCCAACAAGTATATGAATGTCAAAATGAAATAATGAATATATTAGAATGATAGAATGACAAATTTTTATATAAATTTCTTTTCTCTAGATTGATGTGCCTTATAATTATTAGTTCAATTAAAATACAAAAATTGTTAGACGAGGAGATTTTTGAATTAATGAGTATCTTTATTATTATATCTATTTCACATATATTTTTCAATCAATTAAATCATGGTCTGTTTATAGTTACACCATCAATACATAATTTTAATGCAATCAACAAAGGCGGAAAAAACGATTAAATAATAAGAAGAAGAAGAAGAAGAAGGGAGAAAATACATTATAAATGACTTTTATATGATAATTGATTAGTAATGATAAATTTAACAAAGCCGGTGCACAAAGGGCGTCAACCCTAGAAAAGTAAAAACAGAGCATAAAAGATTAATAGAAGAGGTTCTTTGTTTTTTCTTTTTTGGTCAGAGAGATCACTTGGTGTTTTCTTACTGTTTTCATTGCTTTTAATCTTGGTTTCTTGCATGTGGGTTTAATTCAATCAAGTCTTTGTTTGTTAATAGATCAATCTTGCATAACACGAAGTAGTCACATACGCAAACTACGTACGGCATTTATTAAAAATAAATTATATGGTGGGTTATAAAGTATTTTTATCTAAACAACCTGAGTTTGTATAAAATAATTGTGTTTGTTGGTCTATCAATTATCATGTATCATTTTGACTAATTTTCTATCATGATTTATCGTAGTGACTTGTTGCCATGGTCTTCTGTTTTATGGTACTACGTCATTGTACCTAAACAAAAGTAGAGTGGTTCTTGTGCCGCTAGTACCTGAATAATATGTTTTTTTTTTATGTTGTTGAATTCATTTTTGTAATGTATGAGGAATTCTAAAATAGATTAGAGGTAATATAACCAACTAATGCATGTATGACATATTTTTTAAAATTTAATATAATCATTATTTGCATCATACTGCACACATGTCATGAGCATTATTTACTTATTGTATGGATGACATTATACTTTTGATATATTCTAAAATTTCTTATACTAAATAAATAATTGATTCCAGACTCTAATAAAAAAAGATTAATGAAACATGAAAACAAGAACAATAGGCTGAGATACATGAAGAAAATCTAAGCATAAACTCATTATATTATAGTGATAATCAAGCAATTAAAACATCACTGCAAAAATAAAAAATAAAAAATTGAATCCTCGTGCCACGAAAAGTCTTCCTTGCATGGCGTAACTTAGCCACAACATCTCTCATCTCCATCCGCTCCATTGGAGATGCCATTGAGCAGGTAACACCAGTTCCAATTACAGCAACCAGGTAGTCCTCTATCCAAGAGTAGTTGTTCGCCGTTACCTCCAATAGAAGTGAACGGTCAACAATCTCCATCACTTTGTCTGGTAAAGCCATCTTGGCAACTTCATGGAGAGTAAGTCCTTCGTTAAACATGGCATCGATTGGTCGCCTTCTTGTAAACATCTCCTGACACGGATGCTTTGCTGCCCATGCCATGCTCTAAACGAGTTCATTCATTCAAGGAATTTTGCATTTTAGTTAAAGTGTAGAATCTCAATTTAAATTCAATAGCCAATTGATTTTCTATTTTAAAATATGTACATAATAGATCTCTATGTATAAATTTTGTAAGTCTTTGGATTTCAATTAATAATTCTAATTGGGATCGCATCGTATGTCGCAAATCCAACCGTCGAAATCTGTGTTGTGATTTTAATTAAAATGTTTTTTTTTTCATACGTTTCTCTCATCTGAAAGGTCAATTATTCAACAGCAATCTAACAGCAACGTCGGCTTAACAACAGATTTTAATAAAAATTCAACAAATCGCGAAAAGCCTCCCTTCTTTTTCATTCCGTACCGCCTTCGTCTTTGGTCTAGTCAAATTTTGATTAAACATGACAATTATCACTCGGAAAATGTTCCTGAGCGAGAATGTTGAGAGAATGCTGAGAGAAACGGTATATGGTAATGCTGTTTTTCTCGACCCCCACCTCCCCCACCCCCCACGTGAACTTTTGTTCCTTTTATTTTTTCTACATTTTTTACTCTTTTTCCCCCACGTTTGATTCTTGCTGAAAAGCAATACTCCTCACGTGAAAGGATTGAGTTTGGGTTTTTCTCTCATTTCACAAGCAGAGTAGTTCATCACCAGCTTGAAGTAAAACACCCAATTGGTAAAGAGTGATTTTTTTTCTATTATTTTTTGTTTATATGATAATGATAAATTTGATTTAAAAATTTTTAGTTTAAATTTTGTGTCGGATTTAGAATTTCTTTTAATATAAATGTTGTGTTTGATTTAGAAATCTTTTTATTTAGATTTTTTTAATTTTAACTTTGTTTTGATTTAGAATTTTTTAATTTAAATTTTGTGTTTCGATTTTTATTTCTTTAATTTAATTTTTTAGAATATAATGGATTAAATTATTTAGGTTACTATAATGTAAGAATGTAATTCGTGAAGAAATTTTAGTTTTAAATTTTTATTTTTGATTTTACATATATAATTTTTTTATTTTTATAAGGACCTATATGCCCAACCTAAGGTGTTGTGCACAATAGTTTTTAACCATTTCCTTTTAATTGGCACCAAGTAAGTTTTCACCTTAAAATCACAATTTGTTAGTGTATACTTATAATTTTTAATTTCTAAAATCTCATACCATATTTTAATTTTTTATATATTACAACAACTACTCCCGCCGTATACTTTGCAACTACATTATCATTCTCATTCGATGACATACGAAGGATTTGAAAGTGGAAGTTTCCAACTTGCTACATTAACAACGTAATGAAGACAACAATGAATGTGATTGATGTATAACTTATATTTTGTTCAAATAAGTTTTTTCTAGCATTTCGCTTAAATTTGGCTAAATCGAACTAATTACAATGATGAACATGTAATTGCACAATTGCATTTTAAACAATGAACATGTATTTTCACAAGTAATTACCAATATAAATTTATACCCAACCAGAAATTTTCACAAAATAATTACCAACAAAAAATTCAACGTGTAATACATATACCAACTGACAATTTTCATAGAGTAATTACCAACAAAAGTTTATACCCAACTGGCAATATACCAAACATTTTTTTAGAACCACCCAGCACAAAAAACCATACCCAGAATACTGGTAAATTTGCAATTTTACATGCAAATCAAACCTCAACTGTCAATAAGCCACCATCCAGTGTGCAAAACCAAGCTCAAAGTTCAGAAATTTCTGATAAAGATCAAATTTGAAAGCGAATCAAACATCAGTTATCGATAAGGCACCATCCAGTGTGAAGAACCAAGCTTAAAGTTTGGAAATTTCTGTTGAAGATCAAAATTTAAAGGCAAATCAGAGTGCTGCACCTGCTAGCAAGAGCACTAATTCAAGCTCATTGGTGAAGGATGGAGTGGCATCGAATGACTCAGCATATTTGGCAAAGAAACAGGGTAATGATGGGAAGAAACAAAGGAATGGAAATGATGCAGGGGTAGTGGTGAAGCAGGGGAATGAGGGTTGGATTGATGGAGATGTTAGCCTATATGACTATAGATATTGATTTTGATGATAACAAACAACATGTGTTGATTAAACAAAGATTTATGAATTATACTTTTATAATAACAAAATGATGTTATCGAATTAAAGTGTTTTGTACTAAAATAAAAGTATTTTAAAACTTTTGATTTTTTTTAAATTTTAGATTTGGACTTATTTGAAAATATTTAAATATTTTAGGTTATTTTATAATTTCACATAGTTTGGGTGAAATCATAATTTCAGAAAGTTTTGGGATTGATAAAGCATTATTTAGAAATTTTGAAATTAGACCTATTTGAAAGCTTTCATACTATTTTGTGCCATAATACAGTTTTATAAAGTTTTAGGGTCCATTTATGAATTTAGAAAATATTTCACTATAGCAGTTACTGTAGCAAGCGGCTAACCGGATATGGTAAGTGGCAATCCGAATTTTGGGCAATAAGCTTCTGGAGCATAAACGGCTATCCAGAGAGCATAAACGGCTATTCGAATATCGTAAATGGCGTGCCGGATGTTCTGAAATTCAAATTTCTATTGTAATGGTAATATAAAAGCGGCTGACCAGATTCCGAAAGCGGCAAGCTGGATATCATCAGAAAACACATAACGACTAGTTTTTGGGCTCAAACTATATAAACTCAAATGCAATTCATTTTCAAGTCCCCTAGCAAGCATAAACAAAAAGCACATGAGATATCTTGAGCTCTCAATTCGCAAATCATAAAAGATTGAATCATCTCTTGTTCTTTATTTTGAATATCTACTCTTTGAGTAAGTTTCGTTGTAATTGTAAGTGTTTGAGTGTGTGAGACACTTGATTGAAGAGATTATGAGATAAGCTCTTTGTTGTAAAGGTTCATTGACACCTTGAAGTCAATTGTAAACACTTGAAGTCTTGGAAAGGCTCGGATAGTGAAATCCTCAAGGTTGGATCGCTTGGAGGCATGGACGTAGGAGGGATTGCCGAACCACATAAAAATTCGTGTGTTTGTTTCTCTTCTCCCTTACTCATTTGTTATTGTGTTTTTATTGAACTTATTGCTTTCGAATTTATTAAGGCGTAGATTAGATTGTCATGTGGCTTTGTTAGGATAATTTTTAAAATACCAATTCATCCCCCCTCTTGAGTTGCGCACTTATATTTCATTTGGTATCAGACAAAGTTGCTCTTATTTAAACTTAACCATCTAGATCTAAAGATCAATGGCACCTCAAAATGATTCCACATTTAGGGAAGGACAGTCCACTATTAAACCACTATATTTTAATGAAAATGATTACATGTATTAGAAAATTAGGATGAGAATTTACTTGCAAACTTTAGATTACGAAATTTGGGAAATCGTTAATGATGGTCATTTCATGCCTTTGACTAAAAATGAAGTTGGGGAAGATATTTCAAAACCTTCACGCGAATGGAATGAATTCGAAAAGAGAAAAGATTCTCTAAATTCCAAGGCTATGAATGCCTTTTTTGTGCACTAGATAAGAAAGAGTTTCATAGAGTGTCTAGTTGCGAAAGTGCTAATAAAATTTGACGCAAACTTGAAGTTGTTTATGAAGGCACGAATCAAGTGAAAGAATCTAAAATAAGTAGATACACTCGACAATATGAATTGTTTCAAATAGAACAAAATGAGAGTGTGTACTCTATGTATACTAGATTTACAGACATAGCAAACACTCTAGGAGTCATAGAAAAGACCTTTTTAAATAGTGAGAAAGTTAAGAAAATCATTAGGTTGCTACCTAAGGAATGGAGATAAAAAAGGACTGCCATTGAAGAAGCCAAAGATTTACATGTATTACATTTTGATGATTAATTGGTTCTCTCATTTCATATGAAGAAGATTTGTCAGCAAAAAAAGAACATGAGAAAAAAAAGAAAAGCATTGATCTCAAAGCCTCAAAACGTGATAGTGATGAGGAAAGTGAGATGAATGATGAAGAGTTGGCTATGTTGGCTAGAAGATTGAGAAAATTTTACAAGAAGAATAACGAGCAGAGAAAGTTTAGAAGTCACAAAAACAAAAAGCAGAAGAAATAGCCAGTTACTTACTATGAATGCAAGAAGCCCGAACACATTCGATCGGAATGTCCTCTCCTCAACAAATTTAAGAAGAAAGCTATGGTGGCCACGTGTGATGATAATGATGAGGAAACAAGCGATGATGAAGAGCAACAAGAGATGACTAATTTAGCTCTCATGGCCTTTGGGGAAGAATCATGTAATGAAGTTGATGAGGTAAGTGTTCTTCCTACATATGATGAATTATATGATGCCTTCAAGGATTTGCATGATGAATTGATGAAGATTGGTAAAAAGAATATATGTCTTAAAAAGAAAATGATAGAGCTTAAAAATGAAAATGAATCATTTAGTGCAAAGATTACATGTCTAGAATTAGAGAATAAAACATTGCTTGATAGAGTTGCATTATTTGAGAATTCTAGTACTTCAAATGAGCATTTAGAGTCACACATGAATGATTTGAAAAATGTAAATGAAATGCTTAGAAAGAAGAGCAATGAACTAAATGAGATTGTGCTAAAATTCACAAATGGGCAAAAGATGTTGCATAACTTACTAAACTCACAAAAATGTGTATTTGACAAATGAGGCATTAGTTATAAGCCAAATTTAAAACAAAATATTACAAGAGTTATTTTATGAAGAATACATCTATTGACAATCAAATTGTATGTCATTATTGTAATCAAGATGGTCATATGAAAAATAGATGTCCAGTGAAGAGAAATGCATATTATGGTATGAAATGTGTTTGAGTTCTGAAAGGAACCATTGCTAACTCTCAAGGACCCAAAACGATTTGGGTACCTAAAACTTGAGATTTTCTCTACAGGACTTGAAAAAGAAGAATAATAAGTGGTACTTGGATAGTGGCTGTTCAAGACACATAACAGGAAATTATTCTTAGTTTTTAAGTTTTACTAAGATCGAAAATAGTGGAGATGTAGGTAATGTATCCTCTACTCTCATTGAAAATGTGTGTTTGGTTGAAAACTTAAAACACAACTTGCTTAGTATTAGTCAATTATGTGATAAAAGATATGTAGTTATCTTTGATGAATCAAAATGTGTTATTGAGAATGCATGTGATGGGAAAGTGTTGTTTGTAGGAAGTAGATGTGTTAATGTCTATACCATTAATATAGATTGTGCACCGACAAATGATAAATGTTTCTCCGCATTGCGTGATGATTGTTGGTTGTGGCATAGAAGATTAGGTCATGCAAGCATGGTTTTGATTTCAAAAATCATGAAAAATAATTTGGTTCAAGGTATTCTAAAATTCAATTTTCAAAAAGATAGAATTTTTTAAGCTTGCCAATTTGGAAAACAAATCAAAACTTCCTTCAAAAGTAAGAATCATGTCTCTACTTCAAAACCACTTCTATTACTTCACATAGATTTGTTTGAACATTCTAGATATGCTAGTTTAAGTGGCAAATTTTATGCATTTGTAATTGTAGATGATTATTCTAGATACACATGGGTATTGTTCTTAGCTAATAAGGATGATGCCATTGATGCATTTAGATTTTTTTGTAAAAAGGTTCAAAATGAAAAATATTATTCTATTACTTGTATTAAAAGTGATCATGGTGGAGAATTTGAAAATCATGCATTTAAAATTTTTTGTAATAACTTTAGCATTGAGCATCAATTTTCATCACCTAGGACTCCACAATAAAATGGAGTTATAGAGAGAAAGAAGAGGTCTATTCAAGAAAAGACTAGAACTATGTTGAATGAAAATTCTTTGCCTTAGTATTTTTGGGCCGAAGCCGTCAATACAACTTGTTATGTTTTGAATCATGTATTGATTAGATCTAATCTTAATAAAACTTCATATGAGCTTTGGAAAGATAGAAAACCAACATTGGCTATTTTAAAGTCTCTGGATGCAAATGTTTTGTTTTGAACACAAAAGATAATCTTGGTAAATTTGATCTAAAATCTGATGTTGGTGTTTTTCTTTGTTATTTAAACTCAAGTAAAACTTATAGAGTTTATAATAAAGAAACTTTAGTTGTAGAAAAATCTATATATGTTACATTTGATGAGTCCAATCCCTCATCTACGGAGAAAGTAGTTGTTGATGATAATGCAGAAGAAGAACAACGAGAAGAAGCATCAATTGGCAACTAAAAAATGCACCACATGGAATTCAAGAGGAACATCATGAAGAAACAAATGCAAAGCAAAATGAAGGTACTCAAACACTCCCTAAGGATTGAGGTATATTTCTTCTCACCATAAGGATGTAATTTTAGGAGATCCCTCACGAAGTGTTACAACTATATCATCTCTTAGGAACACATGTGAGCATGCTGCATTTATTTCTCAAATTGAACCAAAATCTTTTGCGGATGGCAATGCAAGAGGAGTTGAATCAATTTGAGAGAAACAATGTGTGGGAATTAGTTCATAATCTAAAACATCAATCCATTATATGCACTAAATGGGTATTTAGAAACAAAATAGATGAATCCGGTGAGGTTGTAAGAAATAAAGCTAGATTGCTCAAGGTTACAACTAAGAAGAATGAATTGATTTTGACGAAACATTTGCATCTGTAGCTAGGTTAGAATCCATTAGGATGTTGTTAACATATACATGTCATAAGGATTTTATTTTATATCAAATGGATGTCAAGAGTGCTTTCTTAGGTGGTTATATTATAGAGAAAGTTTATATGAAACAACCTCCTGGTTTTGAAAATGAAAAATTTTCAGATCATGTGTATAAGTTATCTAAGGCTTTGTATGGACTAAACAAGTACCTAAAGTTTGGTATGATAGGCTTAAAAACTTCTTGTTAGATAACGATTTTTCAATGGGAAAAGCGGACACAACTTTATTTGTTAAGAATAAGAACCAAGATATACTTATTGTTTAAATTTATGTTGATGATATTATTTTTTGTTCTACTAATGAGTTGTTGTGTAAAGAATTTTCATCGTGTATGAGTAAAGAATTTGATATGAGTATAATGGGAGAGTCGAAATACTTCCTTGGACTCTAAATCAAACAAAACGAGGAAGAAATTTTCATAAATCAAGCCAAGTACGTGAAAGATCTACTCAAAAGATTTGGCTATGATAATTAAACGACAAAAATCACTCCAATGAGAACTACCATCAAGCTGGACAAAGATGAGAAAAGTAAGGAAGTTGATATCAAGACATATCAAGGTATGATCGGATCCTTACTCTATTTGACTGTTAATAAGCCTGATATTATGTTTAATGTATGCTTGTGTGCTAGATTTCAATCTTGTCCTACAGAGTCACACATGCTTGTTGTCAAACGAATTTTTTGATATTTGATTGGCACCATTAATCTTGGCCTTTGGTATCCTAGGGGAACTAATATTGATTTAACTTGCTATTCGGATGCCGATTTTGCTGGATATAAGGTTGATAGAAAAAGTACTAGTGGAACATGTCATTCCCAGGCTATTCACTTGTCTTTTGGTTTAGTAAGAAACAAAACTCGGTTGGCTTTCAATCACCGAAGCAGAATATATTGACACATGTAGTTGTTGTGCATAAATTCTTTGGATGAAACAAACCCTTAGAGACTATAGTATTAAACTTGATCAAATACCTATCTTGTATGACAATACTAGTGTTATAAATCTATCCAAGAATCCCATTCAACATTCTAGTACTAAGCATATAGAAATTAGGCATCACTTCCTTAGATATCATCTTAAAAAAAGAGATATTGTGATTAAATTTCTTTCTACTGAAAATCAACTTGCAGATATCTTATTGAAAAAGTTAATATGTTTGTTATTGTATGCATTTATGGTTCATGCATTGAATGGCTTATTGAAAAGTTTTAAATCTCAAAATGATTTAAAATTGATCAAATTTTAAGTCAAAAATAAATTGGTGTATATAATACAAGTATAAGAGCTTGCCAAAATTCAATTAGAGACAAAAAGATTTTCGAGTCTAAACTGGTATACCACTTCCTCTCAACTGGAAAACTGCTTTCTCATTGATTCCTCTCAGGACAAATTTCGAATAACCAGATTTAGCAAACCAGTAAGCCGGATTAGCTTTGGTTGCTCTCAGGTCAACATTCGGATAACCGGATTTATCAAACTGGTAAACTAGATTTGCCTTGTAAGATTTCTAGACCAAAACCGATCAACCGGTTATAAAAACCAATCAACCGGTTATAAAAACCAGAAAACCAGATGTATTCTGGAGCTCACTGGACGCAAACCGATCATCCAATTATTCTATGCGGAAAACTGGATTAGCTAAGCTTCCATTCTGTCTCAAAACCGGACAAGCATTTTTAAATCCGGAAAATCGAATCCGAGAGGCAACTTTCTGCCTCACAACCGACTAACTGGTTATTCAATCTGGAAAGCCGAATTCGAGAGGTAAATTTCTGCCTCAAAATCGGACAATCGGTTAGACAAATCAGAAAGCCAGATGCGGCTTTGTGTTCACTGTCCCATAACCGGCTAACCTTTTGGTGAAATCTAGTTAACCGGATTCGCGTAAATGACTTGCTGGAACATAACCGAATATCCGGTTAGCCGGATTTGTGGTTATTAGGAAATTATTCTTCTTCCTCCTTTATTCAACCAACCGGATAGTTCTCTCTCTCTCAAAGCTGTTTATTCCTCACTCTCTTTCACTCCAAAATCCATCACCTTCTTCCTTTTTCACATCAAATTAAGTCATGAAAATCATTCCCCATCACTTTATATGCTCAAAATCATCCTTAAAATTCATTTTCTTCACCTAAATTTCCAGATCACAAATTCAACTTAGGTTTTCAACTAAATTTTTTCTCTCTAGATTTCTTCCTCTTAGGCCGTTTTTGATCCAATTGCTTCTCCAAATCTCCTTAAATCCTCATTATCTCCCTTCTCATTACCTAATTTCACTTCAAATCACTCCAAATCAACATGTCAAGCTCACGACCGATTCAAAGAAAAGGCAAAGAACTAGTTCAACAAACCAACCGCTCACGGCAAGCAGGGGGCACCTCCGATCAATTTAATTTTGAGTCCACACACTTTCAGAATAAGAAACATTTAATCAAACAGTTTCAACAAAACTTCAGGACTCGTGAGGTACTCAATACGTTTTATGTTTTACCAGATTGACTTAATACTCTCAATATTAGCCATAGAAACTTATTTCAATTATTGGGAGATGTTGGTTGGATTGATGCACTTATGATTGAGGAGAATCTTTATCCCGACTTGGTGAAAGTGTTTTACTCGAATATGGACGTTTCTGCGTAGAACAAGACTCGAGTAATTACTAATGTTGGAGGAGTTATAATTGATTTTGATGTTTCCCTGTTAAACTCTATCCTAGGATCATTCAATTTTGGCCTAGAAATTTATTCGCCTAGGAAATCTCCTAAACTTGATAGTTATGTTCATGTTGACACCGTTCATAATATTTGTCGGCGTAATGACCTTTCTGAGATTGTACCATTCATTTCTGCACTCAGTGTCTTTGTCTTCAAACTCGCATTTTGCTCAGTTTTATTCTGTCCATTATTCTTCCTAGATTAGGACATTTGGATGAGGTTTTCCACATGGACGTTGCTTTGATTGATTGTATACCATTGTCCGAACCATATTGACCATACCCGCCTTGATGACCCGCTCTTTTCCATATGGTCACTTTATTAACCGAATCCTTTAATATTTTGATGTACTGATTCAAGAATCATCGTGTAGATTATCTAAGGGTATCGGGGATGACACTATATTTGGCTTAGGCTTTGAGTGGAAAAATGGCTCTTAAGTCAAATTCACTGAAAACAAGTTTACCTTTCTTGCTTCAAGTGATGATCGGTCACTTAATGTGTGGTTCCAGCCGATTAGCTACCAGTTTTCTCACTCTCATTTCTGGGGCAGCATAGACACCGAGATCCTCCCATGATGGCTTCATCTCCTGGTGCCTTTGCATCCGCTTCATCACCTCCACAACCTCCTACCTCTGAAGATGATACTCTTAAGCAGCTTATGGATGAAGTGCGGACACTCTCTGTGCGGAAAACTGAGTTTCAGCAGCAGTAGTTTATTCATAGACATCGCCTCCTTTTTGACCACTTTGGCATTCCATAATCGTATCCTCCTCCATCACCACCATCCTCACCACTTTAGTAGTCTCTTATGCTTGTATTTGGATACACCTAAATATCATTTACTGATTTACGTCCTTTTATTTTCGACTGTATGGATGGTTATTATGCTTTTGGATTATGTATTTGTTTTGGATGATATGGATTTGTTTTGATTGTTTGTTATGGATTATATGAATTTCCTTATGCTTATGGATATTTTTGAACTAATGTACTTGTATTGCGACTTTGATGCTTGAAAGGGGATCTTTTATTCTTTTTGATGATGAAGGGGGAGAATAATCTAATATCTGTTATAAAAAGTGTTATAAAAATATGCATGTATGCAGAGGGAGTATGCATGTATGCAGGGGGAGTCTTTTAAATAATTTTTAAATCAGTTTTTTAACCTCACATTGATTAAAGGGGAGCTTTTCATAACTAGATTAAATTTTTATAATGTGTTTTGTCATTATAAAAAAGGGAGATTGTTAGCCTATATGGCTATAGATATTAATTTTGATGATAACAAGCCACATGTGTTGATTAAACAAAGATTTATAAATTGTGTTTTTATAATAAGAAAATAATGTTATGCAATTAAAGTGTTTTGAACTAAAATGAAAGTATTTTAAAACCTTTGATCTTATTTTACAATTTCAGATTTGGACATATTTGAAAATATTTAAATATTTTGGATCATTCCATAATTTCACATAGTTTGGGTAAAATCATAATTTTAAAAAGTTTTGGGATTGACAAAGCATTATTTAGAAACTATTATACTGGATCTATTTGAAAGCTTTCATAACTTTTTGGGCAATAAATATAGTTTTATAAAGTTTTGTGATCACTTTATAAATTTAGAAAATATTTCACTGTAGTAGATACTGTAGCAAGCGGCTAATCGGATTTGATAAGCAGCAATTCAGATTTTAGGCAGTAAGCTTCTGGAGTATAAATGGCTATCCGGATATCGTAAGCGGGATGCCGGATATTCTGAAATTCAAATTTTTATTGTAACGGTAACATAAAAGCGGCTAATCGGATTTCGAAAGTGGCAAGCCGATTATCATCGGAAAACACGTAACGGCTAGTTTTTGGGTTCAAACTATATAAACTCAAATCCAATTTATTTTCAAGTCCCCTAGCAAGCATAAACAAAAAACACATGAGATATCTTAAGCCCTCAATTCGCAAATCATAAAAGATTGAATCATCTCTTGTTCTTTATTTTGAATATCTACTCTTTGAGTGGGTTTTGTTGTAACTCTCATTTTTTCATCTTAATTGTAAGTGTTTGAGTGTGTGAGACACTTGAGTGAAGAGATTGAGAGATAATCTTTTTTGTTGTAAAGGTTCATTGACACCTTGAAATCAATTGTAGACGTTTGAAGTCTTGGAAAGGCTCGGATAGTGAAATCATCAAGTTTGGATCACTTGTAGGCATGGACGTAGGCAGAAATTATCGAACCACGTAAAAATTTGTGTGTTTGTTTCTCTTCTCCCTTACTCATTTGTTATAATATTTTTATTAAATTTATTGCTTTTGAATTTATTAAGGCGTTAAATTGGATTGTTGTGTGGCTTTGTTAGGATAATTTTTAAAATACTAATTCACCCCCCTTTGGGGTTGCATACTTATATTTCAGGAGAATGGGTTCATATCCTCTTTAAAATATGATTTTGATGAGCAATTATAAAAAATTAATTACAAAATAAATATAAAAACTAATTACCAACCAAGAGTGGGAGATAGAGAGAGACGAGGGAGACGAGCAGCACTACCGAGCAGCGAGCAGCGAGCAGCGACCACTGACTACACCGAACAGCGACCACTGACTAGATCTGGAGTAGCAGCGAGTGAGACAGAGACGAAGGTGCTGCTGGAGTAAGAGGGGAGACGGAGACTGAGTAGGGTAAAGTTGTTGCTAGAGGGAGTGAGAGGAAAAACTTAGCGAGATGGGGAGAGGAGTGGGAGGAAAAACATCACTGTTTTTTTTCCTTTTATATTGGCAGATTTTAAAATGCTTTTGTTTTGTTTTTTTTTCATTGAGAGCAAAACGGTGAGGAAACGACATTACCGTATGCCGTTTCTCTCGGCATTCTCTTGGCTTTTTAGATGCCTAGCAACACTTATCACTCAGCAGGAAAATGAATAGAAAAATGAAAAAAAAGTGAAAGACGAGAGAAAGTGTATTAAAAAGGAAGAGAGAGAGAGAGTAAAATTCTCTCATTTTCTCTCGTCTTTCTCTTTCTTTAACATTGCTTCAAAGAATAAAGAAGAGAAAGAATAAAGAAGAGAAAGAATAAAGCGCAGCCATATCAAAATAAAATTTACTTTTTAAGTAAGAGAAACATGTGAAAAAATTAGAGAACACTGATTCGGGCTGTTGGATGAAAGTAAATATTTGGAAATCTGGAGTAGAGAAAACTCCTGTATACATACCAATCTATTGTATCAAAAATAAAAAAACTTACCTGGAGCAACATGGCCAACGGTTCCTTTTATCTCAATTGAGCTTGATGCAGTTTCTACGACGGTACCAGGTTCATAACCAAATAGAAATTTTGCCAATCCCAAGTCGCCCACATGAGCGACTATGTCCTGATCCAGTAGAATATTGCTTGGTTTAAGATCTCCATGAACAATTGATGGTTGACAATGGTGGCGAAGATATTCAATTGCAAAAGCAACGTCAATGGCTATGTTTACTCTTTGAGTGAGACTTACGGTCATGTTTGGTTTGAAGAAAAGGGAAGAGAGGAAAAGAGTAGAATGGAAAGGAAGAGAGAAGAAAGGAATTGCAAAGAGTAGTGAAATTAGATTTTGTTGTTTTGGTTTGATATAAAATTTGATAAGAAAATAAATTATAATTTTTTTCTTTAGACAAATTTATCTTTTATCTTAAATATTAAACTATTTATATCAGTAATAATATATATATAATAAAATGACCATTCGGTGGCCGGCGGTAGAGGTTCAGCGAAGCCCAACAGTGGTTCGGTGACCTTCAGGTGGAGATTTGACGGTGTTCCAGCGACTTTCCGGCAAGGTTGGCTGTGGTCTGGTGACTTTCTAGTGGAGATCCATTTATAATATTAAATCAATAAAATAAAATTATAAATAACAATTATTAATGGGATTAAATAAGTTAAAAAATTGAAGGATAATTTTGAAAATTTTAGTTTTTAATATAAGAGGAATTTAAATTTTTCACTACTTAGTATGAAATTCAAATTCTACATTATGATGGATATTAAATTCTAATAGAAATTAAATTCTTATACATTTTGTCAAACCAAACAATGAAAATAAAAAGAGAATTTAAATTACTTTCCTCTCCTATATTCTCTCCTCCCAACCAAACACCACCTAAATTGCACAATTTGAGTTGACCATTGCTCTGATGCAACCATTGCTCTAAATTTCTATTTTGCATATATTCATAAACAATAGCCTTGAAGTCAAACCCTTCAAAATCTATGCTTGAGCAAATTGTGATGATTTTGATGGCGAATATTTCTTAATGCATTACATTCAGCGGCAAAACTCCTTGAAGTCTCTTTTTGGTTAAGATGAACCACATTCATTGCAACCATTCATCTACTTTCGTCCAAAATTCCCTTGTACACAATGCTGAAGCCTCCCTCCCCAATTTTGTTTGCTGGTGAAAAGTTATTAGTTGCCTTACTCAGCTCTGCATAGGATATCATTGGAAATTGTTGTTTCATCAATAGTATATTAGAATCTTTATGTTACGGTTTCTTTCTCCAAGCATAAAAAATAAAAGAAATTACCAATAAGATCAAACACGAGACTATAACTGGAATCACCACTTTGAGAGGAGTGATTGATGGCTTTATGGATCCTTTGTATCGGCAAGATGGTAAATGCAATTCATCTAAACTCCCCAAAGCTTTCCATTCCCGATAAGTGAAAATCTTGTTTTATTGCTAAAGACTCCTTTTGTTGTTACCTCGCTCCCAAAATAATTGTATGACAGATTCAAGAATTCGAAAAAGGATAAATTCTCAAGATATTCCAGAATCTGGCTAGTTAATCAGTTGCTTGAGAGATCTAGTTCTTTGATGCTTTTCAAGGATCTCAAAGAAAGAAGAATGCTTTCACTAAGAATAGCCCAAAATATTAAGATAATCTAAGTTTGTACATTGTGAAGATAGCTTATTATGCAGAAGTGAAGAAGAAGAATCAACATGGTGTTAAGCCTTGTATCAAGAATGTCAAGTTACCAGCTGTCATTAGTGTCACGTCAGAAGATCCGAGTCAGTAGCAGTTAACAGCCTAACCAACTTCACAATGCATACTCTGTATTTGGTTATGTGTTAGCTAAGCTAGATTTCATTTTAATAGTTAGTTAGTGAACAATCAGCTAGAGCATGTAAAGCATGTATAAATAGCTACATATTCTATATTGTTATTAATGTACAAAATATCAGTTCATTAATGAAATAAGAAATTTTCCTCTATTTTCTCAGTTGCCAAACAACAACTCTTTATCAATTTTACAATTTCTTCATGGTATGAGAGCCAATCATGGCAACTTCAAGCAATCTAAATATAGTAACTGCAAATTAAACAACCTTTTCTTTTATCACACCAATTAAATTAGATAGATCTAATTACATGCTTTGGAAAAATCAAGTCCTGGCCTCCATCAGAGGAAATCGACTTGAAGGATATATTAATGGAGAAAAAATAGCACCAAATTGATTTATAGCATCATCAACAGATCGAGAATCCTGAATACACTAGATCTCAAGATCAAACATTACTCAGCTAGCTTCTTAGCTCAATAACCGAAGGTATTCTTAGTCTAGTTCACTCATGTAATACTTCATTTGATGTATGGAAAACATTAGAGAAAAGGTTTGGTGTACAATCTGAGGCTAGAGTTCTTCAACTTAAGTATTAGATGAGTGTTTTAAAAAAAGAATCACTTAGTATTGAAGAATATTGCTTAAAAATGAAACAAGTTACAGACAAATTAACATGTGCTGGTAGTCCTATATCAGATAGAGATATGTTGCAACAAATTCTCGATGGTCTAGGAGCTGGCTATTCGGATGTAGCTACCTTTATCACAGCAAGCAAGTTGGATTATGATGATGCTTATGCTTTATTACTCACTTATGAAGCTAGACTTGAACAAAGTCAAAGTGAAAAGCACATGTTTAATGCTAACTATGCTAATGTGTCTAACTGGAGTAATAATAGTATGATGAATGCATACTATGCTCAAATAAGAGGTCAAGCTATGAGAGGAGGATATATAAGAGGTGTCCATGGCAATTATAATGGTTATTTAGGTGGTAGAAATGGCATGTTTAATGGTAGAGGAATGTTTGTAAACTCTCATCCAAGAGGTTTTCCTGCTGGAACTAGTCATTTTGGTAATCATGGAAGAAATAAAATGATAATGGAAGTAACAGATTCAGTTCTTCTAGAAGAGGCTCATCTGGTAGTACTAGTTTTTTTGGTACTGGTAATTTGCCTTCTTTTGAATCACAAGCATCCAACAGTGATGATTCCATGAATACATGTCAGATTTGTTTCAAAGCATATAGCTGTTGAATGTTGGCACAGATTTGAAGAAAATTACATACCTCAGACACCAAGACAATTTTGGAGAGGAAAATGATCAAAATCTGTTTACATAGCTAATTATGAACCTGCATACATGTCTTACTATTCAACAAATGATGATCCATGGCCTGTCAATAGTACTGGAATACCAATGTCACATTCTGGACATTCTTGTGTATCTGACTATTCTGGTATACCCTGGGCTAGAGCTGCTTCAGCTGCACATTGTGAAGGACTTGCAAATAAAGGTTGGTACCTGGACAGTGGTGCCACTCATCATCTAACCAATAGTATGGGAAATCTGAATATCAGAGATGAGTTTAGAGGTAATGATAAGCTCATTATTGGTAATAGTAAAGGATTATCAATAACTCACATTGGTGATTCTTATTTTTCATTCAAGAGCTCAAAATCTCAATTTGCAGATACACGTATTGCATTTAAAGATATTTTGCTTGTTCCCTCTATCACAAAGAACCTAATAAGCATTTCCAAACTTACCACTGACAATAACATTTATGTTGAATTTCTTGGATCATTTTGTATTGTGAAGGATTTGCTAAAGGGACAAGTTCTAATGCAGGGCATTGCTGAAAAAGGATTGTATAAACTGTTGGTCAAACCTATGTCTTCCACCAAGAATTATGAGTGATCATCTTTTTTGTCTCATAGTCACGCCAATAAACCTCTGTCAATGTTTTCATTTTGTCATCTTGCTTCTCATATGTCATCTGCAGAGTTAATAAATAATCCAAACATTTACTTACAAAATGGTATTAATGTATGTTATGATAAGCCTAATAAAACAACTCTTTTACACATAATATTTGGTCATCCAAATTCTCAAAGTTTATTGCATTTACTCAAACTTCATCATGCTGATAAGTTCTCTATGAATATGGTTAAACAAGCAACACAACATTTCTGTGAAGCATGTCAGTTGGGTAAAATACACAAATTACACTTCCAATTACATAAATAAAAACCAAATCAGCACTTGAGCTTATACACACTAACCTTTGGGGTCCCTCACCAGTTATTTTAAGAGAAGATTTTAGATATTACATTAGTTTTATTGACGATTTCACTAGATATATTTAGATTTACCTATTGAAATTGAAATCAGAAGCTTTAGAAGTTTTTAACCTATATAAGTTGCAAGTTGAAATCCAATTCCATACAACCATTAAGATACTGCAATCTGATTGGGGGGAGAATACAGATCATTCACTGAATTTTTAAATCAGTGTGGCATTTAATTTAGGCACTCTTGTCCACATACTCATCATCAGAATGGCTTAGTTGAGAGAAAGAACAAACAAGTGGTAGAATTGAGTCTTACATTGTTAGCTCAAGCCAAACTTCCTTTGAATTTTTGGTGGGATTCTTTCCATACTTCAATTTATCATATTAAGAGATTACCAACTTCAGCTCTTAAAATGTTGACACCATATGAAAACTTTTCAAACATAAAGATGATTATAAGATGCTGAAATGTTTTGTTGTGCTTGCTATCCATATTTGAGAGATTGCAATAAGTATAAGTTTGATTATCACACAAGTAAATGCATATTCATTGGTTATAGCCCTGCTCACAAAGGATATAAATGTCTGCATCATTCTAGTTGTATATATATAGCAAGGCATGTCATATTTGATGAAAATGCATTTCCTTTCTCTTCAGATCCTACTTTCAATTATGAAAACAAAACACAACCAATATCCAACTATGCTTTGTCTACTCATCAAGTTTTTCATTTGTCCACTCTTCCTGTTGTGTCAAATACTTGTGATAGCAGTTTTGAATCCTGTCATTCAGATTGTTCCAACAACATAGAACTGTTTCCACCAGCAGATCACTTTCAAGCAAATGAGGCCACACAACTTCAAACACCAAATCTTAATCTTGCTCTTAAATCTACTCATGATCAAAACTCACTAAACATTTCTGATCTTACTCCAATTCTATTACAATCTCAACCTTAAATAACCTCAAACAGTATTCAACCTTTACAAAACAATCATCCCATGATCATAAGAAGAAAAGTATGTATTTTTAAACCAAAAGTGTATACTGCAGTGTTAGTTCACAAAGAGCCAAATGCAGTAGATGAAGCTTTGCAAGATACAAACTAGTTTATAGCTATGAAAAGCGAGTATGATGCACTAATCAAAAACAATACTTGTTCTTTAGTACCAAGAACAAAAAATCAAAAAATTGTTGGGAATAAGTGGGTGTATAGGATAAAACATAGCACTAATGGCAGTGTAGCTAAGTATAAGGCTCGGTTGGTGGTAAAAGGGTTTCAGCAAATTGAGGGTGTGAATTATTTTGATACCTTTAGTCCAGTGGTATAGCCAGCAACAGTTAAAGTAGTTCTTAGTCTTGTAGTGATAAATCAATGGATAATTAGACAGGTGGATATCAACAATGCATTCTTAAATGGTGAATTGTCAGAAAAGGTGTTTATGCAGTAACCTGAAGGCTTTGTGGATAAAAGCAAACCTAACTATGTTTGCAGATTACACAAAGCATTATATGGTCTTAAGCAAGCTCCTAGAGCTTGGTTTGAAAAGCTTAGAGTATGTATTCTATAATGGGGTTTCATAAATTCCAAATCTGATTCTTCCTTATTCTTAAGAAGAACTAAATTGTCACTCATTATGGTGTTGATATATGTGGATGATATATTAGTTACAGGACCCAACAGTGGAGAATTAGACAGCTTCATTCACCACTTCAATTCTGTTTTTGCATTGAAAGACTTAGGAAAATTGTCTTACTTCCTTGGTATAGAAGTGCTGTATGGTCAGGATTGCATTTATTTGTCTCAGAAGAAGTATATCAGAGATTTTCTTGCTAAAGTAGATATGCTTGATTGTTAAGGAATGATAACACCAATGTGCCGTGGCAAAGACTCAAAATTGCAGAAGATAGTTAAAAGAGAATTGGGTTACTATGTTAAAGATGCTATTCATTATAGAAGCATTGTATGTGGTCTCCAATACCTGATCTTGACAAGACCATAAATTACTTATTCTGTTCATAAAATGAGTCAATATGTATCCACACCAACTCTGCAACATCTTATGGCTTGCAAAAGGATTCTTAAATATCTAAAGGAGACCCAGGATTATGGCTTAAAGTTTGTTAAGGATGGCGATATGAAAATTACTTCATTTACTGATGCAGATTGGGGAAATGACTTGGATGATAGAAAATCAATTGGAGCTTATTGTGTGTATCTTGAAAATAATTTGATTTCATGGCCTTTGAAGAAGCAAACAGTAGTCACTAAGTCTTCAGCTGAAAGTGAATATAGGGGACTTGCTTCAGCTACTTCAGAGATAGCCTGGCTAAAATCCTTATTTCTGGAAATGAGAGTATGTTATGTAGAGAGACCAAAAATATGGTGTGATAACATGGGTGCAACAGAACTAACAAAGAATCATGTGTTCCACTCAAGAACTAAACACATTGAGATTGATGTTCATTTTATTCGAGATAAAGTGTTAACTGGTGACCTTAAAATCTGTTATGTGCCAAGCAAAGATCATATTGTAGATATCTTAACCAAGCCCTTATCTTCTCCTCAATTCAACTACTTAAGGGACAAACTCAATATCTTTCCATGTCCTTTGAGTTTGAGGGGGGCTGTGAAGATAGCTCATTATGCAGAAGTGAAGAAGAAGAATCAGCATGGTGTTAAGTCTTGTATCAAGAATGTCAAGTTACCAGCTGTCATCAATGCCACTCAGAAGATCCAAGTCAGCAGCAGTTAACAGCCTAACTAACTTCACAATGTATACTTTGTATTTGGTTATGTGTTAGCTAAGCTAGATTTCGTTTTAATTGTTAGTTAGTGAACTATCAGCTAGAGCTTGTAAAGCATCTATAAATAGCTACATATTCTAGATTGTTATTAATGTACGAAATATCAGTTCATTAATAAAATAAGAAATTTTCCTTTATTTTCTTAGTTGCCAAACAGCAACACTTTATCAATTTTACAATTTCTTCATACATGCACTTAGAGTAAATGGAATCTCAGCAGAAAATATGTTTCCAGATACATCCAAAATATGTTTCTCAGGAGGTTCTTCAAGTTACCCACTTCTGGAGGAAGGGAGCCATTCAGAAGATTATTATCCAGTTCCAAGTAAAGTGAAAGAGTTGTTACGCTCAGAATTTGTTGGGGCAAAGTACCAGTGAGCTTATTATGGGAGATGCTCAACCCCAACAAATTCTTGCAATTTACTACAGATGAGGGTATATTGCCATGCAAGTTATTGAATCCTAATTTCAGATAGGTTAGCAGCGTCAAATTACCTAGAGAGGAGAGAATGCTGCCTTGTAAGTAGTTTCCGCCTATATTTAGTAATTGCAAGTTTGTAAGCTCACCAATTTCAGGAGGAATAGTGCCAGTTAATTGGCTTGAATTGATTGTCAACCAATATAGACTGACAAGATTTCTTATCTTTGGAGGTATGGTGCCGGATATTTGGTTTCTACCATCTCTATTTGCTTTATTGCTGATGAGAGGTTTGCTACAGAGTGTGGCAGCTCTCCTTTAAATCTACTCCTGTTAAAGTAAAGCCTTTCCAATTTGCTACAGTTTGTTGGAAGGTTTATAAAATCAAGTTCATTGGTTGCCCTGGTTCCCAAATTGTTAATCCCCAAATTTAGCCAATACAAATTCTTAAGCCTACTAAAATCAACTGAGACTCCCCCACTGAATTGTATTCTGGAAAATTCAATCATTTCAAGACTTGAAGCATTGGACAACGAAACTGGGATAAATCCAGTGAAATTGTTTCCATTAGTTCTAAGCTCTCTAAGGCTTGGAAGATTGACACCCGTGTCAACTGGTAAACTACCTGTAAATCTATTTTCCGAAAGGGAAATCACATCAAGAGAAGAGATATTAAAAATTGAAGGAGGAATCTGTTGTGAAAATTTTAATGTAGTAGCAAGCGCATGAATCTAGAAATAGAATAGTGGTAACAAGGTCGATCTCACAGAAATTGTTATAAATTGAAAAGTCTAATTTAAATCTAAAATTAATATTAATTTTAATCTAGTTGACCAAATTGAGTTTTAAGAGAAATTAAACTAATTAAACTAAGGAAACAATTAAAATAAAGGAGAATTCAATAGGATAGAAATTACCAAGGTTTCAAAATCCACTACTATTCAACTAGTAATTATCTAATTATTAATTAATTTTCAATTTTAGTGTGGCAACTCGAAATCAATCTATGTCATCTCATGGATATAACAATTAAGCCCAAATAAAATTAATCTTATGTAGGTTCTTTTTCTGCTTAATATTATGACGTTTAAGAATCTCATGCAAATATATTGAATAACAAAGAGTCAAAGCTTTCCTAAGTACTATATATAAACAATTTAATAAAACACATAAAATCAAAGATAATCATATATAAACTTTATGGATCCAAGCATAGATTTAATCGAATATTAATCCTAACAATCAATAATGCATGACAGAATTGATGAAAAAATTTTAATAACATCCAATTAATCAAGTGAAATAAAAATCATAATTATTAAAAAACATATATAGGGAATCAAATAAATAAAAAGATAATTATTTCATTGAATAGAGTTTCATTCTTAACCTCAATATAAGAAGTTTATTTAGACATACTTAAATTGGGAGCAACAAATAAAATAAATTCAGCCATGGGAAGCTGAAATATTGCTGCTACAATTGTTCTCTCTTCAAAACCGAATTCTGCTTCTTTTTTCTTCCCTTCTCTGGCGGCTAGTTCCTCTCCAAAAGCCAAGAGTTTAACTTTCTTATATAGCCTTTAAAATAGACCCCACCTTGTCAATCCTACAGCCAAAAGGATTTGATCTTTTATTTGCTTCACTCACGTGATCACCAATCAACCTTGCAATGTTGATTTTCAAGCGAGATCAGACGGCCAATTTGGCGGGGGATTTCGCCATTAAGCCGTTGCTTGCAATGTTGATGTACCTGAGGAAGCTGAGATTCCCAACATAAGGAGATAGGGTACCTCGTATGCTTTGGTTTCCCAGATCTAACCTGGTTACCCTTTGATTCCGTTGACCGCAAGTGACCCCTGTCCATTGGTACAAGTTCATAGAATTATTCCATGAACTTGTAACTCCTAGTGGATCTTGAAGCTATGACTTTATAGCTAGGAATGCAAGACGATCTGCCTCGTTTGTGTTGGCACAAAAGCTTTGATGAAAATGAATCAACAAGCCGAGACTGATAGTTGCAAGGCAGCGAAAAATGGAAATGGAATTAAGCATGTTGAGTTTGAGACCGGTGGTCTGAAAAGACTAACGTAAGACAATAAATAATTGTGAATAAGAAGAGGAACTGTCGATCAAAGTAATAATGCATTGTATTGATAACATCACAGATCTACGGCTGAAGTTTGATTGTGAGATTAACAGCTACATATGGTTTCAATTGCATGTGCGACCCATAAATTAATGCGTGCACGAAATAAATAATTGCAAATAAGAAGCAAAGCAAAGTGAATATTCCTTCAATACCACCTGGTAAAATGTGTTTCAATGGCCGAAATTCATGTACATGGAGATGGAGAGAATTTTGGTGGTAAGTCAGTGGAAAAAAAAATAAATGCAACTAATCTCCATGATCTGCTTAAATATATTCGTAGATCACCTTTAAAAAATAATCATATAAATCTCTTTTTAATTATTTTACTTTCTAACTCTATGTTTCTAGATACATTGACTTCAATCTAATATTTTATAATAAGGATATATCTATGATGCTATATTGTATTTTTTTAAATATTGATAGCAGGATAGTTGTGCACTCTTGAATTTAAATATTTTAATCTCAATCATTCACTTAATTTAATTTAATACAATAAATAAATAATTAATTGATTAAAAGATAATGGGTGATTTTCAGAGTTTCAAGTAATTAAAACAATAAAATCTTGCTATTTTAAATATAATTGGCTTAACCTAAAAATAACTTTTGGCACCAGATAACCTTAAAATAACCTCATGACAAATGCAAGTTATAAATTAATGAACAGAAGAAGCAAAATGTTTGTAAAAATCACTTGCATCAATATGCTCTTAGAGTATCTCCAAAAGAGTTTTCAAATAAAATTTTACCTCTTATTTGAAGAGTCATATCAATATTAAACACTCCAAAAGACACGTTAATTTAGATTCTTCAAATAAGATTTGTTTCTCACTCTTCAATATTATCGAGTGAGTTTCTCTCTCTTCTATTAATATTTTATTATTATTTATTAAAAAGATAAGACTGCAATAATTATTGTTTATGTTTCTTTTAAAAAATATAATAATAATTTAGTTTGATAGTAGAAAAGATTTGATTAAAAAAATAATATTAATTTATTCTTATTTGGTGAGTCTTATAGAGGAAATTATATTTTTTTATACATTTATTTACCACATCAGTAAGCAAATTGAAATTTAAAGAGTAAAATTTAATTAGAGATTCTCGCACTATAACAAACTTAGTCCAATCCTTGGAAAAAAAAAAAAAACACCGGTTTTCCACTCAAATTCTACTGCCACAATTGTTGGCGGGTTGTGCGGAGTGATCGAAAGCAAGAAGCGTAGTTAGTTTCAGTCTTAGACATGAGTAAGTACCTGAAAAATAATCATCGATAGCATCTTATACTTTTTAAAATGTAATCTAGTGGGACAATAGGACTTAAATTCACAAGAATTCACTATCAAATCAATTAAAATAACAATCGCAGTTCAAATTTTCGGGCACCAAGTGTTGGAATAAATCATAGTTTTCTAGATTCAATTTTAAATGAAGCAACTTGAGATAAAGTATTTATTGTATCTCTTTTTGTTTTTTTTATAAAAAATTCTGAAATGATCCTTTTGACTGGTTTGGTAATTGTTCTATTATTTTTAAAATAATTAAAATAATAAATAAAAATAAAAATTTAAATAAAAGTAATGTCTAAGTTACATATATTGGAACTTACAACCAATAAAAATAATACAAAAATGAGTAACATGCAAGTGATTCATGTGGGACCAATATCTCATTTTTACCTTATTTTTTTCATAATTGTGAGTTACATTAAAATAAATGTATTTGTGGGAGAATAAAGTGAAGTTAGAAAAAATATCACATCGTAAATATTGTTTGACCATTGACATTTTTTATTATTTTTTTATGATTCAAAGTCTGAGAAATCACAAATCCTAGAGGTTGTTTGACAATTAACATAATTTTTGGTATTATTATTTATTTTTACATGATTTGATTGGGTTACTTCGTTCATATTAACAAATTCAATTCAGCTAAATTATTAATTTTATGGGCATTTTTGATGGTGATGGATCACTTGACAAGTATAGTGCTCCGGGTCAATTGTACTAGGTTCCCCCACGCGTGCATTATCAGAACCTTCCGGAGCGGCGGGTTTTAGCCGTTTATGCTTAGCCTGACAAACAATTCCCTTCAACTTTGGCGCTTTGTAGAAATTTCCATGATTTTCATGGATTTTTGAAGTCAATTACGTCGGTAATCAATTTTGAGTAATAAAATATGGATTCAATACCACTAATTGGCTCAGTCCATTTTAATGGCTTTTCTGATAAGAATAATTTTAATAAGAAAAGTATTTTTTTCAATTTTTTTTCGATCTTTTATTTGAAGCATTTAAATAGACACAGACGTGCATTTTGTAAGCGAATGCGACCTTTTTTTGTCTTTTCTTTTTTTTAAAAAGAAAACAGAAAATGAACTTTCATTAAACATTACAGTAATATTACAATACAATAGCTTTGTCGCAATATCACTTACGTACATACACAAATTAGATATAAAAATGTATTACTTACCATCAACAGTTGGTAAGACCATAACAAACACACTGACGATTAACAAAGAAAAAGTACACTCTAAATATCGAGTGTCTCTGTCCCAAAACGATAATATGAACAAACTAATCGAGCTATTCCACATTAGCTCTTTGAGATAACCCACATCAGTTGGGCTACAAGTCCTGACTTTTGTCATATAAATCTCCACTATTAGCTTTCCAAACTGATATAGTAACACAATTTATGTAGAGATCCAACCACAATAGCTTGAAATCTTCCAAATCTGAGGTATAGAAACCTTAGATCTAGAAGAAAAGCCAGATATTCCAAACAAAAGAAAGGAGAAAATATAGATCCACCACAGATTAAAATTCATATGGCCTGGTAACAAAACCCCATAGATCAAAGATCTTGGAGTAATCAACCTTCACAAAGAAGAATGCTACTATCACCAAGATAGGAAATAAAGCACAAAAATTGAAAAAAAGTTTGAAAGAAAGGTATATAAATGAGACTTAAATTGCACACTTATAGTTGATCAATGCTTTGGTGCAGTCACTTCTGTAATATTCCAATTCGCATTTATCCATAAACAAGCCAGTTAGCCAGAGGCTTGAAATTAACCCTTTTAAAATATTCGCTAGAGCAAATAGTGATTATTTTGATGAGATTTTGATAGCAAAATTTCTTAATGCTTCACATTTAGTCACTATTGTGCGCAGAATGTGGAATCAAACACACATAGGACACATAATTTATATGGTTCAGCAATATACTTACGTCTATGGGAGTAAGAGAAAAAATAATTGTATTACTAATAATTATTAGAGTGAAATTTGAGTAGAGAAATCTTATTTTTCTAGAACCCAAATATACTTAGTACTTTCACACACACTTGAAAGAAAAAAAAATATCTCAATTACACACTCTCCAATTGCTCAACCTCTTAATAATTCTTCACTTAAATTATTAAGCTTAAAATTTTGGGATTCTCTCAAAATTTCGCCGAGGTGGAGAATTGTTGAAAAGTCAAATAATGGCTTGCCAATTTCTTTTGTGATTATTTGGTGTGCTTGATTTCGCATTCTGCACACAACAGTCACTAACCTCCTGAAATCTCATTTCTAATTAAAATTAATCACCTTCACTGCAACTACCGTCCTATTTTCTCCCAAAATCCCTTTGTTGATAACTCCAAAGTTCCTTGATCAATCATGTTTTGATGATGAAAAATTGAAAATTCATCAATCAGTATTAGAAAAATAGTCTTTATTGATATTAGAATAATGTAAGTAATTACTTTCAGTGACACTTGTTAATTGTGTCAGTAATCTGAATAGTAACACTTGTTTGTGGTGTCACAAATAGAGTGTTAGTAATTACTATTACTATAGTATCACTAATATTATGACATCATAGGGTTAGTAGTTGTTGATATTTTGTCAGTTTGTATGATTACTATAACCATGGGTATCATTGTTTAATTTATTTAAAAAAATAGAAAATTGAATTGGATCATTGCCTATTGATTTATTGGTAAGATTAAAAGGCTCCACAAAATAACAAAAAAATGATTTATATTACAAAATCTTTCATTTCACATTTAAATATTATTGATATATATTACAAATTCCAAAACTTCAATAACCAAGATATAAGATATCCTACTCTCATCACTAAATTATCTAAATTAAATACATAAAAATTTCTACCATCCAATCAAATGCCTACTACTTGTGGCTAAATTTAATAAATCTAGAAGCTAATTGAGAAGATGATTGTCTTTAACTCTTTGAAAATAAGTAGTGTAATTGTGTTATCATACCAGCAGCTTCTCCATGCAATAGAACATATGAGTTAGGATACAAGTGAAGTTGAGGAAGAAACACTTCAAAAACATTCATTATGAATACATGGAAAAGGAAAAAAAAAATTGGCTACCAATTCCCAACCACTGGAGAAACAACAACTAATAGAAATATAATTATTTTGTTTGAAAGAAAAAAATACTCATAAGCTATTTACAAATAAACTCAATTATTTCAAATAAAAATGAGTGCATAAGAAAGTTGTATCTCATTTAATTAAAAATACCTAAGATATGCAGTTTATTCAACTCTAGATATAAATAAGAAAAAAGGGATCTAGTGAATTTATTCCATTTTAGTAAAGGTTATATATATATAGCAAATTATAGCAAACAAGAAGTTTTCAATTTAATAGCCACTTTCAACAAAAGCATGTTACTTTGTCCACATCCACCAAATGATTTTCATGCATGGTTAAAAGTTATCATAAATACTCTATTATAAATAAATCATTGCTCATTTCCTCAATTTATTCATTCCAAAAGCCTATTTAACAAGGCAAAAAATAAGTTCTCAAACTGCAATTTCCTTAAACTGGACGTCAAATAACTATGAATCTCCATATTTATATTAGACATAATCAAGTTTCAACATAAATTATTTCAGTAATTTGAGAGTTCGATCCAAAATCATTACTACTAAAAAAATAATATTTGGAAACTTAGTTAAACCTTTATAAAGTGAGTATGAGATTTATTATACTAGTTAAATCTATTCATGTGAACCTTAAAGAATATCACCCTAAATTGTAATTAAGTATTCATTAGTTTTGCATGAATATAAAACTTTAAGAAGATAAGAAAATAAAAATATAATCATTACATATTTCCATTCATAAGTAATGTTGCTTTAACTTGATTGACATCATCACCTAAAATCACTTTAAACATTTTCCCTAAACATAGAAAAAAAAAAGAACAAACCTTAAAATATAATTATCAAATATTACGACATGCAAGTATAAAATAACCTTTTACTAGAATATTCGTGGAATAATTCATAGTTCTTAAAATTAATACGCTACACTAAATAGATATTTGATACAGTAAATTAATTTTCAAGCTATTACTCATATGCTCATCATCCAAACTTATTTCTTGAAAACCTTCAAAGTCTCAAACTAGGATGTAAAACTCAAACCAACGCAAAACAAGAATGTAAAACTTAAATCAATCGCAAACCATAAAAATCAATGATCAAACTAATATCTAAGTTAAATCAATTCAATAAAAAGAAAAAAGAAAAGACTAACCTTTAAGAATAGTCCCAAATATACTGAAAAACGATTTACACCTTTGGTAGTTTATTCTAAGATTGCAATTCACAATGTTGACACATACTTTTTTCTTGAAAAATATTGCAAGTTAGTAGATTTATTGCTAATCAAATTTAATAGAAAACATTGACAACTTGAATTTGAGATTTTCTTTAATTCAATACTATTTGGAATGATATGAAACTTACAAAACATAATTAAACATGTCAATGCACCACAAATAAAATTAGTCATTTGGACAACTCCACATTAGCTTCTCACATGATAAAACTATATAAGTCAAAACTGCATATGAAACTATAAAGTGGTAGTAGGTGTTTGAATAATTTAAAATACTAAATATATTAGAATGATACTTTTAAGTGGACATGTAAGTCAGTGACATATTAAAATTTGAGTTTATTCCGATATCATTATGCAAATATTTGATAGGATCAAATATTAATGAGCAGATCTATCAAAAGAAGTTACTGCAAAGGCAGGAGAGTTTGAAAAATCATTAAAAATAAATTAAAAATTCAATCCAAATGAAATTTTTCCAGCTTTGAAGTATGCATATAGAAGTGTGGTTTATCCAAATTGTAGCTTATTCTGACACTGTTAGACTATATGTTTATAATATCAAACATGATACATAGGTAATTTCTATTAAAATTGGACAACAACCAACCATACTGAGAAATCCATTCAAAATCAAATTTAAATTGAATTCATTCCAAAATTTCTAGAACTAAAATGTTTGCATTTAAATTTAGTTTAATCAAACTTTCAAATCAATTAAAAGTCATTTAGTCAAGTTCTGAAACAAGCAAATTCACAACAACAGTCTATCAATCCTCAAATTTTCAACAAAATTTCATAAACTATTAATAAACTTTTCACCTCAAAATCAACTATCCAGCAACTCGAGTATCATCAATACCCATGTTTAAAGTAAAATTAGGCAAAAAAAAAAGCAAACAATAACCTTGCTTTTCACTATTAAATATCCAAAAGTATAAACTTGAGCACTTGAAGCCACTTGAAGCCATAGATACATAACTAAATGATGAGATGATTCGCAAAATAAAATCCTAAATTGATCAAGCTCATGAACATAACCTCAGTGATTTATAAATCTATAAACTGCCCAAAAAAAAAAAAGGTTTTACTAATCTAAGTGAGGATGGGATTGTTATTAGACACCTCTAGACTAAATTAACAAAATCATTCACTTAAAACACTAAGTTAACAAAATCATTCACTTTAAAAAGCAGCAAAACCCTAGATTTCCAAACAAATACAAAGTCTCAATCATATTCGGTAATCACATTAATCAATTAACCACATAAACACTTAAAAAATATGAATAGAGAGCAAGATAAAGAACTACCACAAAGCTAGTTCAATTTTTAAAACCCTGACTTTGCCTAAATAATTTTACACTTTCCTCATGATGACTTCTAGGTTTTGACACCATAAAGACAACATCTCTTTGAATAGCTAACTAATGAGCTTTGAACGATTGATGATGGAGGTTTTACAATAAGTTTTGGGTTGTTAGCTAGAAAGAGAAAGAGAGAGAGAGAGAGAGCGAGAGAGAGAGTGATGGACTTATAGGTCGTGAGAGAGAATTGAGATTTTTACTTAAGAAAATTTTAGGTTTTGGGCTTTCATTAAATGAAATATATGATATATACTAAACCCATGATTGTCGATTGGCATTATTCTTTTAATTAACAAATTGCATTCAACCTAAATCCATAATCACCGATTGTAATCTTTCTTTTCAATCAATAAATTGAATTCCACCTATAATACAATAGCCTTTTATTTATTTTATTCAATATTAAATTAGATTATAAGCAAAAACCCTAGATGGCTAGGTTTCTAAACAAGTGCAAGCTCCCAATGGCACTCAATAAACATTAACCAATTAACAGATAAACTCTGAAACAATGAGAATAGAGAATGAGATAAAGAGTTACGGCAACACTTATTCAGACTTTCAAACCTTATATTTGCCCAAATTCTTCACAACACTTTTTGGGTTCTTTTAAGGGATATTTTATGAAGGCGACTTTCAAGGTAGATCATTATTAGTGAGAGAAAAAGAAAGAGAGAGAGAGGGAGGGAGAGAGAAGGAAGAGAGCTTTGGCGACCGTGGTATAGATTTTTTACGTAACAAAAATTTTTAGATCTTAGGTTTCACATAGACCATCCATTAAAAATGACATAGTGTCAATAGTTACTAGGTAATTTATTTTAAGTTTTAATATTTATTTACTTATTAATTTATACATTTAAAATGTAATTCGTGGCCTAGTGGTTTCGCATTTAAAATTAAAAAGTTATGGCTTAGAGGTTTTCGGTTCGATTATTACCTTAGTGTCACGGATCTCTAATGTTTAATTTACTGACACTATAGTATTAGCAATTTTTAAATCTTATTTGTTAAATACGAAAAATGGCCCAAATGCATATAACTACTGATACTTTTTAATAAAGTGTCACAAAAGACCATTTTTCTATTAGTTACACTGGTATTTGAATCACCACATTGAGAAGGGCAATTCTAAGTTTTTATGATCCTCTCGAACAACAAGATGGTAAAAACAATTCATGTAATGGGTTACGATTTGTAGATGGGGGGGGGGGGGGGAAATAACACTAATTTGTCCTCAGGTCATTTGTGCTCCATATAACCAAGAAGTTTTGAAGAAGTACCATTGAAATCAACTTGGCTTCATCGTCGTGTTTCTTATCAAGTGATGAGAACTAAACACTTAATGATTATGTCAATCGTGCTACATTACGGAGGACTTGATGTTTACCCAAAAAAAAAATGATAACTGATAAATGCAAACTTCATTGACAGGAAATAATTGTAGATTGTTTCTCAGAAGTAAATTATTTTTTATTGCATTTGTTGCCAATGGCTTTCATTAAACACAGAGTAACCATTGGTGTATTAAATCCTATCATTCTCTGTGAAGGTTCAATTTCTTGCAGTAAAAGGCTATATATGATCACTTCCTTCTAAAGTGACTCAATTGATTCAGCATTATAGTTTACATAAACTATGGTGGCATTTTTTTTATCTGAAATTTAAATACACTTGAATTAGTTTGAATTCTAAATAGAGTTGAACGTTTGATTTTGAATGATTTTTTTGTCTGAATAACTAAAAAAAATTATGTTGTTTTTGATGCAAAAATCTAAAAGCTAGTATTTTTACATTTGTACCCCTACAAATTATGAATGATAAACAAATAATAAACATCTGAAAGAATATAAATAAAATAATATATTATCGTAGCATAAATCTTATTCAATTGAATAGATACCTTTAATATTCTAAATTATTTTATGTTAATCGATTTTATTGTGATTTACAATGTTTGTATAAGAAAAATATTCATAAAAAATGATGAAGATTAATAATGCTAATTTAAAGAAAATAAAAAGATAAAAATAATCTACCATTGTATTATCATAAGTTATAGAGATTGGTAACAATGTTAATTATTCAAGTTTTATTTGGGTAAGGTTTAAAATTAATTAATTAGATAGAGATATTTTAGAAATATCTTTTGATGATATCATTTAGACATTTTAAATTAAGTAAAGAGCTAAAAATATTGGCTCAATAACTTAAGGATTGAAAATTTTCAATTAATAACTTAATAACTTAAGTGATTAAACTTAAGTAAAAAAAAAAAAAGAAGAAGAAGAAGAAGAAGAAGAAGAAGAAGAAGAAGAAGGAAAAAACAGCCCCTACACATTGTAAATTACAAACTTTAAAATTTGAATCAATGCAATAGCCGTTTTATGTACCTACCGGATAAATATAATACTTTTAGTTGACTTCATAATCACGTACCCTATGTTTTGGGTTCGAGAGTCAACCTTTTAACCTTAGCCTACGATTGAGGTTTGTTTTTTTTTCAATCACCTCTTCGAGAGTAGCAATAAATTAATGCTAATTATGTGATAAGTGAGTGAAACAATTTTTAAAGACCAAACACAAATCCGACTCGTTTTTAGTGGATTTTAATTAATGGATAGATTTGTCGACGACTTGATTTGATAAGTTTAGATCCGGCGACTGTTCTTATAATGCATTTTCACATTGTGCAAATGAGTGGTATGAACTTTTGTTAGGCCTACCATCGCAATTAGCCAAAAAGATTATTAAAATTATTTTGATTAGGATTAATTGTGATTTATCAGGTAATAAATTAATTATCTTCAAAATGCTCCCAAACTATTATGTCTCAACTCATTCCTGAAATGCAAGTTACGCATCCTAAGGGGGTGAATTGAGATTTTAAAAATTATGAAATACAATTTGCACAACAAATCAATGTAACGCCGTAATGGAATAGAAAACAATAAATTCAAACAAGCATAATAATAAAAGAGTTAAGGGAAGAGAAAAATAAACACACAGATTTTTACGTGGTTCGGCAATCCCCGACTACGTTGAGCCTCCAAGCCAACCAAGCTCGAGTATTTTACTATTCAAGCCTCCCAAGACTTCAAGTTCTTACAATTGACTTCCAGGGTGTCAATGAACCATTACAATCAAGAAATTATCTTCCCAATCCCTTCACCCTAAATATTTCTCACACTTGTACACTACAATAAATATTTCTCAATCTATGATGATTGGCGATTTGGAAGCTCAGTATATGTTATATAATATTGTTTATACTTGCATTAATCCTTAAATTGAAGTTGGAGTTGAGTTTTTATAGTTAGGACCCAAAAACTAGCCGTTATAGGCAAATTCCCACAACCAAGCGGTTAGCCGCTTGATTTATTTGGATAGCCGCTTGTAACAGTGATATTACCGTTATTTTGAATTTTACTATAGTAATAATGTTTACCAAAATTTATTTTAGCCTAAAACTTTTTTATATTTATACTATGACCTAAAACGTCATAAATTTTTTTAAATATATCCAATTTCAAAATTTTTCAATAATAATTGTCATTTCAAAACTTTTTGAAATTATGATATGGCTGCAAGTATATTATTATTTTGTAAAGAGGTCCTTTTCAAAATTTAACATAATACCCATATTTTTCAAGATTCTCAAAACCTTTCACTTTAGTCCACAATGTTCATAAATTATGGTATGGACCAAAACATTTCAAATATTTTCAAAAAACATGTCCAACTCCGAAATTCAATAATAATACTTATTAAAATAAAAAATTACAAAACTTTTCATTTAAGTCCAAATTACTCAAATTCACAAAATACTCTACCTTTTAGTTTATGAAAAGTAATTATTTAAATAAATCTTTCGAGCTTTTCAAATGCTAAATCATGCATCAATTCAATCATACCAACTTTACAAGAATTTATCGCAATAATTTGTCTGTTGAGCTTTAAACTTTATTCTTAATTTCGCCGTTATCCATTGAGTGTCTTGAGCTTGATTTCACTTAATTCACTTGCATAAATATTACTCTTCAAAAACTAGTGAAATTATGAAATACGATATTTATTAAATCACTTAATACACATGTTTGTTATCATTAAATTTACATTATGTGTAGCCCTTTAGGCTAACAATTCCAATAAATACATTATGAAAAAAAAAATTCCATCAATATGCCCCCATTTGTCGTTATCCTTTGAACTATAATTAGTGATAAGTTGAGGTTTACAATTATTTAGGGGTCAGTATTTTGAAGATAACAAATATTTAGAGGATGAACTGAAATTAACCCTTTTGAATATGGTGATATTATTATATTCCTATAAGAAACGGATGCACACACTAACTCAACCAATAAGTAATTAGAAGTTCTTAACTATGACTATTAAGTATAAAAACAACCACAAACTCTTCTGTATTTTTAAAATGATCTGCCCCAAACATGAAGGGTAAGTTTGGTTAGTTTTATCTAACATGATAATTAAATAAAATCATCTATAATGGTCTTGACAAATATTTGATAGAGTCTCCCCTATATTTTTTTAATTTATTTCCAACATGAAAATTTGTAAAATAGGCAATTCCAAAATAATTCAATATTCAACTAACTTCATTGATCAATCTCCTCAAACATAATCATGCATCACTTTACATAAAATGCTTAAATAGTCTCATCCAAATAACACCTAATATTTCCAATAGTATCAGAATAGTATAGTGTGTCTAATGGCAATACACATCAAATGTCCATAATAATAATATCATAATTATACAATAAAAAATGAGGTGATCAAAATTCTCTAATAATATAATTTCTAACCCTTACAAAAATCACATGGTTAAAACTTAAAATAACTATAGCTGCTAGCTCAGATAGTGCACCTGTAGCCTCTTGGGGCACACATGGGGGGGGGGGGGGGGAGGGGAGTGCGAGATATAGTAAAATATGGCGGTATAAAATTCATTGAGTAGATAACAGGTTTTGAAAATAAAATTATTTTAAAAATAAATATGTTACTACAATATGCAAATTTCACCAAACCGTGTCAAAACGATAAGTAAAAATAATAATAAAAATAATAAAAAGTAATATATGATGTTGTACAAAATAATGATGAAAATCATATCAAGAGAATATATACACATGATTTTAAAATTGTCATTAAACAAATATTTAGGGGAATAAAATCGTTATACTCAGATCTCATATGGGGCGGTGTAATAACATACTAGAAATGTAGTGTCATGTCGGGTGCTATAATGGGCAGACCAATGACATGTCAGCTCATTTATCTCATAATATCTTATCATGCCTAGCTATAAACAAAACTTTTCTTTATTACATCATAATAATTTACAAAGAGTGTATCCTATTATATAATATAAAAAAGATTTGGCAAAAAAAGAAGTTCCGAATCTTACAGAGAAGGAATCTCATAATCATACAATCACATCTCGAACTAATGGGCTACTAATAAAGAAAAATTCTGTAACTAGGAAACTTTACTGTAACTACAACTCTTCCAGGAGCTTCTTCAACCACAAAACTACACACATTCCTCGTGCAACTACTTTAAATTCTGCTTCTTCATTGTATCCAGCTACTACATTCTGTTTCTTACTCCTCCAAGTCCCCAAATTTCCCCAAACAAAAGTACAGAAACCTGTAGTGGATCTTTTATCTTCAACTAATCCTGCCCAATCCGCATCTGTGAATATGTCTACATCCCTACATTCACTTCTTAAAGAATAATGATAAGGATCCAAGGAGATCAGCAAGAGCACCAAAACCAAGTTACAAGTTCAAGGGCTACATTTGAGCTATGTGCTCATGCAAGCCATGCAGGGCTTCATGCAGATCGTGTTCCTCATGCGGGATGTGATTTTTTGTGTGCTGAAGCAATAACGGAAGAATCTGATGGGGAAAAATTAGATTTCTAAATTTTTATAAAACCTTATTAAGATCGCTCTCATATAATATATAAGAATTTGTAATCTAGAAATCATACCTTGAAAATTCGAGTTGGCTTTTTCCTCTAAAGTGATTTAGGCTCTTAGATCACGATCCATCACCACCATGCTTGTTAGATCACGAACTGTCACTAATGATCTTCCAGATTATGACTCAGGTTCGATTTGCACTTGACGTATGGGCGCCTTTATCATTACCAAAGCAATTAGCACGAGAAAATTTTTCTCTCAACAATGGAAAGAAAAATCTTTTTCTCTAATCTGTATAAAGTGGCTTCTCTTTTTTTCTTAAGAGAAAATAAACTTTATATATCTCCCTTTAGTGAAAACCCTAGGCTCCAAATAATGCCCACTTTTAAAACTCACGTTTCTTTTTCTTTTAATAAGGGACCCACCATGTAAAATAACATAAGGCTCCTTGCACATAAGCTAATTAAATGGAGCCTCCCACTAAATGATATAATTAGGCTTTTGACCCAAATAGCTAGTTATCTTACTTATTAATCCAGTAGTGGTGCAATCAATTAAATAAGCTAATCCGGGGATCATTTGGGAACATACAATAGTAGCTACAATAATTAGACCTGTAATTAAACTAACTCAATTATTTAATTCCAAATCTACTCCATTAAAAGACTGGAACTAACTTCCATAATTGTATGCTCGAATAATAATTCATCACAAGCCACATTAATTTCTTTATTGTACAATCCTTTGTACCACATCGTTAATTAAATTGATATCTCGACTATCCAATCAATTTAATAACATCTTATTCCTTGATCCTTACTGGTTTTCTCTAATGATCATTTTCAACATACTAAATATGTTGACACACTCTGGCCAGAGAATTCTCTGATCAAGTGCCGAAAAACTATCAAGAGATGTGTTGTACAAATTATATATTGTTAATCCATAACTCCAATACTCATAATTGCTCCACCAAGATACTGGGTAATCTTGACCACAAAGATGTGTCGTGCCCATTGGTAACTCAAATGGAATCACAATCACAATCATGAAATCATAATTAACTCAAGATTAAGATTACAGTAAAATCAACACCTATGAGATTTAATAAGTCTGACAGTTATTACAAAGTTAATTAAATCTCATACGTGATCCAGTTCAATGTAGTTGTACTACATCAATAAATTTATACATGACTAAGACAAATCATTCAATGAATTTATTACAGTTTATACCAAAATAAAATGCCCAACTTTATTTATCAATTGTGAACTAAATTTATTTAATCATAAGTTAACTTGTATTTATGTCTTCTGTGAATCCACATGGTAATCACATAAATACATATAATATGATTAAATGGACTTTAATAAATATAAATGCAATTAAGATATTTGAATAAAATACCTCATTAATTTTATTAATCAGAAAAATGTTTATTACAATTAAATAAACACATATGCTTAGTAAAAGGATCTGCCAAGTTTTGCTATAACGCAATCTGAGTAACCTCCACATCACCTCTCTACACTATATTCCTTATAAGATGATACTTCCTCTCAATATGTTTTTGTTTCTTGTGGTTCCTTGGTTCCTTAGATTGAGCTACCACACCACTATTATCACATATTAGTTTCAAGGGTACAGTTACAGCAGGTACCACCTCAAAATCTTGTAGGAACTTGCGAAGCCATACAGCTTCTTTTGCAACTTCGGATGCAGCCACATATTCAGCTTCAGTTGTGGAGTCTGCGATACAAGATTGTTTCACACTCCTCCAACTAATAACTCCACTTCCCAATGTAAATACATAGCCGGAAGTTGATTTTCTAGAATCCTTATCTGACATAAAGTCAGAATTAGTATAACCCACTGGAATGAGTTCATCACCAGAATACACAAGTATATAATTTTTAGTTCTTTTCAGATACTTCATTATATGCTTGACCGCAATCCAGTGTTCAGGTCCAGGATTAGATTGATATCTACTAAATATCCCTACCGCAAAACAGATGTCTGGCCTAGTGCAAAGCATGGCATACATAAGATTTCCCACAGCTTCTGCATAGGGAACTCGTCTCATTCTCTTTATCTCTTCAGATGTTTTAGGTGGTTGATCCTTAGAGAATGTAATTCCATGTCTGAATGGTAATAAACCAGTCTTGAAATTTTTCATGCTAAATCTAGCCAATATCCTATCGATATAGACCACTTGAGACAAGGCTAAAGTTTTATTCTTCCGGTCTCGTAGTAACTTGATACCAATATTATAACTTGCCTTTCCCAAGTCTTTCATATCAAATTGTTTTGCTAACCAACTCTTTATTGTAGTCAATACTCCTGTATCATTTCCAATTAGGAGAATATCGTCTATATAAAGAATTAGGAATGATACAATTTTTTCTTGAACTTTCTTGTACACACATGGTTTATTAATATTCTGAATAAATCCAAATGATTTAATCGCTTGATTAAATCTATTGTTCCATGACTGGGATGCTTGCTTCAATCCATAAATGGATCTATGCAACTTACATACCATGTGTTCTTGGCCTTTTTGTATAAATCCATCTAGTTGCTGCATATAGATGTTTTCTTCAAGATGTCCTTTAAGAAAGGCAGTCTTGACATCCATTTGCCAAATTTCATAATCTGGCATTGCAGTAATGGAGAGCAGAATCCTGATGGATTTAAGCATAGCAACTGAAAAAAAAGTTTCCTCATAATCAATTCCATCTTTTTGAGTAAACCCTTTGGCTACTAATCTTGCTTTAAATGTTTTCACCCTTCTTTCTATTCCTCTTTTTCTCTTGTAGATCCACTTGAACCCTATAGGTTTTATCCCATTTGGTGCCTCTACAAGTTCCCAAACTTTATTGGAATACATAGATTCCATTTCTTGATTCATGGCCTTTTTCCAAAATTCAACATCTCTATCTATTAGAGCTTCGTTGTAACTAGTGTGATATTGTATATGTTCATCTGAGATAGCCGTATAGGTTTCTCCCAAAAGTATGTATCTCGTAGGTAACTTAGTTACCCTCCCACTACGACGAGGTTCTAAAAGTGATGGGTGTTCAGGGATAATCCTGTGTTGATCAGCTGGTTGTTGTTGTTCTTCCTATTCTCTAACAGACATTGAAAGTTGAGCATCAACCTGATCACCTGACAATTCTTCAAGTATTACCTTACTCTTAGGTTTGAAGTTATTTATATAGTCTTCTTCGAGGGAAATGAAATGTGTGCTCACAGTCACTTTCCTATCTTGAGGACTATAAAATAAACCTACCCTTAATCCTTTGGGATACCCTACAAACATACAAACCTCAGAACGTGAATCCATTTTTTCTGCTTTTGGTTTCAGCACATGTGCTGGTGATCCCCAAATACGGATATGTCGTAAACTTGGTTTGCGACCTAACCATAATTCTATTGGAGTTTTAGGCACTGACTTAGATGGAACTAAGTTTAAGAGGTAAACTGCAGTTTCCAGTGCTAGTCCCCAAAAAGAGATTGATAATGACGAATAACTAAGCATAGATCTCACCATATCCAAAAGAGTTCTATTTCTTCTTTCAGATACCCCATTTTGTTGTGGTGTTCCTGGGGCAGTTAACTGAGATATAATTCCATTTTCAACCAGATACTCTTTAAAATCTCCTGAGAGAAATTCACTACCTCAATCAGATCGAAGTTTCTTTATGTTCTAATCTAATTGCTTTTCTGTCTCAACCCTGTACTCTTTGAATTTCTGAAGAGCTTCAGACTTGTGATGCATCAGATAAACAAAACCGTATCTTAAGTAATCATTAGTGAAAGTGATGAAATACTTATAACCTCCTCGAGCTTGTAAATTAATTGGTCCACATACATCTGTATGTACCAATTCAAGTTGTACTGTTGCACATACTTCTTTAGCCGAGAATGGCCTTTTGGTCATTTTCCCTTCTAAACAGGATTCACAGAGTGGCAATGATTCATTTTTTAATGGACCCAAGAGTCCATCTTTGATCATTCTCGGTATCCTATTTTGGTTTGTATGACCTAAGCGTAAATGCCAGAGGTAATATTGGTTGAAAGAAATGTTTCTTTTCTTAGATAAATGTGTATGCTCATCATTATTGATCACTGTGTCACACATAAAATGGATCATTTGACTTAAATGATATAAATTATCTTCCAATGTACCGAAACAAATAAGTCTCTTATTATGAAAAATAGAAACAGAGGATCCAAAATTTATAGTGTACCCTTACTTTGACAAACAAGCAACTGAAATTAAATTCCTCTTAATGTCTGGAACATAAAGACAATTATTCAAAACTAAAGTCTCATTATTGAAAGATAATAAAACAGATCCAGTCTTCACTGCTGACACAAACTGTCCTATCCCTAACTGCAGCTTGACGCTTCCTTCACTTAGTTTCCTGGTTTCCTGAAACCAATAAAGTGAATTACAAATATGATTAGTTGCTCCTAAATCCAACACCCAAGTGTCAATAGGATTCTGAACTAAACAGACCTCAATTACAAAAAGATTTCCCATACCTGATTTCACAATCTTAGGGCAATCCTTTTTCTAGTGACCTTTCTGTCCACACTTAAAGCATTTGCCTTTCGGCTTGCCATCTTGCTTGGTAGACGGTTTCTTTTTCCCAGCTTTCTTCTTACCTTTGCCTTTCAGTTTAGGCCCAGAAGTTGAACTTTTGTCAGTAATGTTTATGCTTCCCAGAGATTTCTCAGCACGATAGATCTCTTCAGCAGAATGGAGTTCGTTTATCAATTCAGTTAAGGTCATGTTTCTTTTGTACATGTTATAATTGACCTTAAACTCCTTGAATGGTTCTGGCAGAGATTCTAGCACCATATTAATCTTTGAGTTATCATCGATTTATGCTCCCTAAATCTCAGCCTCATTCAAATAGTCCATCATTTTGAGGATATGATTATGAACTCTTGTGCCCTTCCCCATTTTACTGTTCATAATTCCTTTCAGCGTTGCTTGTCTCGCGGAGTGAATACTCTGCCCGAACATCTGTTGGAGACTATCCATTATTTTAGTGGCAGTCTCTAAGTTCTGATGTTTAGTCTGCAGAATATTAGAAATCGAGGCTAAAATGTAGCACTTTGCCATTTCATTGGCCTTTTGCCATTTCTCATAAAGCCTCCTCTGATTTCTATAAGCATCATCTGCTGGAACTGGAGGGCATGGCTGGGTTAAGACATATTTATAATTTTCAGCAGTCAGGACAATGAATAGATTTCTTTTCCAATCTATATAGTTTTCTTCAGTGAGTTTGTTTTGACTCAGAATAATAGTAAGTGGGCTCAGGGAAGACATTTTCTGAAAAATAAAACATCCATGCATAAATAATTTGAAATAATATTCACAATAAATGACAAAAATGTAAAAAATCATAAATGCATTTTAATTTATTTGTAACGATAATGTAGTACTGCTTTGCCAAGCTATCCGTTGGGGAAGTCATGTCTACACTTACTAGACCCAATTATCCATTCAATTATTTACTTTCATGTAAAGACATGATAAATAATTCTCGTTATCCTTCTGGGCCTACATTTGTTAACAGAGTTTCGTTGGGAAGGTTAATAACAAATTTTAGTTGAGTATATAATCATTGTTTCAATCTAGATATTTTTCATATCAATAGTCACCGTTAGAGTGAACAATCGATTAAAAAATATTTTAATTTTATCTTTGAAGAAGTTCATCAAATAAAATATCTAATATATATACCATCCGAAGGGAACATCACCATATCATGAAGTTGAGGTGTATATATATAATTTTATTATTGAACTAACAATGGAGCCCGTGGAAAAATTTTATTATTGAACTAACAATGGAGCCCGTGGAAAAATTATCTTGAATTTTTCCTCTCCCACTTAATATTTTAATATTGATTTTTCCTTTTTAAAACATACATATTGTTAATTGCATGCTTCCTATAATATTATCTAGATGAAATCCAATATTATTAAGCATAGGCAAATTACAAACAATATAATGAGATTCATTATTAATGAATGACATGTATCATTATGTATAGAGTGACACTACCTATTCTATATGACATGTTATCATGGTATGTGAACATCAAAAAGCATAACATATAGAAAAACAATTAAATAATCTTAATTCATGACTTTCCTATTAATGAAAAATACATTAATCCTAAGCCTAATTTTCATTGGGCTTCTTGTCAATATCTATTTCCACAAACTTATCTTTGTTAACGGACTAGGGGAAATTGGGCTTTTAAATTTATAATTGGTCCAAATTTAATTTTTAAAGGAAATAAATAAAAAATTTTTAAATTAAAATAAAATTTTTGGACAAAAAATAAATTTAATGTATTTAATTTTATCTATGCATTTTTAATCCATTAAACCCAATTGAAATTGGGCCTAAAACTAGGATTCATTAAGCCCAAAATCATTTTTGAGCTTAAATACAAAAAATTAAAACATATATGCCCAAAGAAAAACTTATGAAACCATAGGGTCCTTCATGATAAAAAAATATGAAACCCTAAAATCATATTTTTCTTTCTTTCTTCTTCCCCAGCCGCCAACTCCACAAACGGCCACCAATGTTCAAATGTTGCCACCACGCCGGAAAGCCATCAATCGACGCCGCCTGGCCGGAAAACAAGCCAAACGCATGCGTGCAATCGGCTGTTGGTACAGCGCGTGCGGCGGGCTGTTGGTGCGTGCTATTGCCGTGCGTTTCTGCTGGCTGGCAACACGCGCTTACTGGCAGCATATGCTGCTGGCCGTGCACTGCTGGTTCGTTGCGCATCGCTGCTGCAGAATTTTCGGCCATCGTTGCTCCGATCTTGAAAATCCGAAAGTAATTTACAAATATTCTAGGTCAATTTTGGCTTACAAAAATTCTATAACAATAAAATAAATCAAGACGCAAACATGGTAATAAAAAACCACCCTTTTGTTACAGATCCAAACAGAAAAATACAACAGAAAATCTAACTATGAATTAAGACACACCAAAACATGCTTTATTCATATATTTAAACAATTAATATATATATGAACAAATTGTGTCATTCTAATACATAAATTTCAAGAATGATTTTATACGAAATTCTTATATATTAATATGAGATGACTCTGATACCAATTGATGGGGAAAAATTAGGTTTTTAAATTTTTATAAAATCTTATTAAGATCGCTCTCATATAATATATAAGAATTTGTAATCTAGAAATCGTACCTTTAAAATCCGAGTTAGCTTTTTCCTCTGAAGTGATTTAGGCTCCTAGATCACGATATGTCACCACCATGCTTGTTAGATCACGAACTGTCACCAATGATCTTCCAGGTTATGACTCAGGTTCGATCTGTACTTGACGTGTGGGCGCCTTTGTCATATAATATGATTAAATGGACTTTAATAAATATAAATACAATTAAGATATTTGGATAACATACTTCATTAATTTTATTAATCAGAAAAAATATTTATTACAATTAAATAAACACATATGCTTTTAAAAAACATATTTTCCCAACAGAATCACCACGTCAAAATATTCGTTGCCAGTTTGGAGGAGAATCAAATCGTGGTGATCATATTTGATTTGGATTCGGTCTCTAGGTTTATCTTTAAATATTTACTTGTTTTATTGTACTTTATTCTAGCCGATATTGTTAGCTAAGAATCAAAGATTGTTATGATAGCTACTATAAATAAGCTTCCCATTGCGAATAAGATCATTCAGAAATTATCAAACTTAATTGTCTCTGGTCGTTTTCACCAAAAGCAGAATAACATTTTCATCTTTTAATCATTGTTAGCAAGCATATGACTAGGACCTATCAAATAACTCTTTGGGGGCAGGGTGGAAATAACCCTTTTACTAATATATTTTCATTACCACACTCTCAATTGCTCATGATCTCAAATTAAATTACTTAATCTAATTTCTCATGAAATTTTTCTATCGCCAATCGTCTTTATCATCCATATCTTTGTTATCACCGTTATTCTTTTCAAATATGGGCTTCACCTTCTAATTTATCATTTTAAGTATTTCATGACCTTTATGTATAGAATCAAAAGTTAGTGTCTCCATTAAACAAATATGCATTCCTTAAAGGAATGAAAAGGAAATTTATTGGCCTCAACAGTTAGCAAAAGGGATCATGTATTCTCTACGGTAAAAAATGACTGTAGCTAAATTCTTCCAATTATTGCAAACAAAATCCAACTTCATATATCATAGTCAACTTAGGGCTATCCTTGTCTTCACAAAATCCTTCTCTAACAAAGATTACCTTAAAAATACAAATTTCAATTGTTCCTCTTCTTCCTTCTCGGGTTTTCTCTCTGAAAACTTAGAATAGAAGTTGGGTAGGGTCATCATGATGCTTGATCTCTGGTTTAAAATACTATTCATAGCTCTCTAGATTTTTTTGTTTCTTTCTCTTTCTTTCTTTACTCAAAATCTTTTAAAGTAGATTTGGAGATTTGTTTAAGGAGCATTTATAACTGGTTGGTGATATTCTTTAATTTTAAAGGCATTATGGACACAAAAGAGCAAATCCGCAAGTGTAGAGCCATAACTCTAATAGGGGATAGAGAAGGCAATCTTTCAAAAGCAATATGAATGCAAAGGGTGAACAAATTGTAGCAGGGTGTCTAGTTGGTATAGTACTGACAAATAGAACAATGAACAAGGAAAGGATTAAGAGTGGAGTCTTTCGCGGACACAGTGTTTTTGTTCAGGTTTGCGACTGAAGCTGACAAAAGGAAAATGATAGCCAGAGGGCCAGGGCATCATGAGCAAGCCCTTGTTTTGCTCATAGAAACGATTAGTATTGCAGATGTATCGCCACAGACTTTCACCTATGTGTCATTTTGGGGACAACTCAAAAATGTGCCCATTATGTGCGTGGAAAAGGAAATAATAACGGAGATGGGTGAAGCCATTGGGAGAGTAAAAGAAGTTGAAACAACTGAAAATTGAGATTGTGTAGGGCAGATTATCAGGTTCAGAGTATCAGTTGATATCACTATACCTCTAATAAAGATCTTGTACATAAAGAAGAAAGATAAGCAAGTAGAGACAATTCCATTAACAGTCCAATATGAAAGATTTCCTGACTTTTGTTACTGTTGTGGTTGTTTTGGACACCAATAAAGAAAATGTGCAGTATATAGAAATCAAGCAAAGGAGGATTTACTTTACGGCTCATGGGTTAAGGCTCAAACCACAGCTAAAAAGTGGAAACAGAGCAGAGTTAGGGGAAAATGGAATATAACACTAGAAGACTCAAACAATGGATCATAAACACAACCTAAAAATCCCAATAGCAAAGATTTGCAGACTCAAAATCCTACAGGCAAACCGAATTTGGATATAGGGCAGACCTAGAACCAGAACCCTTAGAGACGGAGGAGCATTTAGTGCAGGGGGAAGCAAGCTTGGGACATGTGAACAATAATAACCAAAAGCAAAGAGTGCCAGCTGGTAAGATCAACATCAGTAGGGTGCAGATACTACAAATGGGGAAGCTAAATTAACAAGAGAAAGGGCAGGATCTTCAAAACTTGAGGATCGGGGGGGCCGAAAGAACGGGAGACGGTAGCTTCTCGCTCAATTCAAACAGAAGCTGAAATATAAGAAGCAGATAATGAGCCAGATGTTTCTGTAGCAAAGCCCAAATGGAGAAAATGAAAATAGTAGTGAAGAGAGCTTTGGAGAGAAAAGAGCTAAATTAATTAATGGGCCTATTACAATAAAACATTTTACAAGTTATGCAAATTCGGCAAGCCTAAAGGCAAAAAGAAATAAAATAAGAGGCCCAATGGAAACTATATCTCTTGTTTCACCAAGAGTAAAACAAAAGAGATAGATGAAAAGCAAATTAATGGAAACTTGAAAATAGTGATGGGAGATATTGAGAAAAGAGCGGCGGAGGCTAGTTGCCAACCTCATTGACAACTATGAATTTCATCAGCTGGAACATTTAGAGATTGAGATTAGGGAATGACCAAGCGTTCTGAGAAGTCTAAAAAATTCTCCAAATGCATAGACCTCAGTTTATTTATTTATTTATTTTGATGAAACAAAACTAGTGTGTACGTATATGTAAGAGAAAAGTAGAGAATTAAGATTAAAAAATTGCTTTGAAGTTAGTAAAATAGGAGAAGGAGGTGCTTTGTTAATGTTATAGAACTCAAAGTTAAGGTTGATGTAAAGTATTTTAGTAAACAATATACTGAAAATGGGAGTTATTGGAGATTGTATATGGTCATCCAAAGCAAGTCAAAAGCATCACACATGAACTCTCCTGAAAAGGTTAATTGGCTAATCTTTATCGTCTTTTATTTGCTTTGGGGATTTCAATGAAATTATAATGCCTTTTGAGAAGATAGAAGGAAAGGACAAAGATGTTATCAGGAAGAATAACTTCAGATAAGTAATTAGAGAATGTGATCTGGTAGATTTAGGGAGCAAAGGACATCATATTATATGGTTTAACAAAGGGTATTTCCTTTCTCTGATTGAAGAAAGATTGGATCATTTTTTGTTTAATAAGCCTTGGGTAAAATATTCCTTAAATCCGAAGCCAAACATAGGAAACATGAGTATCAAACAATAATCCAATTCTAATAACTAATGTTAAAAAAAGGAAATAATTTAGATACAATAGAAGAACCTTTCCTTGAGTGCATTACGGCTTATGGAGCTTTTATAACAAGTGCAAAGAAACTTTGAAACAAGAGTAGATGGATCAAAGAAGATGGAGCTATAAAAATGCGATTGATTTGTTAAATAAAAAACAGCCAAAGACTCAATGGCTAACCATTATCTTTAAAGAAAAGACGAGGATCATATTAAATGCATTGAAAGACAAATTGATAATCTTCTCATAGATGAAGACAATTATTAGAAGTAAAGATCAAGAGCAAATTAGATGAGGGAAGGTGACAAATTACCAAATTCTTCCATGCTAAGGCTTCATTAAGAAAGGGGAAAAATAAAATATCGAGAATTTTGGATGAATATGGCAAATGGACAGAGGAAGAAAATGTTCTAAAAAGGATATTTTGTAACTATTTTATAAATTTTCTACAACCAGCCTCTCTCAACGTCAAATGGAAGTAGTTTTGTGTGATATGCCTGTAAAAGTTATTGAGGAGATGAATGAGCATCCAGAGAGACCCTTAACTAGAGAAGAAGTTTTAGCAGCTTTGGCCTAAATTTGTCTAACCGAGGCCCGAGTCAAGACAATTTTCCAGTAACTTTCTTTAAAAAACATTGGAAATCAGTGAGTAAAGGAGTCTTAACAACCTGCATTCACATCCTTGATAGAGGAGGTAATATTGCTCATTTAAATCATATATACAAAGCATTGATTCCTAAAATTGGGAAGGCTAGACAAGTTATAGAATGTAGGCCTATAAGCTTGTGTAATGTGATTTATAAAATTATAGCAAAAACCATAGCCAATAGACTCAAACAAAATTTGCATGATATTAAGTCACCTATTAAGAGTGCTTTCATTCCAAACTAGCTCAATACTGATACTTTGTTATAGGCTACGAGTGGTTACACAAGATAAAGCTGAGTAAGGGGAAGAAAAATCGTTTAATAGCTTTAAAATTTGATATGAGCAAAGTATATGATATAATAGAGTGGTGTTTCTTATAAAACACTATGTAGAAACTAGGGTTTTCGTCAAAATGGATAGATTTGATAATGACATGCATCTCAACAACACCATTTTTAGTTATTATTAATTGAGTGGCAAATGGTATGATTTAATTGCAAAGAGATTTGAGGCAGGGTTGCCCTCTCTCGTCTTACTCATGCAGACAAAATCAAAGCCGTTGATCAACATTCTAAAGTTTAACAGAAACTTATCAATCACACATATCTTCTTTGCAAATGATATCCTTACATTTACAAATGTTACAACTATTGGTACAAATTTAAAGGCTGTTTTTTTTACGGTTATAAAGCTACTTCAAGTCAGATCCTTAGTTATAAGAAGTCTTCAACATTTTTTTAGTGGAAACACTTAAGTTGGACAAATTGCTACAATCAAAAGCATCTGTTAGCTTTAAGTTGTGTCTTGGCATGAGAAATATCTTAATTTGCCATCCATGGTGGGAAGAAAAAATGTGAGTTTTTTTTCGAAGATATCAATCTTAGAGTTTTAAACAAGATATCGAGTTAGCAAAGAGAATTCTTTTCTAGTGGTGGGAGAGAAGTGCTCATCAAAGTAGTTGTCCAACAGTATTTGTTTACGCCATGAGTGCTTTCAAGATTCCGACGGGTATGGTCAAGTTCAAAAGAATATCAAAAAATATTCATTGGACTAAGGAGAAAGTATGCAAATTTAAAGGTAGAAAGGGTATTCGGATTTAAGGAATTGTCTAGCTCTAACCAAACTCTAGTGGCAAAATAAGGCTAGAGGCTCATTAAGTTCCTAGTTCACTAATGGCAAAAGGTTTTATTGACCCAATAGTTTAAGAAGTCAATTTTTTTTAAATGCAATGTAAGCCATCCTTTGTATATAAGAGCATTATTTGGGGTAGACAAGTGCTTTATAATGGTTTGAGATGAATAGGAAATGGAGAACAAGTGTAGATTTACAAAAGTGTTTGAATTCCTAGATCAACTACTTTAAAGATGTTGTCTACACCAACACTGCCCTTGAAAGAGACTACAATATCAGCTTTGATTGATAAGGAACACAGGTGGAAGGGGGACTTGACTTGCCAAATTCTATACCAAAAGTTGCAGATCAGATTATGAAGATTCCACTCCAATAATCTTAAGACCTAATAAGCCTCTTTAGTCTTTTGATAGATATGGTAACTACTTAATGAAAAGTGGGTACAAACTTCCACATAGACTAAAGATGCGAGACTATCCAAGCCCTTCAAGATGAAGTATCACCGAATGGAATGCAATTTGGAAGCTGGAATTGCCAGAAAAAATAAAGATTTTTATGTAGAGAGTTGTTTAAAACTTCCTTCTAACAGCTGAGAATCTATGGAAAAAGAGAATCTTAAAGTAACCATGGTATCAAAGGTGCAGTAGAGAAGGAGAAAATGTTGCTTATGCCCACGTAACCTACAAAGCTTTCAAAAGATATGGAAAATCATAAATTTTTAAATAGAAAGGCAATGCCTTGCAAATCGAGACTTATTAAACGTCCTACAATATTTGATAAAATGAGATGCAAATCAGATCTGGAACTTTTTATTCCTTTGTTTTGACTTAATTGGCATTAAGAAATTTTTAATCTTTGAAGAGAGAAGGATGATTCACAAATATCAGTGGCTATAGTTGAAGCAAAAGCAGAGTCATATAAGAAAATCAAATCACCCCAAAAATAATATATCTCAATAAATTCCAGCAAACTAGACTTACAAACCTCCTCTAGTAGGCTCTTTTTAAGGTGAATGTGGATGCAACAACAAAGTTGAAAGAGCATACTGTAGGATTAGGATAAGTGATTAGAGATTCAGGGAAACTTAATAACTATGGCTATGAAGAAATCAACATTCAGATTGAGACTTAAAACTACAAAAGGGCTGCTTGTGTACCACTGATAGATGAAACTTATTGTCAAGAAATTGTTGAACATAACAAATGGAGGAAATGTAGTCAAACCAAGATCTGTTGGACCATTGCCGACACAAAAGAGATGTTAAAGAGTATAAGTCAGGCTAGAATGTAGCACACTTCAAGGCTATGTAATGGCACTACACATTATCTAGCCAAAATGGCTTTAAACATTGTAAAACCTGTAATGTGGGTGGGAACTTCTTCAATTCATATGATATATTTCTTCTTTTTCTTCTTCTTTTTTTAAAAAAAGATTACCTTAACCTTATGTCATTCAAATAGTAAAAATTTATGACTCCAAATGCATATTGCAAATTTGCCTATAATTGCCTTTATATCTAATTAAGGATTTCTATAAACTAATTCACCAATAAATCACCCACTGTTTTAACAAAACATCATATAAAAAAAATAACCATGGATATTGTCTCTCAAGCTCCACATTTAACAAACTAAATATTAATCATACTTTTAATAAGACCCATCAATATCCTTTGTTGGTGTTTAATGTTCATAAAATCCCACTTAATCCCATATCATTAGGCTATTTTCTTGTCCAAAGTGACTAATTAAAATCGTTAATAAAGATTTTGCTGAAAATTTGGCAGAGTCTCCCTTGTATTTTGACATTTTCAACTTGTGAATTTGAAAAACAAGTACTCCAAAATAATCCTATATTCAACCAACTTTATTGGTCAACCTCAACCTCCTCAATTATAATACAAAACATTATAGTAAATAACACACTTTAATGATCTCATCCAAAAATTACCCAACATCTCCAAAGTATTACAAGAGTAATGCCAACATACTTTAAACATCCATAATCATTAAATCATAGAATAATTATACAATCCAAAATGAGATGTTCAAAATACTCAAATAATATCATCCATGTCTCTTAGTTCCATCATGTACAATCACTGTGCTGACTAATATACTTGCAATCTCTTGTGGGAGAAAATATATAATAAAATGGGGTAAATATAAAACTTAGTGAGTATAAAACAGTTTTCAAAATAAAATTTTCTTTAAAATTACTATGTTATTGCATTATAAAAACAATTTTCATGGACTTATATATAAGACAACATAAGTAAAATATTTAGATTTTAAATCAATTAACTAGCTTTTAGGAAAAGAACACACAATGTTGTACATAATAATCATGAAAATCATCTTAAGGGGAGAAAACACACATGATTTTAAAACTGCCACTAAGCAAGTACCACAAAAATAACTTCGCTATACTTAGATCTCATATGAGTGGTGCAATGACGTATTAAAAGACAATGTCATGTCCGAAGCTCAACAGGTAGACCAATAACATAGCATCTCATATATTTAATCATACTGCATGAACAAAATAGTCTCAAAGGGCAAAAGTACACAAACACATGGCCCGGTGTATTGTGTGCGCTCAAATGAGCCCTAAAGGCCTCTATGTCAATTGTACCTCTGTATTGTATCTCTATAACTATATCTTTATACTAATCTATGTGTCTAAAAGGACAAGCACAATCTAATAATTTTGAAAACAAACTTTACACACTTGTACATAAAGCATTTTAAACATATTTTAAGTCTAAATTCCTTTTCACTAAACATATTTTAATATTAAAAAATCATTGAATCATATCCTTTAAAAAAACGTATTAATTTGCAAATAAAAACTATTTTGAGAAAACTTGAAGCATTAAAGATTTCTTTGCAAAAATGCTTTACTTTTCTAATATTAAAATAGTAAAAGAAAAATATAAAATATAAGATTAATATATTCAACTCAAAATGAACATACTCAAACTTGGTTAATCTCAATATGTTGGCATTGTTTCACGGCCATGGCTCTTTTATATCAAAGGAAACATGAGCATCCTCTAAATTAATTAAACTAATTCTCAACAAATTCCTTAAACCAAAACCCTTATAAAAACTTCATGGCCTACTTTGATATAACTTTTTAACCATTTATAAGCCATTAAATATTATTTTGAAATCATATCTCACAGTACTTCTTTTGAAAGCTACCATGTTAGCTAGCTAATCACCAATCAATGTCAATCCTCAATAATTTACATATCCCCCAATTCCATGAACCTTATACATATCCAATTATAACCACTTTAATTTATTTTCCTTGTAAGAAACTTAATTTTATATTTCGAGAAAATTCTACTCCAAAATTCATATATCAAAATACCTAATCCTTAAATTTATTTAATAAGCAAACCCAAAGTTTCATCATCAAAAATCAAATTAATCATAACATATATATTTCTACATAATAAATATTCCTCAACTTTAAACTTTTCTTAAACTTAAAAGTAATATATAATAAATGAACTAATATTAGAAAAATGAGTACATTACCAATACAATATTTCTTTAAAACTTATGTTTATTTGTAATAACTTTTTAATCTTTTGCAATCCTCCAAATCACAATTCCAAACCTAGTAGAAAACTCAACAATTATCAAACCTATCCTGAATTTCATAAAAGTGCTGGGCAGGGTAGAGGACGTATAAGATTAGAGGGTGCCATGGCCCCTTCTAAATTTGAAAATTTTTTAAGGTTTATAAGTAAAATATGAGAAGTTAGTGTAAAATATCCATATTGGCCCCAGTACAATTAATGTATAAAGTTTAGATATTAGATCATATTGTAATTTTACTGTTAAGCCCACTAATGATATCATCAAAATAATAAGAAACAAATTAGTCAAGCCCGCTAAAGCCCAATAAATCACTAATATATAACAACATAAAAATTGAAAGTTCAAAATTTTCCCCGCCCGTGGTGGTGGGGCTTCCACGAAATTTTCCAATCAACAAATTACTCTCCCAAATGTGTCATTCTCCCAGCTCACTATCTCAAAGCTCTTTCCTAATTCCTTCTTCTCCTTTTTTATTCTTCTTCTCCTTTTTTTGATCTTCTTCATCCCTCCCTCTTGGAAACAAATATTCTTCAATAATACATAAACTCCATTTCACATAAAGAAAATCTCAAATCACTTTTCTATTTCCATAAGTCACAAATCACAAATTTCTCACAAATAAATCCCCAATTTAAAACGCATTTAACAGTTAAATTCTTCCCTTTTCCTTTAGGCTTTTTTCCCCTCTTTCTCTATTTTTTCTTCTTCCTTGTTCTCGTAGCTCCCCCAGTATGGAGCCCCATGGCCCCATCCCAAATGAAGTTAATTTTGAATAATTTTTAGGCAATAGGTGGGGAAATGGGAAAAAAATAATCCTCAAATTCTTAATGGGATGTAGTTTGATTTTGTACTCTCTACTCACCCCCACCCCAATCCCCATTATATATGAATATTTTTTAATTTTTGTTTAATAATTTTTGTTTTATCAATTTTAATGTTGGTTAATAAATTTTATTTTTATTTTTACCTAATATAAATATGTTATAATTAAAAGAAAAGTCTAAATTATAATTTTTATTCAACGCTAAAATATTATTATATTTTCTTTTCAGTCTCAAGATGCTACTCTCTTCAATTTTTTTTTTAGTTTTGATATAATTTCAAATTTTTGATAATATGGTAATAATTTTATTTGAGTCTATAATTTTTAATTTACTGAAACTATTTACTTACTTATATAGGGATTTTACATTCCCATCTCATTAAATTTATTGGAGGATGGTTTGAAGAATGGAACGGATATTTTTAATGGGTTGGGAATGAGATAGGCCTCCCCATTCTTACCCCGCTCCACCCCATTATCATCCTTAAAAATAAGTGTCTTTTTTTGTTTGAAAACAAAATATCTATTTTTTAAATTTTTTTCTTTTTATTGGACCTAAAATGTATAAATGGTCGTTGGACTGTCTAGATTGGGCTTATTTTTGTTGGGCCTTAAATGTATTAACAGACTATGGGCTTAGTCTAAAATGTGCTAGATTTGGCTTAAAAAATAATAATAACAATAATAATAATAATGAGTAAAACTAAATAAAGAAGGGAAATAAGAATAATTAGTTGGGATACCTCACTTGCATAACCTTTCAAATGTTGAGCAACTGCTACAACTACCTCCATTCTTGACAATATCACAAAACCAAATCGTCAGCTTCTCCCGGTGACCTTGTCATAAATTACCTGCCACAAATAATAATCCCATCACATCAAACTCCTCAAAATACTAATCACTAAAAGATATTTAATCTGAAATTGAAGTCTTCCCAGCTGCTACGAGAGCATCCAACACCTTACCATAGCTTGTTTTTTGATGTTATATACTCATTGCTTATGTCATATATTTAGTCTAATAAATTTTATGCTTGCTGAGGATATTATGCCTTTGTTGTTTATCTAGTGTTCTGTTAAATATTGTTTTCTTTTGATCAGAACCGAAAGTCCACAAGTGATGTTTTACGCTAAAATTTGTTTGGTTCAGGATTTGGCCGGTAGATCATTTCGAGTCTCACTGGCTGAAGCTAGGCTTCCAAGGCATCAATTTCAAGCTGTGACAAAACTGATTCTCAGTTGTTTTGATTCTACCATGAGCGTGCGTGTGTTAGAAGTCTGATTATCGATTATATCAAATCATTGTCTTCACAGACAGGTCAATGATATTATTTCTGCAGATGTGGCGACATTAATCCTAGTTTCCTTATAACAGTTTCTAACTAATTTCACAGGTCCTTGGAAATTTGGAGCTGCATTGATTTGATTTTCATCCAAAGGCTTACAGAACAGGATCCCTGCACCGGCGGCATCTACCATTTTGGCAATCTAATGTTTGTGGCGCCTGCTAGAAGTTTGACTTGATTTGACACACGACATATCTATTTTTTGTCTAGCCCGTTCAGTTTATGCTGGAAGGAATTTTGTGATTGCGAAATCATTTCTTCTCATGTATTGTTTGGCTTGCTAGAAGGATCTTTTCTTTTTATCTATGCAGCACTCCGAATTTCTGTAGAAAATCAAACTCCATCTTTCTTTTTTCCCCCCCTCTCATTTCATCTTCCTCACATTCTTCTCGGTCCTTTATTCGAAATCCATTCTCGAAAAAGAATTCACAAATAACATCCCAACATTCTATAATTTATCAATAGCAGCTCAATTTGATGTGTTCCATTTTTTTTATTCTAATTTTTTAAATATCCACTTTTTGTTTCTCTATGTTGTGAACGGGTGTGAGTTATATATCTTTTAGTTTACACAATGTATAAACTCCTCGAAGGGTTTCGGATGATACCATCTTCTCAAGAATTCCTGCAGATTTATCAGCAATGAAGCCTAGAACATTCCGAAAGAGGAGTTTGAAGGCAATGCTAAGCTAAAAGCTATTAAATTTCAATCTATACAAAGGAATTTTAGAAGTATTAAAATGCAAGATCTAAGGCTATTAAAAATTATTATTCAAGAGTAAAAGATACAGTAAACTAATTGAAATCATATAGGGAAGCTATTAATGATAAACAGGTGGTGGAGAAAATATTAATTAGTGTCCGAGAAAAACTTGACCCAATAGTAACTTCTATTGAAGAGCCAAAAGACATATAGATTCCAATGACAGAACTAGCAGGATCTCCTCATGCATGGGAAAAAAGGTTGAATAGGCATAATGGAAGTTCTGTTGAAAGTACATTTCGATCAAAGTTAAATATGCAACATCAAAATTTTAAAAGGAGAAGTAATAAACAAAATTATAGAGGAGATAAAAATAACAATAATCATAAAGAAAGAAAATCACAAGAGAAGAAAAGCTTTCTACCATGTGGCATTTGTGAAAGAACAAATAATTCATAAAAGGATTGCTGGTAACATGGAAAGCCGAAATACTGAAATTTGTAAAAAAATTCGGGCACACAGAAAATTTATAGATTCAAGAAAAACAGTCAAGCCGATTTCTCTGAAAAAAAAATGAGGAGGAGCTCTTTTATGCCTGTCAAGCAGCCATGGAGGAAATGAATGACACGTGCTACATAAATAGTGCTTGAAGCAATCACACGACTAGGGGACGACAACATTTTCTACAATCTCGACACATCAATAAAGTCCCAAGTCAAGTTTAGGAACGGGGCACTGGTAGAAGCACAAGGAAAAGGTACGATCGCGATCCAAACTAATAAAGGAATTAAATATACTAATGATGTGCTTTTGGTGCCAAGTTTGAAACATAATTTGCTGAATGTTGGTCAAATGATCGAGAACGGATATTCTTTACACTTCACTGGTTATATTTGCACAATATTGAACAAAGATACAAAGCAAATAATAGTCAAAGTGAAGTTGCAGAACAGAAATTTTCCTATCCAATGGCAGACAATCGACACGGCCATGAAAACAGAGCTTGAAGATTCATGATTATAGTATAAAAGGTTTGGCCACCTTAACTTCTATGCACTAAAGATTCTTCAGCGAGGAATATGATAAGAGACCTGCCAAGAATCAAAGAAATGAGTGACGTATGAGAAAGATGTCGTCAAGGAAAACAATAACAGTAGCATTTCCACTAGAAATATACAAAGGCCTAAGGCACCACTGGAGCAAGTGCATACAAACATTTGTAGACCCATGAGGACTCTGTCACTTGAATAAAGTAGGTACTTTCTATTAAGTATCGATGATTTTTCTAGAATGACATCTGTATACTTCTACATGAAAGATCTAAAGTACTTGATGTCTTTAAGAAGTTCAAGAACCATGTTGAGAAACAAAGTGGCCACTATATAAAGACGCTCGGAAGTGACATAGTTAATGAATATACTTCCAGAGACTTTAATAAGTTCTATGATGATGAACGAGTCAAGCATCAGCTGATAGTAGCTACGCTCCAAAACAAAATGGAGTTTCAGCACGATAATACAGATGACAAGGTCAACATGTTAGACAACCAAGGAGATCAGCTAGAGTTTCAAAGCCGAGCAGCAAGCTTGTGGACTTTGTTTGACCATGCAAACCATGCCCATGCAAACCATGCAATCGTTCTCCCACGTAACTCTTTCATGCGAGTTAGATGGAACAAGAGCCCGGGAGGAATTGATTTTGGAGTAAAAGTCTAAGTCTGAGTTATTGCCGACAATTAATTTATTCTTCTGTTTTGTTTTATCTAGTTGTTGATAAGGATTCGATGTGGGGAGCCAAGATTTTAGGCTACAAGTTAGTAGTATCCTCTATGTTTTTTTGTATAAATAAGCGGCAACCAAAGACGAATAAAGGGGAAAAAGAATTAGTTAAACAAATACTGGTTGTTCATACCATAAATTGAACAAATATCAGACATTACTTTTCTGTATTTGATTGGGAACTATCATTGGTATCAGAGCAAGAGTTTTGCAATGTCGACCAACAAAGAGAGAATTGAACGCGTCGAAACTGAACTCCACAAAATGCAGAATGAGATACAACGATTAGGTCAGGGAATGAATGACAAATTTCACCATCTGGAGGCCATGATCAGCAAACTAGCTGAGACAGTTAGCCAATCCCCAAGAACCCCAAGCCGACACAATCAAACAGGCACTTTACGAACGAGCCAAGGAGAGAGTGTAGGGGAACGACAGCCGATTCCTCCATGAGTTGCCAAACTTGATTTTCCCAAATATTCAAGAGATGACCCTACGGAGTGGGTCAATCGTGTCACGCAATTCTTTGATTATCAAGAAACCAGTGAGGACCAACGAGTTGTGCTAGCATCTTACCACCTTGAAGGAGAAGCCAACTAGTGGTGGCAATGGTTGCACCGCACCTACCAAGAGGGAACAGATTTGTTGAGGAGATGTGGGCGCGTTTTGGACCAACGGAATGTGAAGATTTTGACGAGGCCTTATCCCGTGTGCAACAAATTGGAACATTGCGAGATTATCAAAAAGAGTTTTAGAGGCTGGGTAATAAGGTTCATGGATGGACTCAGCGGGCGTTAGTAGGCACCTTCATGGGAGGACTCAAACCCGAGATTTCAGAGGAGATTCGTTTGTTTCAACCAAAAACTCTTAAGAAGGCCATTAGCCTAGCACGGATGAAAGATGAACAGATCGTGCGGCAGCGAAAATTAATCCGGCCAACATTTTCCAATTGGACAGCAACAACATCACCAATTGTCAATAAGAACTCACCGGCAACACCATTCAAGAGGCTTATTTGGGAGGAGATGCAACGTCGCCGAGCACAGGGTTTGTGCTTCAACTCCCATGAGAAATTCACGGCAGGTCATCGGTGTACTAAAGCTCAACTTCTAATCTTAGAAGCCGGGGAAGAATATGAGGAAACTCTCGAAGCAGCGCCAACTGAGGAAGCATCCTACAATCCCAGGATCACCCTCTATGCCTTAACCGGCTGGACGACACCACAAATGATGTGCATTAAGGCAAAAATCGGGCCATATGAAATTATCGTGTTGATTGACAGTGGATCAACACATAATTTTATCAGCACCTGCCTAGCAAATTTGTTGAAACTCCCTATTATACCAACAACTGCGTTTCCTGTCAAAGTTGCAAATGGTGAAAAATTGGCGTGTCAAGGAAAGTTTGAGAAGATACAAATTCTAATCCAAGAAGATATTCTGTTTTTTCTAACGGTCTACGCACTGCCCATATCAGGATTAGATTTGGTATTGGGAATACAGTGGCTCGAAGAATTGGGAACCGTAGAATGCAACTGGAAATCTCTCACTATGAATTTCAATTGGAATAATAGGCCACGACATCTACAAGGGTTCAATCCTTAGTCTCTGCAAACGGTGACAATAGTGGAGGTTAATAAGGAGATCAAACAGGGACACGAGGCATTTGCAATTTGCTTCCAATTACAATTGGAAGAGGTCACGACACCAGCGGCCATGCAGGGGCTGTTACGAAATTAGAAGGAGTTATTTCAGAAACCAACTCAACTTCCTCCTAAGCACGAAATTGACCATTTTATCACACTTAATGAGGGAATAGAGCCTATTAATGTTAGACCATATCGTTATACACACTTCCAAAAAGAAGAAATAGAAAAACAGGTGCAGGAGATGCTTAATTCTGGATTAATAAGGCCCAGCACCAGTCCTTTCTTGTCGCCGATATTACTTGTAAAAAAAAGATGGAAGCTGGAGGTTTTGCATAGATTTCCGCGCCCTTCAACGACGCCACCATCAAGGATCGGTTTCCAATTCCAACAGTTGACGATATGATCGACGAGCTCTATGGAGCCGCCTATTTTACAAAACTAGACCTCCGTGTCGGTTACCACCAAGTTCGAGTCAATCCACCAGATATTCACAAGACCGTGTTCCGTACCCATAATGGCCACTATGAATATCTAGTCATGCCATTTGGATCATGCAATGTGTCGTCAACCTTTCAGGCGATCATGAACTCCATTTTTCGGCCACATCTCAGGAAGATTATTTTGGTTTTTTTGATGACATACTGATTTACAGTCCTACTTGGGACAATCATCTTGATCATGTGAAACAGGCAATAGAGATTCTAAAGCAACAGAAGTTTGTTCTTAAATCCAGCAAATGCACATTCGGACAATAGAAAGTCGAGTACTTCGGGCATATTGTCACGTGTCACAGCGTCAAAGTAGACAACAAAAAAATTACTGCCATGCTCTCTTGGCCCGTGCCACAAACCATAATAGAGCTGTGAGGATTTTTCGGATTAACTGGATATTACCGAAAGTTTGTGCAAGGATATGGTGTCATTGCGCGGCCCTTAACCAACTTACTAAAAAAAAATATCAATTTGGCTGGAGTGAGGATGCAGAAGAAGCCTTTCGGAGACTCAAATGAGCAATGTCTAGCACCCCTACATTGGCTATGCCAAACTTCCAAGACACTTTTATTGTCGAAGCAGATGCATTAGGAGACGGAATTAGGGCTGTTCTACAACAACAGGGCAGGCCAATTGCATTTATGAGCCGTGCATTAGGAGTCTTAAAAAAATCTTGGTCTATTTACGCCAAGGAAATGGTGGCTATACTTGAAGCAATACGAATAAGGAGACCGTATATTTTGGGGTAGACATTTATAATCCAAACTGACCAGTAGAGTCTCAAGTACCTACTGGAACAAAAAAACGGCAACCCTTGAGCAACAAAAGTGGTTGGCAAAGCTCATGGGCTATGAATATGAAATCCTATTTTGGCCGGGGTTTGACAACACTGCCGCTGATGCCCTCTCGCGATGACCTAACAGCCCAATAATGAATTAATTATCTGTGCCGCAGGTAACTGTTTAGGAAGAAATCAAGACAGCTGCAATAGGTGACGATTACATTCAACAAGTTACCACACTTGCTGAAAGTCAACCAATAGGATCGTACACAACAAAGAATGGATTAGTTTTCTATAAAGGGCGGGTTGTAGTCCCTCACCAGATACGTGACAAATTAATGTTTGAAGCCTACAACACTAGGATCGGAGGCCATTCTGGAGTCTTGCGTACTTATAAGAGGTTGGCACAACAGTTCTATTGGCCGACTATGTTTCGTACGGTACAACAATACGTTAATAATTGTGAGACTTGCCAACTCACAAAAGCCACCACTCTCCGACCAGCCGGGCTACTTCAGCCATTGCCCATACCTTGCCAAGTTTGGGATGACATTACATTGGATTTTATTGAAGGGTTACTGATGTCACAAGGGAAGAACACCATCTTCGTTGTCGTCGATAGACTCAGCAAGTCAGCACACTTCATGTCTTTGTCCCACCCTTTCTCAGTAAAGACAGTGGCTGAACGGTTCATAAAAGGCATATTCAATTTGCATGGAATGCCAAAATCTATTATGAGTGATCGGGATCCAATCTTTATCAGCAAATTTTGGCAGGAGTTTTTCAAAATATCAGGTACAAAACTCAGCATGAGTTCGTCTTATTACCCACAATCCGATGGCCAGACCGAGGTAGCTAACCAATGTCTCGAGCAGTACTTACGAAGTTTTGTTCATCAGTGGCTGCGTAAATGGTAGGAATATCTACCTTGGGCTAAATATTGGTATAACACGACATATCACATATCCACGGGCATGACACCTTTCAAAGCACTGTATGGCCGAGACCCTCCCACAGTTCCGCAATATCATGTGGGCACCTCACCGGTCCACGAGGTTGACAAAGCACTGTTGACCAGAGATGAGTTACTAGCCCAACTCAAGCGTAATTTGGCAGTTGCCACCAATCGCATGAAACAAAAGCAGATAAGCACCATAGAGATGTGCAATTTCACAAAGATGATTTGGTGTTTTTAAAACTTCACCCGTATCGACAAACCTCTGTGTTTAAGCGGGCACATCAAAAGTTAGCAAGCAAGTTTTTATGGCTCTATCGTGTTTTGGAAAAAATCGGGATCGTCGCCTACAAATTACAGTTGCCTGCTGGTGCCCGTATTCATCCTGTGTTCCATGTGTCCTTGCTCAGAAAAGCCATGGGAGACTTATCCGATAATAGCAGCAACATTCCTCCAATTGATGATGAGGGTGTGCTAATGCTTGAACCTGCTGAAATTTTAGACACACGATGGTTAAAACGTGGCGGGAAATTCATTGAATAGAGTTTAGTATGTTGGAACAAATTGCTGGCAGAGGAGGCTACATGGGAAGATTCAACGTGATCCAGCAACAGTTTCCATCTATGACCCTTGAAGACAAGGGTCTCTTCCTGGCGGGGGCATTGTTAGACAACCAAAGAGATCAGCTAGAGTTTCAAAGCCGAGCAGCCAGCGTGTGGACTTTGTTTGACCATGCAAACCATGCCCATGCAAACTATACAATCGTTCTCCCACGTAACTCTTTCACGCGAGTTAGTTGGAACAAGAGCATGGGAGGAATTGATATTAGAGTAAAATTCTAAGTCAGAGTTATTACCGATAATTTAATTTATTCTTCTGTATTGTTTTATCTAGTTGTTGATAAGGATTCGATGTGGGGAGCCAAGATTTTAGGCCACAAGTTAGTAGTATCCTTTATGTTTTTCTATATAAATAAGCAGCAACCAAAGACGAATAAAGGGGAGAAAGAATTAGTTAAACGAATACTGGTTGTTCATACCATAAATTGAACAAATACTAGACATTGCTTTTTTGTATTTGATCGGGACCTATCACAACACTACATGAGAAAAGATTACCAAACAAATTCTAAGCAGTCTGTAAACACTACAGTGTATCTGCTAAATCGATGTCCAACTAAAGTTATACAAAACAAAACTCCAATAGAAACATCAAGCAAACAGAAGCCTTTCTCAGAATATTTAGATGTATCTGTTACGTTTATATTCTAACTAAAAAAAGACATAAGCTAGAAGAAAAAATAGAAAAAGGCATACTCATGGGGTATAACATTGTATATACAATGTAAGAATCGAGAAGTTTGTAGTCAGCAAGGTGTTGAGTTCAATGATGAAACCTCATGGAATTGGAATAAAGAAAATGTCAAGAAAGAAGTATTATGGCTCCAATAATGCAAAAAAGGACATCAATGCAAGGACATTTAGAAGAAGCAGTAGAAGGGACAGATTCAGATGCTTCGGACTCATCCTTAATATCACTAGAAGAATTATCCTTTGATTCACCAACAAGAAGAGTTCCAGGCTCAAAGAAATATATGAGTCATGCAAATTACTACTTTAGAACTAGAGTTCTATGAAAAAACAACAAAAGAAGAAGTATGGAAGAAGGCTATGGAAAAGGAAATCAAGATGATCGAAAAAAAAGACATGGGAACTAGTAGAGTGTCCTCAAGACAAAGAGATCCTTGGAGTCAAGTGGATACACAAAACCAAGATCAATCGATGATTCAGTTCAAAAATACAAAGCACAGTCTGTGACTAAAGGCTATTCACAACCGCCAAGCATCGATTACAATGAGACTTTCATGTATGGATACAATATGAGCACTTATGGCACTTATAACTCAAAATGGTTGGAAGATTCATTAGCTTGATATAAAGTTAGCAATGAGGATAAGATTCTAAAACCAAAAAAAAAAGCTGTTAATGCATTGAAGTAAGCACCGACAGCATAATATAGTTACATTGACTGCTATTTCATCAGTTAGGATTCAAGAGGAGAAAAGTGAGCCAACGCTATACATCAAAAGCCCAGTGAAGTCAAATACCCTGTCTCTTTATACGTTGATGATTTTATCTACACAAAAAACAATGAGAAAATACTACTACAGCTCAAAAATTTCAAAGTAGCTCATTATTCAAGCAACTTAATAAGGCCACGTCAGCAATATGTTGTTAATAAAAAATAGCAGCTCAGCATGATTTGTTAAAGGTCATTGTCCAGCTCATAAAGTTGATATATAACAAATTGTAGCTAACTTGTTAGTTACAGAAAGTTTGTTACTTATAAGTTATTGTCACGTGTGAGTAGTTGTATATATATATATATGCATTGATATGTAAATGATGCTATAGAATGAATCTTATAGAAATTCATTATTTCATTTTCTGTTAAATTTTCCTTTAAGCCAAACAACACATCTCTGTTTTTCTACATGGTATCAGAGCCAATAATGGCTAGCTAAAGTACTGCAACCTCATATCAACCAATCATAAAGTCAAATCAACCTTCACAAACATCATTTACCTTTGTTGCTACTGTGAAACCTGATCGATCAAATTTTATACTTTGGCGCAAATAATTCTTAACTTCAATAAGAGGAAATCATCTTGAAAAATTCATTTTAGAACCACAAATCATTCCAGAATAATATCTATCTGACTCAACAACTGAGGGATCTGGTGAAAGCATTGAAAATCTAGTTTATATCAACTGGAGAGCACAAGATCAAACACTTCTTGGCTGATTGTTATTAACTATCAATGAAGGTATTCTGAGTTCTGTTCTTAGCTATGATACTTCTTTTAACGTGTGGAGATCCATGAAAAATAATTTGGAGTTCAGTCGAGGCTAAGATAATGCAACTTGATATGAAATGAACATTCAAAGAAAATATTAAATGACTATTGAGGAGTATTGTGCAAAAATGAAATTGCTTGCTAACAAACTTCCTTGTGCTGGTGATATAATTATTGAAAATGATTTATTAATGAGAATTTTGAATGGCTTAGGCCCTGACTATCTAGATTTGGCCGCGATCATTACTGCAAATAAGATGAGTTATGATGATATTTATGCTTTGTTACTAACACATGAAGCCAGACTTGTACAAAATCAGAGTGCCAAAACTATGTTTAATGTAAATTACAATGCAATGAATGTTAACCATTCTTATATGAGTGGAAATTTTAGAAGAGTGCTTTTGGATTTCCAATAGGTATTGGATAGAGGATTTAATATTGGAAGAGGCATGTTTCATAATTCATATCCTAGAGGATTTCCAACAGGTATCGACAATTTCGGAGGTTATGGCAGAAGACAGGCAATGCAATTTTTCAGGCCACCTGTGAAATCAAATTTTCATCCTTCAGCTAACATACACTCTGATGAATCATCAACTATGTGTCAGATATGTCACAAGCTAGGACACATAACAGATGAATGTTGGCATAGATATGATAACACTCCTTCACCATTACCTAAGCACTTTGAAAGGGGCAAATTAATTGGATCTAAGGATGCTTATATGGCTAATTTTGATCCATTTACCAGTTATGCTGCTCCAACAATTGAAGAACAATATGTTGCCCTTTACTGAGACTACAATCCTATATCCTACTCATCTTATCCATCAACAGAGATAACTGTTCTTGAAGCCTACCTTACCAACTATGAAAAACCTGTTGATGAAGGATGGTACAAAGATAGCAGTGCCATACTGATGAGCATAATTTATATACATATTTTATTCTTAATTATTTAATTATTAGTTATCTTTATTTGTTATTTTTAATTAATTGAATTATTTTGTTGAATATGGAATTAATTGAAGATTAAGGATAAAAAGGGATGAGGAAGTTCAAAATTGGAAGTCAATCACTTCAAAAGATGAACGGTGGGCATGCATTTGGAAAGCAAAGATTTGGCAATTTGGAGTGCATGTGCTGGGTATTAATAGAAGAAGTCATTAATTGGTCTTTTGCTTTTGTGGTCTAACGTGTGCTTAGCTTTCAAAGTTTAATAAGGAAATAATTTTAAAAAGGGCTTGGTGAGTGGGCTTTATAAGTCGGTGGATGGCTTTGACTTATGATAGGTGGTGAACAATTAATGCAATTAGAATCCAATAAAGATTAAGCAAGTCATTAACATTATATAAAGGCAAGATGAGGGAGTCACCAGAGGAGAGGAGACGGAAGGCTGGAAGAGAGCAATCGGCAGCAACAGTTCAATATTTCTCATGGCTAGTTTTATCTCTTTTATTGCTCTTAATTCAAGTATGTATAGCTAAATTTCTTATACTAAGGTTAAGGATGAAACCCTATTCAATAAAATAATTATCTTTTTATTTATTTAATTCCCTATATATGTTCTTTAATAATTATGGTTTTTATTTCACTTGATTAATTGGATGTTATTAAAATCTTTTCATCAATTCTGTCATGCATTATTGATTGTTAGGATTAATATTAGGTTAAATCTATGCTTGGATCTATAAAGTTTATATATGGTTATCTTTGATTTTATGTCTTTCATTAAATTGTTTACATAGAGTGCTTAGGAAAAATTTGACTCTTTGTTATTCAATATGTTTACAAAAGATTCTTAGACATCATACTATTAAGCAAAAAAAGAACCTACATAAGATTAATTTTACTTGGGCTTAATTGTTATATCCATGAGATGACATAGATTGATTTCGAGTTGTCACTCTAAAATTGGGAATGAATTAATAATTAGATAATTACTAGTTGAATAGAGGTGGATTCTAAAACCTTAGTAATTCTTATTTTATTGAATTCTCCTTTATTTTAATTGCTTCCTTAGTTTAATTGGTTTAAATTTCTTAGCAACTCAAATTTGGTCAACTAGGTTAGAATTAATATTAATTTTAGATTTAAATTAGACTTTTCAAGTTATAATAATCCCTGTGGGATTGACCTCGTTACCACTATTCTATTTCAAGATTCGTGCGCTTGCGAGTACATTAAAATTTTCACAACACGTTTTTGGCGCCATTGCCGGGAATTGTGCTAGAATGTCAGTTTAATCTAGGTTGAGTTGATTCTTCCACTAGTTATAATTTAGGTTGTCTTTTATTTTTTTAAAAAATAAAAAAACAAAAAAAAACTTTTATTTGTCTTATATTCATTGTTTGGTTGTTTGATTTCTTTTATTTTTAAATTTCGTCTATTCTCATTATTGTCGGTTTATTTTATTTTATTTTTCTTTCTTTTTTTTATCTAGTTAGTTTATGAGTATTTGGGAACGTGATTCAACAAATCGTTTGGTTAAAAGAGAGTCGAAAATTGATAGTAATCAAGTTAGTTCTTTAGAAGTGATGGATGACCCAAATAGACTATTGCCAATATTTCCACCAGCGCAAGCAGAGAAAACCCTTAGAGAATACTTTTCACCACTTGTAGCTAACCAACCATCTTGTATTGTGTTGCCACAAACAACAGCAACACACTTTGAACTCAAGCCCTCTGTCATTCAATTTTTACCATCTTTCCATGGGTTAGAGAGAGATGATCCATATTTGCACATTAAGGAATTTCTTGACATATGCTCTACATTCCGTTTTCAAAATTTTAATGATGAGTTAATTAGGCTTCATATGTTCCCTTTCTCATTAAAAAACAAAGTGAAAGCTTGGTTGAATTCACTTCCTGCTGGATCTATAAGTACATGGGATGAATTGAGTAATAAGTTTTTCACCAAGTTTTTCCCTATGTTTAAAACAAATGCCCTTAGGAGAGATAAATGATTTTTATCAAAGAGAGGGTGAGCAATTTTACGAGTGTTGGGAAATATTCAATGATTTACTCCTCAAGTGTCCCTACCATGGTTTTAAAAAATAGAGACTTATACAATGCTTTTATAACGGTTTAACCATGTTAAATCATCATATAGTAAAGTCTATGAATGGTGGGAGATTTTTGAACTTACATGAAGGGGCAGCATGAGATTTTTTTAATTCACTTTCTAAAAATTCTCAACAGTGGGATTTTTGAAATCAAAGGGAAAAATTATCTCAAGTTTCTAGAAAGGGTTTATACGAAGTTAAGGATGATTTAGATATGAAATCTACTATAGCTACACTTTCTAGGAAAGTAGACGCCTTAGCTCTGAACCAATCTATGAATCATCATCCTAATGCAGCTAATGAGGTTTATGCTCTTTGTTCTAACATATCTCATATAGCACAAAATTATCCATCATTACTAGCCTATGAAGAGGCTTATTTTGAGCAGGTACATGCCTTACAATCATATGAAAAAACCTCCAATAGTCCATATTCATCCACATATAATCCTAATGGAGGAATCACCCTGATTTTTCTTGGAAACAAAATCAACATTTGTCAAACAATATAACATGCCCAATCAACAATTTGTCCTTCCTAACCAAGTATATCCTCCTGCCCAACAACCTATGTCTCAATTTGTTGTACCCCAACAAAGAAAGCCTTCTTTAGAGAATACACTTCAAAGCTTTATTCAGTCAACTCTACAAGCCTTTCAGTTAAACACTCAAGCTATTCTAAAGCTTGAACATCAATTGGGTCAATTAGCAATTACTATAGCGGAAAGAAAAAAAAGAAAAATTCTCCAGTCAATCTATTCCCAATCCCAAAGGAGTGTATGAAGTTGGATCAAGTTCAAGTCATCAGCATGAACAAGCAAAATCTGTTATGACCTTGAGAAGAGGAAAATTATTTGACAACAAAGTGGAGGTTCAAACAAGAAGGACATCTGAGCGTACTTCTTCAGATCTAGTTCCATCACAAGACTCATCACCAAATGATCCTGAAGAGAGTGGCCCACCAGCTTACATTCCTAAGGCTCCTTTTCCTCAAAGGTTAACAAAGGTAAAGAAAGGGACTTCAACAGGTGAGATTATGGAAATCTTCAAATAGGTAAGTATAAACATCCCTTTACTTGATGCTATTAAGCAAGTTCTTTCCTATGCCAAGTTTTTGAAAGATTTATGCACTAAAAAGAGAAATTTACATGTCAATAAAAAGACATTTTTAACTGAACAAACTAGCAATTTACTTCATTGTAAAATGCCACAAAAATTTAAGGATCCTGGTTCTCTTACCATTTCATGTGTTATAGGGAACCAATGCTTTGATAAAGCATTATTAGATTTGGGTGCTAGATTAATCTCTTGCCTTATTCTGTTTACATGCAACTTGGACTAGGTGAGTTAAAATCAACTTCTATTATTTTGCAACTTGCTGATAGATTAATGAAAATATCTCGTGGTATTATAGAGGATGTGTTCATACAAATTGATAAATTTTATTATCCTATTGATTTTATCGTTATTGATACTCAGCATGTACATGATCCTAAGAAACACACTCCAGTTATTCTAGGTTGTCCTTTCTTAGCTATAGCTGATGCTCTTATTAATTGCAGAAATGGAAATATGCAGCTATCTTTTGGTAATATGACCATGAAATTAAATATTTTTAATGTTACCAAGTAGCCACAAGAAGAAGATAAATTTTTTGAAGCAAATATAATAGAGAAATTAGTAGAAGATTAATTCATTTTTAACCATACTGATGATCTATTAGAGGCATGTCTAACTCATTCTGATTTATCTTTTAATAATGACAGTGCAATTGCAGAAGTCATCGCTTTACTTGATGCACCTCTAATTACGGACACAACTAAATGGAAGCCAAAGTCAGAGCCACTGCCTCATTCTGAGAAGAAAATTGGCCCATCTGTGGAGGCACCAACAAAATTGGAACTCAAAGCACTGCCCGACACTCTGGAATATGCATTCTTGGAGGATCTGACACTCTACCTATTATTATTTCTTCTTCCCTTGATCTTGAGCAAAAAGGTAAGTTGTTAGGTATTCTAAAAGAGCATAAGGAGACAATAAGATGGACTATCGCTGATATTAAAGGTATTAATCCAGTAGATTGCATGCATTGTATTCATCTTGAAGAAAATGCTAAATTTATTAGGGAGATGCAACGTAGGCTAAATCCTAACATGAAAGAAGTGGTAAGAGCTGAAGTAATCAAATTATTAGATGCAGGAATTATTTATCCTATTTCAGACAGCTCTTGGGTTAGTTCTGTGCAAGTTGTTCCTAAGAAATCTGGTGTTATAGAAGTTACTAATGCTAATAATGAATTAATTCCCACTAGAGTAACTACAAGTTGGCGTGTTTGCATTGATTATAGAAAATTCAATTCATTCACAAGAAAAGATTATTTTCCTCTTCCATTTATTGATCAAATACTTGATACACTTGCAGGTCATGATTTTTATTATTTTCTAGATGGATATTCAGGATATAATCAGATCCTTATTGCTCCAAAAGACCAGGAAAAAACTACTTTTACTTGTCCCTTTGGAACTTTTGCATATAGAAGAATGTCATTTGGTTTATGCAATGCACCTGCGACCTTTTAAAGATGCATGATTAGTATTTTTTCTGATATGGTTGAGAGATTTCTTGAAGTGTTCATGGATGATTTTTTTGTTTATGGAGATTTTTTTGATGAATGTTTGCAGCATCTAACATTAGTTTTGCAGAGATGTAAAGAAAAGAACTTGGTTCTAAATTGGGAAAAGTGTCACTTCATGGTAAAACAAGGTATTGTCCTTGGTCATATAATTTCCAGCAAAGGTATAGAAGTTGACAAAGTTAAGGTGGATTTAATTTCTAATCTTCCACATCCCAAATTTTTAAAAGAAGTAAGATTTTTCCTTGAACATGCTGGCTTTTATGGAAGATTCATACAAGATTTTAGTAAAATTTCAAGACCCTTATGCAATTTACTTGTTAAGGATGCACTTTTTCTCTTTGATGAATCCTGTCTTGATGCTTTTGTAAAGCTTAAGAAATTGTTGACTTCATCACCTATCATTCAGCCACCTAATTGGGATTTGCCTTTTGAAATTATGTGTGATGCATCTGATTATGCTGTAGGAGCAGTTTTAGGACAAAGATTAGATCGTGTGCCTTATATGATTTATTATGCTAGTATGACACTCAATGATGTACAGTTGAACTATTCAACTACATAAAAAGAAATGCTAGCTGTGGTGTTTCCACTTGATAAATTCAGATCTTATCTTATAGCTTGCAAAGTGATTATTTTTACTGATCATGCTGCTTTAAAATATTTGCTTACAAAGAAAGATGATAAGGCAAGATTGATTTGTTGGGTGTTGCTTTTACAGGAATTTGACATTGAATTTAGAGATAAAAAAGGTTCTGAAAATATTGTGGCGGATCATTTATCTCGCCTTGATCTTAAATTTATTCCAAAATTTTTACCTTTGAATGAGTCTTTCCTAGATGAGCAACTAATGAGTGTAAATGTTGTACCAGGGTTTGCTGATATAGTTAATTACCTTGCTATAGGTCAAATCTCAGAGCATTGGACTAAGCAAGATAGAACAAAGTTCTTATCTAAAGTGAAGGACTTCTTTTGGGATGATCCCTATTTATTTAAATATTGTGCTGATCAGATTATTAGGCGATGTGTTCCCGATAATGAAATTCAAAGTGTTATCTCATTTTGCCATGAACAAGCTTGTGGAGGCCACTTTAGTGCTAAAAAGATAGCAACAAAAATTTTACAATGTGGTTTTTATTGGCCCACTCTTTTTCATGACGCTTATGTTTTTTATTCTTTGTGTGATAGGTGCCAACGTATGGGTAAAATTTCAAAGAGGACCATGATGCTACTCAATCCTATTCTTGTGGTTGAAATCTTCGATGCATGGGGTATTGATTTCATGGGACCTTTCCTTTCGTCTTTTGGTTATCAGTATTTATTGGTTCCAGTGGACTATGTGTCGAAGTGGGTTGAAGCTAGTCCATGCAAAACCAATGATCATAGGGTTGTAGTGAAATTCTTGAAGAGTAATATTTTGTCTCGTTTTGGTTTTGCTAGAACAATCATTAGTGATGGTGGCACCCATTTTTGCAATAAACCTTTCAAAACTCTTTTGGACAAATATTCCATTACACATAAGGTTGCCACCCCATACCATCCTCAAACCAGTGGCCAAGTAGAGATTTTTAATAGAGAGATCAAGCAGATTCTAAAGAAAACAGTTAGGCCAAATAGAAAGGATTGGTCTTTAAAACTTGATGATGCATTGTGGGCATATAGGACTGCTTTTAAAACACCAATTGGGATGTCACCTTATCGACTTGTGTATGGAAAAGCATGTCATCTGCCAGTAGAGTTGGAGCATCGTGCATATTGGGCTATCAAGAAATTCAATTTTAACATGCAGCAGGCTGGTTCCAAGAGAAGATTACAACTAGCAGAACTTGAAAAGATCAGGAATGATACATATGATAATGCCAAGATTTACAAGTAAAGTATGAAAGTCTTTTATGATAAGCACATTTTGAGAAAATCCTTTACACCAAGTTAGAAAGTATTTTTGTATAATTCTCGATTGCAACTCTTTCCAGGTAAGTTACGTTCTCAATAGTTTGGTCCTTTTATAGTTCGTACTGTCTTCCCTTATGGAGCAATTGAGATTGAAAATCCTAAAAATGGTGATTTATTTAAGGTCAATGGTCAAATATTAAAACCATTTTTAGAGTTAAGAACACCAGAAGTTGAAGAGATACTTTTAGATGATCCTATTTATCAAGTCCATCTTTGCACCCTTATTTTATTTTAACAGTAGGTTTTCTTTTCTTTTTTAATGTTTTCTTTTCATTTGGTATTTTCTTTTAAGCTTTCCCAGCCCATCCAAGTGTGTTCTCTCCAACTTTCTTTTTTATTATTATTTATGTTTTTATTATTATTATTATCTCTCTTTCAATTGTTTGAATGCATATCTTTTGTTTGTGAAATATTGAGCACAACGTTCCGAATAAGTTTTGGGGGTGGGAATAGTGTGTGCTTTGTTTGTCAAAAAAAATCAATAAAAAATAAAAAAATTCAAAGTTTTTTTAAAAAATTGTGTTTTTTGTTTTTAAGTGAAAAGCCAATGATAAGAATTTAATTGACAATGAATATGGTTTTTAGAAAGGGTTGAATATTGTCTTAGTTTATACTTGATTCTTGTGTTAGTTCCTCTTGATTGAGATTCTTTAAACCATGAACACTAATATAAGTTCTTTCATGATTTTGACTTAAAATTTGAGATTGACACAGCCTGAGTTGAAGAATTATTTTCCAAATTAAGATCCATCTTTTATAAGCATGCAAGGAATAGTTTTTAAGACTTTCATTTATTTAGGAAATAACTCCAATAATTTTATCAAAAATCATGTAAAGTTTGTTATTATCAAAATCAATATTATTAACATATTTATGTTAACAATATGAGTATTGTTCCATAAAGCATTATGTTAGTTTAATCAAAGATTAATATTCATCTTAATAAAGTAGTTTTGATACATTATTTAGAAACAGTGAATGAGTTATAAATTAAAAAAAATTAATTGTAAAGTAATTTTCTAGTACTTTTACCTTAAAAGGGTAAAATAATTAAATTTAAATATAGCTACAACAATTTTCTATTCAAATATACAACAGAAATTTAAGTTACAAAAAAAAGGATTTAATTAATTAATACTCCCGACTTCTTTATTTTGATTTTTTAAAAATAATGTGCAATTTTTGTAATTATTTTCTGACAGTTAATGGGTCATAGATAATGTAGAGTGAAGATATTACCATATTTTATTAAGGGGATAAACTGAATATTAATCCTATTGAAAATAATTTAATGATTTGTTTTAGTGAACATCAGCCAATACGTGTGCCTGACGAAATTTCATACAACCCATTCATAGGACACAGCACATGATAATAGCCGTTGTTGGGTCTAACCTTATCAGCAAGTGAAGTCGTTAACTAAAATCTGTTTAATGGTAATAGTCGTTGTTGGGTCAGATTTGTATTTGGTCTTTGGAAACCATTTCAATCACTTAACACATTAACACTGATTTATTTTCGGCAATTTAATCAATTTTTTAAAACAAAGGAAATGGCTTTAAATTGGCTACTTGTCGTTTGTTGTTATAAATTTAGGCATGCTGATATTAGCTACAAGTGAATTAACACACTTGCACGCCAAACAGAAGCGAAATCAAAATCGTTAATGGAGTTAAATTACTGTTATTAGATAGGAAGACAATCATTTGATTTTGCGATGAGCAATTTGAACCATTTGATTTGTCATGTGGCCTCTGATACACAGTAGGAAGAATAACCTCCGTCCAATTACAAGTTTGTTCTGAATCATGAATGCGTATGCTAGTCAACAGATCGTAAAATAGGGTCCACTATATATTGAGTGACAGCGTATAAGCCACTCAAGCCTACAGGCAAAATATTTTTTTTAGATTTTTTAAACGACGTTTTCAAATATTCTTATCTGATAACACTGACTTGCTGCTAATACTGAGTCCCGTCTCAATCGTTGAACTAATAATAATCCGGTGGGAGCTTCAAATATTCATATCTGGTAAAATCGACTTGCTGCTACTATTGAGTCCCGTCTCACTCGTTGAATTAACAGTGAACGAGTGTGAACCCGTTGAAATTGACTTGGAGCACCTACTTTTGGGTCAAGAGATTGAACAATGATCCACCACAGACTGAGAGTCTTCTGCCATTATCATAAATGCTCCGAATTGACATATTTTTTCTAATTTAAGACAATTGATGTGAACTTGAAACGATCACAACATTTACCAAATAACATTAGGCTTTTCTGAAACTCAACATGCTTAGCTCCATTTCCGTCTTTTGCTGCCTTGCTACTCTCAGCCTCAGCTTGTTGCTTCATTCTCATAAAACCATTTGTGCCAATTCAAACGAGGCAGATCGTCTTGCATTGCTTGCTATCAAGTCACAGCTTCACGATCCACTAGGAGTTACAAGTTCATGGAATAATTCGATGAACTTGTGCCAATGGACAGGGGTGACTTGCGGTCGACGGCATCAAAGGGTAACCGGGTTAGATCTGAGAAACCAAAGCATAGGAGGTACTTTATCTCCTTATGTTGGGAATCTCAGCTTCCTCAGGTACATCAACCTTGCAAACAACGGCTTCATTGGTGAAATCCCCCCTCAAATTGGCCGTCTGAACATGCTTGAATGGCTGGTGCTGTCCAACAATTCTTTTTCGGGTACAATACCTACAAATTTGTCCCGTCGCTCTAACCTTATCGAACTTTCTGTCGATACCAACTACCTTGTCGGAGAAATTCCTGCAGCGATCGGCGGCTTGTTCAAGCTTGAGCAATTGTTCATTTTTCACAATCATATAACAGGGCAGCTCCCAGCTTCCATCGGGAATCTTTCATCTCTCCTTGCATTTGATGTTCGGGAGAATATTTTGTGGGGGAGAATTGACAGCCTAGTCCAACTTAGAAACTTACGTCTTCTCGACATAGCTTTTAATCACTTCTCTGGTATGATTCCTCCTCCAATTTTCAATATCTCTTCCCTTGAGGTGATTTCTCTCTCGGAAAATAGATTTACAGGTAGTTTACCAGTTGATGCGGGGGTCAATCTTCCAAACCTTAGACAGCTTAGTCCTAATGGAAATAATTTCACTGGATCTATCCCAGTTTCATTGTCCAATGCTTCGCGTCTTGAAATGATTGAATTTTCCAGAAATCAATTCAGTGGAAGAGTCTCAGTTGATTTTAGTAGGCTTAAGAATCTGTCATGGCTAAATATGGGGATTAATAATTTGGGAACCGGGACAGCCAATGAACTTGATTTTATAAACCTTCTAACAAACTGTAGCAAATTGGAGAGGCTTTACTTTAATAGGAATCGTTTTCAAGGAGTGCTCCCACAATCTATGGCAAACTTCTCATCAACAATAAAGCAAATCGCCATGGGTAGAAACCGAATTTCCGGCACCATACCTCCAGGGATAAGAAGTCATGCCAATCTAAATTGGTTGACAATGGATTCAAACCTATTTACTGGCACTATTCCTCCGGTAATTGGTGAGCTTAAAAACTTGCAATTACTAGACCTGGGTGGAAACTTTTTACAGGGTAGCATTCCCTCATCTCTAGGTAATTTGACGCTGCTAACGTATTTGAAACTGGGATTCAATAACTTGCAGGGCATTATACCCTCCTCCCTAGCAAATTGCAATAGTTTGTTGGGGTTGAACGTCTCCCACAATAAGCTCACTGGTACTTTTCCTCAGCAAATTCTCAGCATAACGACTATTTCACTTTATTTGGCGTTGGATAATAATCTTTTAAACGGCCCTCTTCCTCCACAAGTGGGTAACTTCAAGACTCTCATACGCTTGGATGTATCCGGAAACAAATTTTCTGGTGAGATTCCTGCTACTCTAAGTGCTTGTACAGTTTTAGAATATCTTAATATCTCGGGCAATTCTTTTGGTGGAAGCATTCCTCTTTCATTGGAATCCTTGAAAAGCATCGAAGTGCTAGATCTCTCAAGTAATAATTTAACCGGCCAGATTCCAGAATATCTTGAGAATCTACCCTTTTTGGAATTCTTGAATCTTTCATACAATCATTTTGAGGGTGAAATACCAACAAAAGGGGTATTTAACAATAAAACAAGATTTTCAATTGCCGGGAATGGAAAGCTATGTGGGGGTTTAGATGAATTGCATTTACCATCTTGCCAATCCAAAGGATCCTCAACCACTCTTCTCAAAGTGGTGATTCTGGTGACAGTCTCATGTTTGATCTCATCAGTATGTTTTACTGTTGTTTATATTTGGAGAAGGAGATCTTCACGTAAAGCTTCTAATATGTTGCTGATAAAACGACAAATTCTAATGGATTCTTATAAAGAGCTGAGTAAGGCAACTGATAACTTCTCACCGGCAAACAAGATTGGCGAGGGAGGCTTTGGCATTGTGTACAAGGGAATCTTGGGCAAAAATGGAACAGAAGTTGCAGTAAAGGTGATTAATCTTGAGCAGAAAGGGGCTTCCAAGAGTTTTGTGGCTGAATGTAAAGCTTTAAGAAATATTCGCCACCGAAATCTCATCAAAATCATCACAATTTGCTCAGACAGAGATTCCCAAGGGGTTGATTTCAAGGCTATTGTTTATGAATATATGCAAAATGGAAGTTTAGAGGAGTGGTTGCATCAGAGCAATGATCAACTCGAAGTATACGATTTGAGTCTCACTCAAAGACTAAACATTGCCATTGACGTTGCTTGTGCCATTGAATATCTTCACTATTATTGTGAACCATCCATTGTTCATGGAGATCTTAAACCAAGCAATGTTCTGCTTGATCAGGATGTAGTCGCCCATGTGAGTGACTTTGGGCTAGCAAAATTTCTATCCTGCCGCAATCCTGACACTGCTGTGGAAACTCGACCAAGCTCAACTGGGATAAGAGGCACTGTTGGCTATGTTGCTCCAGGTAATTTTTTCATGTTTGATAAATTTGATATTTATATGTAAATGTTTTATACGTTTACTAGATATTAACAATCATATGTCAAGTGACACTATGAATTAATATGTTTGTAGAGTATGGCATGGGCAGGGGAGCATCCATGAAAGGAGATGTATACAGTTTTGGAATTCTGTTGCTGGAGTTGTTTACAAGAAGGCGACCAACCGATGCCATGTTTAGTGGAGGACTTACTCTCCATGAATTTGCCAAGATGTCTTTACCAGAAAAAGTGATACAGATTGTTGATTCTTCACTTCTATCGGAGGTAATGGCAAGCAGCTCTAAGAATACTACGTGGAGAGATGGAAGGGCCAGAGCAGAGGACTGCTTTGAGACTGTAATTAGAATTGGTGTTCATTGCTCAATGGAATCTCCAACTGAGCGGATGGAGATGAGAGATGTTGTTGCTAGGTTATGCCACGCAAGGGAGACTTTTCTTGGCAGGTGGATTTGATGTAGTATCAATATAGTCTTCTGAGTTTCTGCTTAGATTTTCTCTATGTATCATAGCCAATGATTCCTGTATCATAGCCAATTTTCTCTATTTTTCATTAATCATATATGAAGTTTGGATTCAATTAATCAATTAGTTTTTCATACATACAAGGGTACCATAAAACAGAGGATCATGGCTACTAGGCTTTAAAAAAGTAGGTTAGAAATTTAATTAAAAGGGTCTGTGATGCTTGTCTTTAAAGAAGAGAGCCACTTTTGCAGGCTGTAAAAATTTACTCCAATACCACAATTTTAGGTATTTGTTGCCCATTGAATTCTCAAAATAACTCCAGGCAGGAGATAAGCAAGAACAAACTGGCCCCTGGGGCCCTGGTAAAAACTGTTACAGAAAAAATAATAGGATCTTACGAAAAATAATAGGAGATATTAAAATAAATTTTTTTAAGTAACTTGTGTTTTTCCTAAATTACCAAGATATATTTGCACTTATTATATTCTAATTTATTAATGGTCCCATGGCTCCCATCTTCATCTCTTTGAATTGCATTATTTGAAAACCATATTAATCGAACAGCACTCTTTTAGCATACACTGACTACCAAACAAGCATTGGACAAATATTTAACAACTTTCCCCAGGGAACGATCTATATACTAAATATTTATCAATCATAGAAGATCACTTCAAATTTACTTGAGTCAAACCCTCTCAGCAGACATGATCAAACTAATTTATGAAACAAATCTAGATTCTACTTTAATGCATAAGATAAAATAGTTAATAAACTATGCTAAATATAACACTAAACTACACAAAATATGTAGGCAGTGTTTCAGTTGCTGCTTGTGGATATTCAGGAAATGTAAATCAAAGTCCTTTCATATAAATGGAAAATAACACTAATTTATCGAATGGCTTCAGTTGCAAACATCTCGTGATTATCTCTTACTAGCTTATTTCTTAGATTAATTAATTATGCCATTTTCTAAATTAGCTGCATCCCTACTACTTATAAATGATAACTGAACATAATGTGAAATGCAAACAAACAAAATTTCATTTGTGATAGAAAGGACCAGAATGTGTAACAATCCAGCATCTATACCCTAATATGTCTACAAATGCGCTCCATCATATAAGTAGTCACTTTGCCTTCTCAAAACTGCATCAATTAATTTTTCATGTCATTTAATTTATTTAGTGAAATGAAAATCAAGTTTTAGGAGATTTTAGGAACATTTATCTTCGTCCTATACGTTCTATGTAGAAAAGACAATCCAACGCATTGAATGCACGGATAGGGATAGAAGTAGTGTGACCAAAACAAAGACAAACTAATGTTTTAATAAGTGTTCCCAAAGAAAATAAGAAAACACAAGAACTTAGTCAAATTATATGAGTACTAAAAAAACAAAATTCAAATTCTATGCCACTACTCTCACCTAAAACTTATTTAAGAGATTAAACATACTCTTCCACTATTGGCCTTAAATATTTCTTGACCACAATATTTCGCTCGAAAAGTTCCAATAAGACATGATATAAAAAAAATAAAATTGAAGTTTCATATTCCATTTTGTTATCTTTTAAATTTCTAAAATCATGAAAAAGTAATATATAAGTTTATTCTGCTTTTTTAATTAGTCTCCGTTATCCTCATATGAGTCTTTATCTGAAACTCTTCCAGTCAAACAAAACGCGACCAAAACAATTACTTCCTCAATAGGAAAACAATTTAAAACTAACATGTAGATCAACTCTTCCAAATATATCATTTCAATTTCATAGAATTAGTTTACACAAGCATTAGATAACAAAAATTTGAGTTACTTAACTTACAATTTAGCTTATAGTGTTCCACGTACAAATACCTGCATAGCAATATCCAAATTTCCTCTTCAACACATTGATGAATTTCATATTTGACTCATTAAGAGCAAACAATTATAGGGGTATATAATTTAATTACTGTTGATGCGAAATTCTGGTGTTTGCTCATGCACGACCAGGATCTTTCCTCAACTCTCAAACTCTCAACCAACTGCAGATTCTCCTCGTAACTCTTCTCACTGAGTAAAACAACGACTCATATGACTTCAACTTCAGCAGACTCCTGCGCACACAAAAAATGGTCAAAGCACATCAGGAGTTTCCCTGGCGTAAACCCTCCGACGCTAAGATCAGAAAAGCCAATTTACTTTTTTAGGAAACTCGACCACTGATCTCGTGGCTATTTTTTTGGTCTCTTAGGCAGTAAAAATGCCTCTGAGCTTTTCTCTCCTGTTTCCCTAAAGATACTTTTTCTTAAGTTCTAATGTGAAAATATCTAATCTATTTACCTTCGTTGATTACCTTTTTAAAGCCTTTCTATGAATCCGATCCCCCACGATCCATGCCCATTAAAAGACCTCAAGTACTTAGGGCAAACCAACCCATTGGTGCACATAGAGCACTTTAACTATATAACTGGGGTGCAGGGATTATCTTAGGCTCAAAGGTGCAAGATGTTCCCGTTGTTGCCAGAGGGACGAGCACGTGAGTGGTACTGGAAGCTCTCTCGAGGGAGCATTAAGTCATTCGAGCAGATGTGCTAGGAATTTACATAGCAGTTTCGGGGGGCAATGACACCTGAAGATGATATGATAGAGTTGAAGAGCATGAAGCAAGGAGAGGATGAAAGCCTTCAGGAGTTCATCAAAAGGTTCCATCGCGTTGTCCTTGATTTGGGGGCCTTTAACCATCCCCAAGCATTGAGGGGACTGAAAAAAAGGGTGAAGATAGGATGATTGTGGTACAATTCCATTCAGACATATTCTACCGCTTACGAGCAGGCCAAGAGACACATAGAGATTGAAGAGAAAAAGACAACAAGGGGTTAAGAAGGAAAGAGTAGAGAGCCCTACCAGAAAATGGGCCAATTAAGAGAAATGATCACCATGCCTCAGGCAGTAGTGCAAGAGGTCGGGTCATCTCTTACCAGCCTCATCAGAGACCACCCCAATATCAGCATAGTAGGATGTAACCTCCTCGTTCACCAGTCATAGATTCCTGGCGAAGGCATAACCAAACATGTAGTCATCCTTATCCACACCCACACGGTGGTAGAGGAAGTAGACTAGAGGCATCGATTCCCCCTCTAGCTCAAAACGGCACCCACAGGGAAAGGGCGGTGCACATGATCGACCAGAGCCAAGGTTATGGGCAGTATACTTCCTTGAAGGTGCCCATGGATGAGGTATATGGGGCCATAAAGGAACGGGGATTACTGTACCCCCTATCCCAATAACAAAGCTGCCCAATATGAGAGATAAGATGATGAATTACAAGTTCCATAACACCCATGGTCATACCACGACCGAATAGAGGGATCTCAAGACTGAGGTTGAAGATTTGGTGAGAAATCATTGCTTAGACGAGTTCGTAGATGGGGCCATCTCGATGGTGGGTTTGTCATGTGAAGGGGAGTAGAGTAATAGAAACATGAGCCACGAGCAGCCAATGGTCAGGGTAATTGCTGAGGGCCCCATGTTGGTGGGAGATTCTAATAGATCGAGAAGAACTATGCTAGGTATGCCATGACTAGTAAAGAAGTGTTTTTCAGCACTCCAGCAGCCAAGCGAGCAAGAATTAGGCAAGTCCCGATCATGTGGACAAATGAAGACGAAGAATGAATTCTATATCCGCATGAGGATGCCTTCGTCATTAAAGCCACTGCTGCCAGGAAGAAGTTTGATCAGATTTTGGTAGATACAAGAAGCTCAGTTGATGTCCTATTAAAGTCAACTCTGGAGGAGATGAGAATAACAAACTTGAGGTTAGAGCACAACAATACCTCCTCGAAGGGGTTTGGTGGAGAAAAGCTAGTCCCGTTAGGCGTAGTCGAGCTACCTGTCACGATAGGTAGCTCCCTGACAGAAAAGACTATGATCTTGGATTTTGTAGTTATCGATGAAGAGAGTCCCTACTAGATGATTCTAGGCTGCCCCTTCCTGCGGATGACCAAGGCAGTGCTCTCTAATAATTATCTAGCTCTCAAGTATCGGGTGAATGGAGTAGTGGGGGTAGTATGAAGAGACCAGAGAATTGCCCGAAGGTGTTACTCCACAGCAGCAACAAAAGCAATACATATCACATTGTTTGATACTCGAGTGGAGGTTAAGAATGGCAGATGAGAGCCGGTTGAGGAGTTGGAAAGGGTAAACTTAGAACAAGCTGATTCGAAAAAAGTAATCCGAATCGAGTCGAGCCTTAAAGAAAAGTAGAAGCAAGAGCTAGTGCATTGTCTGCAGGCTCACGCAGATGTGTTCACTTGGACACATGAGAACATGCCGGGAATCGACCTTGAGGTGGCCTGCCACAGGTTAACAATAAGGAAGGGTGCACAGCCTGTAAGGCAAAAGAGAAGATGCTTCAACGAGAAGAGGTACGAAGTAATAAATAGTGAAGCAGAATGAAGGCGGGATTCATTCGGGAAGTCAACTAGCCCGAATGGATATCGAATGTTGTTTTGGTAAAGAATGCTAATAGGAAATAGAGGATGTGCGATGATTTCACTGACCTCAACAAGGCGTGCCCGAAAGATAGTTTTCCCCTGCCAAAGATCGACTAGCTGGTTGACTCACTAGCCGGTCGTGGGCTACTTAGCTTCATGGATGCATTCTAGGGATATAATCAAATCCCAATGTACGAGCAGGATGAGGAGAGCACGGCGTGTTTCACTAACCAGGGTTTATTCTGTTACAAGTTAATGCCATTTGGTTTAAAGAATGCGGGTGCCACATACCAGAGGGTGGTGAACAAAATCTTTAAACCGTTGATTGAGAGAATGATAGAGGTTTATATGGACGACATGATAACTAAGTCGAAGAACCCGAACGAATATGTAGAGCACTCAAGGAGACATTTGGGCTTTTAAGGAAATGCAAGATGAAACTCAAACCAGAGAAGTGTGCCTTTTGGGTAGAGTTGGAAAAATTCCTTGGATTTATGGTGAGCCATCGGAGAATCGAGGCGAACCCAGAAAAGATCCAAGTAATCGTGTAGATAAGATCCCTTCACAACCTGAAGGAGATACAGAGCCTTACGGGGAAGTTGGCAGCACTGAGTCGGTTCATATCCAAGGAGACAGATAAGTGCTAGGTCTTTTTTCAAGTGATAAAGAGAGGAAGGAAAACAAAATGGACTCCCAAATGTGAAGAAGCCTTTCAGAACTTGAAATAGTACTTGTAGAGAGCACATTTGTTGTCCACGCCGCAGGAATGGGCGTGCTCTTCCTATATATGGCGGTATCAGATCATACAACGAGCTTTGTTCTAGTGAGAGAGGAAGAAGGGGTTCAGTATCTAATATATTGTACAAGCAAGGCGCTGCTCGATGCTGAGACTAGGTACCCACCGTTGGAGAAATGGGCACTTACTCTTGTGGTTGCTGCTCGAAAGCTAAGACCATACTTTAAGCATTTCCCATTTCGATAATAACAAACCAACAGTTACGGCAGATTCTGCACAAGCCGGATGCTTCTGGTCGGCTAGTGAAATGGGCTATAGAGCTGAGCGAGTTTGATATAAGCTTTAAACCCCGAGTAGCGATAAAAGCCTACACAATGGCAGACTTCGTGGCAGAATTCACATAGCCCGAAGTGGGTTTCGACTAGCTGGGTACTGCTACAGTCGATGACGAAGATCGGGTCTGGCAGGTGTCGGTGGATGGATCCTCTAGGGAACAGGGTTCCGGAGCAAGAATTATTTTGGAGGGCCTAGAAGGGGAGGAGATCTCTTATGCATTAAGATTGGAGTTGACGGCCACAAGCAACCAGGCAGAATATGAAGGCTTAATAGTGAGGTTGGAATTGGCTAAGGCGGTGAAAGTGGATAAGGTGAAAATCCGAACCGATTCCCAACTGGTTGCCAACCATATTAGTGAAAGATTTTAGCCGAGAGATGTAAAGATGGAACAATACCTAAAGAAAGTCAAATTGATGATTGGGACGTTTGAGTCAGTGGAGGTGATACAAATCTTAAGGGAGGAGAATTATCGAGCAGACATCCTGGCCAGAATAGCAGTTGTAGCAGATCCAAAAAATGGCTAAGTCGATCCATTTGAAGGTGAAATTCAGCCTCAGCATTGAGTAGAATTTGGAGGTGCTACGAATAGAATAGAAGTGCTCATAGATGGACCCAATAATCTCGTACATTTAAAATGGGGTATTACCACTAGATAAGTTATGAGCTCGGAAGATCAGGGCTCAAGCGTCGAGGTACACAATAATTGATGGGGTGTTATATCGGCGAGGGTACACTCTACCGTTCCTTCGATGATTGGATGAGGACGACGCAAATTACGTACTAAGAGAAGTACATGAAGGGGTTTGTGGAAACCATTCTGGTGAGAGATCCTTTGCCTACAAAGCTCTTAGACAAGGATAATTTTTGGGTGACAATGCACTAGGATGCACAGGAGAAAACTAGGAGTTGCATGAGTTGCCAGAGTTTTGTAAACTTCTCTATCCAACCACCAGAGAAGCTCACTACTATGGCCTCGCCATAGCTATTTGCTCAATAGAGAATAGCTCTGATTGGACCGCTGCTGAAGGGACAGGGGGCAGCAACGCATGCAATAGTAACAATAGACTATTCCACGAAGTGGGTCGAGGTAAAAGCCCTCAGCAGGATCACAGAGAAAAAGATGACTAACTTCATTTGGAAAAACCTGGTCTGCCGATGTGGGATCCCTTATGCCCTGATAGCAGACTATGGCAGGCAGTTTGACAATCATAACTTCAGAGACTTCTGCCAGAACTTTGGAATAGAGTTGAAGTTTTGCTCACCTGCTCACCCTCAGTTTAACGGACAAGTAGAAGCAGCCAACAAGGTTATTAAGAGGCTTTTGAAAATCAGGCTAGGAGTAAAGAAGGGAGCGTGTGTTGATGAACTACCAGGGGTATTATAGGCGTACATGATAACCTATAAAACAACAACTGGTGAAACTCCATTCGCTTTGGCCTTCAGCCAAGAGGCCATTGTACCTGTGGAGATAAGGACGGGCACGCACCGGATTGATCACTTCGATGAACACAAAAACAACGACCAGATGTGCTTGAATTTGGATCTGCTGATTGAGAAGAGGAAGCAAGCATCGAAGCGATCAACCGCATACCAGCAGAGGGTTGCTCATTACTACAACCAGAAGGTGCATGTACGACAATTCAGGGTCGGTGATTGGGTACTCAGAAGGGTGAATTAGAACATAAAAGACTCAATATAGGGAGTACTCGGTCTTAACTGGGAAGTGCCATACAGAGTCAAACAAGTGGTTGGACCTGGAGCCTATAAGCTCGTCCATGCAGATGGCTATGAGGTGAAATGACCGTGGAATGCAGCACATCTCAAGAAATATTTCTAGTAAGATCCAATTATGCTTAAGATTTATTTATTTCCTGTTGTAGTTTATTTCAATTTCATGTAAGTTGAGTTCAGTAATCAATGGAACGTGGAGGAATTTCATTCAGTATCATCAACGTATAAAAAAAAGATAAATATATGTATATCCTAAGGCATGTAAAAGCTTCAAAGTCTCAAAGCCTATTTTATGGTGAGACAGGAAGCCAAGCATGGCAGGATATGCTCGACCAAGCGAAGGCGAGTAGACTACCAAAGTTCCAAAAGTTTCTAAGGCACACAAAGGCTCCAAAGTCTTGAAGCATATTTTATGGTGAGACAGGAAACCAAGCATGCCAGGATCTACTCGACCAAGCCAAGTCGAGCAGACCACCAAAGCTCCAAAAATTTTCTAAGGCACGCAAAGGCTCCAAAGTCTCAAAGTCTGTTTTATGGCGAGACAAGAAGCCAAGCATGCCAGAATCTGCTCGACCAAGCGAAGGCGAGTAGACCATCAAAGTTTCAAAAAGTTTCTAAGGCACACAAAGGCTCCAAAGTCTCAAAGCCTGTTTTATGGTGAGACAGGAAGCTAAGCATGCCAGGATCTGTTCGATCAAGCGAAGACGAACAAACCACCAAAGTTCCAAAAAGTTTCTAAGGCATGAAAAGGCTTAAAAGTTTCAAAGTCTGTTTTATGGCGAGACAAGAAGCCAAGCATGCCAGGATCTGCTCGATCAAGTAAAGGCGAGCAGACACCAAAGTTCCAAAAAGTTTCTAAGGCACGAAAAGGCTCAAAAGTCTGAAAGCCTGTTTTATGGCGGGATAGGAAGTCAAACATGTCAGGATCTGCTCGATCAAGAGAAGTCGAGCAGACTACTAAAAGTTTCAATAAGTTTCTAAGGCATGCAGAGCCAAGTCTCCCAGCATCTACTTGATCAAGTGTAAGCGAGCCAAAAAAAAAATTATGCGAAGTAAAGCAAACGAACTGAGGATTTTTATTAATTTCCCAATAAAAGTAAAGAGCTGCTAATATCGACATACAATATTCCAAAAAGAAATCTACAATACAAAATATAATTAAAAAGATAAGGGATCAATAAGTGGAGCCGTTTCCGCTAGTTGGTCAACTTCAGGAGTAGGGGGGCCTCACTGGTTACACATGGGGCATTACTTGCCTCAGTAACATCAGTAGGGCTGCACGAGGAGGGGAGGTTGCCTTCTCAGATGCATTTGGCTCTAACTCTCTGCCATCTTCTTTGGCTGCCTCCTCGTCTATATATTCAGGAACACCAGCGGCAAGCTCATCCATCTTTAGATCAGGATGCTGCTTCCTGAGAACGATCATGATACACCAATAAGAAAGTCGAAGCCCCTTGTTGTTCTAGTTTTCAGCTTTCTTCTCCAAGTTTTTGACCAAAATCTGGTGAGAAGCACTAAGGGATTCAAGCTGAGCTTCATAGGTCTCCTCCTCAAGAGTGATAGCCTTTGGCCGCGCGAGGGACTCTCGCTCAATCAGCTTAATATTCTCAAGGTTGAGATCTCTAGCTTTCTTCTCTAAAGCGCCATCCTTGCTTTTGGCTGACCGAATTTCTTCTTTCATTCTTCAGTCGTAACGGTCGACCTTCGCCTTATAATAAGTGGCCATACAACCGAGATGAAAGGCACTGAACTGCATAGCCCTGACCAACTCGCCTAGAGTGCTGCCATCAAATTCCTCCAAATCTTTCTTGCTCACGAGCCTAGAAAACTAGCTGATGTAAGGGACCATCTTTGGTCGATTATCAGGCAGACAAGATTTTAGGCTTGCAGGTAGAGGGGGAGAAGTGGGATCAGCGCCACTGGTAGTCCCACTAGTTTCGCCGTCCTTGGGAGGAGGAGGTGGTAGAGTCTTCAAAGGGGCAACCTGCTCCGTAGTGTTGACCCATTTACCAAGAGGAGCATCTTTATAGTGATCTCACTTAGTAGCATTGAGACGAGAACGTTTCCTGTTCATAGCCCCAATCACAGCGTCCTCCATCTCGAGGTTAGTAGGTATCAAATGAGATTTAAACAAGTTGTAAGTGGACAACAACTCTCTGCACGAGCAGGAATTGGCCAACACAGTTTCGACTTGCTTGAGCATGTTAGGCTTGAGTTTGTAGTGGACGCTCTAGGAACTTATAGCTCGAGCAAAAGCAGTGTTAGAGATAAATCAATCATGAGAACAACTAGGCATACAAGACATCTAAAACGAGCGGGCCACCTGGAACTACGAAACGGGAGGGGACGCGAACATTCTCCCCATCAATCTGTGCCATTTGACCCCAAAAACCCCTAGGTAAAAAGAATTTTTTTTCCGATTCCCACCACCACTTGTTGGAAGATCAGTTATAGGTTTCCTGATCTTGGTGTTTGGCACGAAATAATATCAACCGGCGTATTTGGGTTGCTTTTTAACTGATATAGGTGTTTGACCTCATCAATTGTGGGTTCACTCTGACAGCATCTGCTGCACAAAATGAACAGACCAGAAAGTACTCTCCACCCATTAGAGTTAAACTGAACAGGAGCTAAGTGGAGCCCATTAAGCATCTGAATGAAATAAGGTTGTAAGGGCAGCTTCATCCCAAACTTAAAGCTGTCCAAAAATAAAGTAACATATCCCCTAGGAGGTCGGCTGTAAGTATCCTTTTTCCCTGGATGTCACAAATAGTTTGAAGATCTATGAGGTCCTCTATTGTGGTTATATAGCTCATGAGGTCAATAGCATAGTTTTCTGCTAGAGCTTTACCCTCAAGTTCATCTTCCTTTCTATTCGTGATACCCTTGGTGAGGATGCTTCACTAGAGTCTTTACCCGGGTCCTCACTTAGAGTATCCACCAAACCAGAAGACCCGTCATCGTCGCTATCTGAAGTGGTTTCTCTAGGAGACATTCTCCTAGCACTAGTCCCAATACTAAGTCTTATCGGTTATAGAGGAATCCCGTGGTCAAAAGCGAGATCAGCGAATAGACCAGGTAAGAAGTCTAACTCGTCATTGTCAACCTTAATCACTTTCTCTTTGCCTTTTGACATTCCTTAAACTCTATCTGAAATGACACAATCGAACCCCACTTAAAATAACAATAAAAATCCAAAGTTGGGAAGGAGAAAACATTACTTAAAGTAGTGAAGCACCAGAACGAAAATAAGAACGGTAGTTTGAATTTTGGATAAGAGAGGATCACCAGCCGCCAGAGGATGCGAAGGAGACGGATAAGGAAAATCACACTTTAGAGAGTTAGGGTTTTGAAGTGACGGTGATGCTTTCGATTTATTGCCATTCAAACGGCACTCACTCTAAGGGTTCTACAACCGTCAATTTGAAATTCAAACAAGTGGACAGATTCCTACCACCTCTTCCACATTTAATTGCGAAGTAACTCTTTAAGGAAACAGCCTGCTAGTGGCAAAAAGGGAAACGACTAAGCGGGAGTGAGCAATATCCTCGAGAAAACCCAAACTAATCAAGTTTCTAATATTAATTCATTGCATTACAAATACCAGAAATTGGGGGACCGGTGTTTGGGGGATTTATAACGACGAGACTAGCCATACCCTGGACGAGGAGTCAACCTCTTTACAAGCGAGCAGATGGGTGAAGACTGGTAGTGGGTATCCACGAGCAGAAATTTTCTGCTCAACTATGAGGACGAGATGGTCTCCTGCTAGGAGCTGACAAATTTACCTGCTGTAGATCGAGGTTGGCAGACCCAGTCTATAGCCGTTAACGAAATGAGCACTCTTATTCGAGAATCTAAGCACGAAACCCACTTAGTCGCAACTACGACATTCAAGCATCCACTTCTGTGAGTTGGGGAAAGTGATGGGCATGGATTGTGGGGGATCAAATTTATAGGAAGACTATAAAAAGGTAATCAACAAAGGTAAATGGGTTAGACATTTTCATATTAGAACTTAAGAAAAAGCATCTTTAGGGAAAAAAGAGAGAAAAGCTCAAAGGCATTTTTACTGCCTAAGAGACCAAAAAAATAGCCACGAAATCAGTGGTTGAATTTCCCAAAAAAGTAAACTGACTTTTCTGACTTTAGCATCAGAGGGTTTACTCCGGGGAAACTCCCGGCGTGCTCTGACCAGTTTCTGTGTGTGCAGGAGTCTGCTGAATTTGAAGTCATGCGAGGTGTTGTTTTGCTCAGTGATAAGAGTTACGAGAAGAATCTGCAGTTGGTCGAGAGTTTGAGAGTTGCGGAAAGATCTTGGTCGTGCATGAGCAGACACCAGAATCTCACATCAACATTTTAGTTCGAGAGTTGAGGAAAGATCCTGATCGTGCACGAGCAGACACTAGAATCTCGCATCAATAATTACCTCTATATGATAGTAAAATGGAAGCTCATACTGCAGGAAAAAAAATTACTATATCATCACCCTAACACTTCAAATTACTATCAAACTTTCCTAAATAAATCATGAAAGCTTTAAATTCATCCTATCGTTACCTCTTTGTAATCTTTACTTCTTTTTCTCTAGGCTGGACAGTAATCTTGATCATACTGCCAAACATAATTAAATTTGCACTTCAATTTGAAGTTTTAATCATTTTGTTCCATACCATCCCAAAAACTAGATTAAAATTAATAAATAATTACAAAAAAGAATAATCTTTTTAATTTTATATAAAATCAAAAACCAATCTTTCCCCCCAAACAACTCTAAATTACTTTGGAGTCTTCAAAATAAGTTTTCATATAGCGAACCAAATGAAAGTAAGATTATTAAAAAAAACCCCATGTTTTGTTATAGTATTCTATAAATCAAACCCAAAACATTTCCCTGAATAACTCCAAATTACTTCATCGTTTCAAAAGAAGTTATTAAATTGCAAACTAAATCAAAATTAAGTTTACTAAAGAAAAGCCCAAAGTTTGTTACAATGCCTTGTAAATTCTTCTTCCAATCTATCTTTATCTACACCAGCCCCACTCATTATACTAGTTCAATAAAACTCACCAATCTTTCTCCATTTTCACCTTTCTCTTGAGCTCTTTTCTATCCTTTCTAGTACCAGTCATCTTCTATAATCTCCATCTCTTTAATCTTTTTCATTTCGTAAGAAGGTTTCGGCATCTTGAAAGCTTCAACGGAGCATGATTATGGAGCAGCACCTCCTCCTTTTAGATTAGGGATTTGCGCATGAAATGAGTGTTGGTGGCGAGATTTCTTCCCATGGAGCCACCCGTATTTGATTTAGGTGTGGCGACAGAATGTGTTAGGTTGTTGTACTTCTATGACACCACTGTAGCAAAATGTTAAACTTCGTGCTAAAGAAGGAAATCTATTGCCAGATCCATCAATATACCGTCATCTCATAGGTCGTTTGCTCTATTTAACCATTACATGACGGGACAACCTTTTATATAAACACCACGACAACTTCATTTTGAAGCCTACTTACGTGTTTTACGTTATTTAAAAGGAATTCCCAAAAAAGGCATCTTGATGGCATCTTCAAGTTGCCTCTAGCTGATTGTTATGCAGACTCTAATTGGGCCAATTGTCCTAATACTCATCAATCTACGAGTGGCTTATGCACTTTTTTTTTATCTACTCCTATCTCTTGGAAAACCAAGAAACAGAGTGTTGTCTCCCATTCTATAGCTAAAGTAGAGTATAGATTTGTGGCCCAACCTGCTTGTGAATTACAATGATTGCAATTCTTGCAGATTTTGGTCTCAATTTTTCTTTACCAGCTCTCTTATACTATGATAATGAAACATCACTCTATATTGCAGCAAGTCCTATTTTTCATGAGCGGACCAAACATATTGAATTAGATTGCCATTTTATTCATGAAAAAAATTCAAGTTACTCAAAATTGGTCATGTGTCCAAAATCAAACACAATGTCGACATTTTCACAAAGCCTCTAGCTTCTCAACAATTTGACCGTCTTTTTGACAAGTTGGCCATGATTGATAACCACGCTTCAACTTGAGGCGGAGTATCCCAAACATGGCAGAAAAATGTAATAATTGTGGACCACGTGGAAAAAAATGCAATGATGAAATACACATAATGATAACTACTACCAACCCCACCAAACAACTACTACACACAAAGTACATTTACACACCTCCTTCATTTATTTTCCTTTGACTTTCTCTTGTAATTGTTGCCAAAGCTTGTCTATTTATATCATTGTAGAATAGACAGTGATAGATGAATAAAAATTATTTTCTTGTCTTTGGTCTTTTGTTAGAATGTCCTTAGATTAAAGAGATAACCCTTCTCTCTCTCTCTCTCTCTCTCTCTCTCTCTCTCTCTCTCTCTCTCTCTCTCTCTCTCTCTCTCTCTCTCTCTCTCTCTCTCTCTCTACTCTACAGCAGTGGTTATAGATATTTGTTGGTGTTGAGGAAAAAGAGAAGTAAATAAGTTTAAACCAAAGGACAAAATGCTATGTTTTACTTACCAAGTTATTATCGAGGGCTACTTTTATCTTTTTTTTTTTACAATAATTTGCCTTGGTACTAAAACAAATATAAAATCTATTTATATAAAAAAACAATATCTTATTTTCCGAGGGCAAATCATCACTGTTGCTCTAAACTTAGGCGCTAACCTTCTCGCGAAATATAATTCGCAATAGTGAGGGGTTTTTATCTTTTTAGAGACAAAATATTTTTGCTAGGTAATAACTTATGGATATTTCTAGTTTTACCTACAATGAATTAAAATCCACGGACGAACACTTTTTCACCTAGGAATTTGTCTCTAAAAAATAATTGGTAGGCAATAGCCACTTTTGTCGTAGTGAATTCTTTGTTTTAGTACAATCTTCAATCCAAAATTTCACATTTTTCAATTCCTCTTGAATTTTGGTTTTAACATTCTTTGAGAAGGTAATTAGATCGAAAACTTCAGTTCAAAATTAGTATACATGGTCGTAATTGTATGAAAGTTTAAGAGATTTAAGATGATCTTTGCAGTTTTGTTTCTTTACTTAACTATAAGATTTAATAAAAAATCTGCAATATTAATAAAAGATGTAATTTATCAAAAAGTTTTCATTTCAAAATAATTTTTTTTCATAGAGTAAATTAATTCTTACTTAAAATAGAAATCTGAAACAATTACTTTGTTGGTTGTAAACCCCTATAGCCAAAGTTGCATTGTTCCACCTATGATGGGTGAAGAAGAAATTATAAAGACTTTATTAGCTAGAGTCTTATCGAGTAGCTTCTGAGGAGTTTCATTTGATTAGCTAACTGAGGTTAAATTTTGAGAAAGTTAGATCTTAGAAAACTAATTTAGATTGTGAACTCTATTACTTTCTAAAAGGAAAAAAAATTGAGTAGCTTCAACTTGGACCTTGATTTTTCATGTGTTTTATTTCTTCATTTTTAATTTTTCTTTGATGTAGGTTCAAGTTCAAATCAACCCTTATTCTCCCCCTTCCAAAGTTTTAGATTCATTTCGAAAAATTCTATTATTTATAAAATAATTTTTTAAATATACACTGTTGTCTTGTTCTTTGTTCTTAAGTGAGAAGTGTAAGTACTTTATATATTAGAGCAATGTTGTACGGACTAGTTTGTAAATCCTTCTGAACTTGTTTGCAAACTAGCTAAAGTTGTTGGGTTTTAGTGCAAATTGCATCCATTTAAGTGACTAAGTGATAAAGTGATGCTAATATAGCAAATGAGTTCGTTAAAGTTTGTTATCTGCCTAACAAACCTAGATTTTTCTTCATACGTTGATTAGATAGCCTAATTTTAACATCTTATACTCTTTCTTTACTACATTATTTTCAAAGATCTTTGATTTTTCATTAGTTTTATAACTTTTCTGTATTCCTTGATCAGATTTTGTGTGATTAAGCAATAAAAAGTGTGCTGAATTTTCCTTTAAAATTACTATTGTATGCAACGTATAATTTCTTCCTTTTTGTTCTAGCTTTCTAGTGTGTTCATATTGGAGTTTGATCTTTGATCAAGGTTTCTAGATCCTTGGTTTGATAACCCCTTAAACTTGAACAAGTGGTACTATATCTTGTGCCTAAATCTTGGCCATATATCTCTCAAAGCTTGAAATAAAAAAAACATCACTATTAGAGCTAATTTCTCTTTGTGGAAGATCAAAGTCTTGAAGAAGCTCCAAAAGAAGAAGATTCAAATAGAGCTACTACTTCTCTATCAGATAACGAAGGAAGACAAATCATTAACAAGGTTCATAGCAGAACAAAACCTCCGTGAGAGTTAGGCAAGGAACTAAAAAAAAAAGTCTTCTTCTTCTCCAATCTTGTCATCTTCTACCACTTCAAGATCAAGAACAATATCCTTAAAAAGATCAATATGATCTTGTACTAGGTTCCTTCTTTCATGCTGAAAATAAAAGATCCCCAAGGCGGACTCTAGTACGTAGACTCTAATTATAGAAGATATGAAAACTTCTTTAAGCTCTTAAGAGATCTTGAAGAATAAAAGGTTAATCACAAGCAATGATGATGAACTAGTTGTTAGATAAGAAGAAATGAAGGAATAAAAGAACAAAGGCAGTGAAAAATCAATCAAAGAATTAAGAAAATGTCAAAGATAAGGGGAAAAAAAAGAAGTGATTTTATTTCAGAAAAGAAAGCATTACATTAGAGATTACATGAAAAAAACAAGAAGGAAAATCAAGAAAGGTTTGGAGATGTAGTTGTGGCTTTAAGTGGCTCCTTAGATGATGGCTATCACAATGCTAATCTGTTGATAGCTTTAAAAGACAACTTAAAAGGTTAGTGAGTATTAGCCTAAGATTTTTCCTTTCACATGTCCTAATAGGTCATTTTATTATGAATGTGAGTCTAATGATGGTGTAGAGTTCTTACGAGAAACAATAAAGGGTGTAAAATTTTTGGTATAAGGGCCTGTCAAGATAAAATGTTTGATGGGATCATTAGAACTTTACATAGGGTTAGACATGCTCTTGAGGTAAAGAGAAACTTAATCTTTTTAAGCATGTTAGATAGCTCAGAGTATTCATTTAATTAGATGCTCAGAGTATTCATTTAATTTAGATAATAGTGGAATACAAGTGACAAAGAGGCTTTTGTTGTGATTAAAGATGAAAAGAAATAGGTTGTGTATTGACTAGTTCTTTTGTAACCACAAATGATGTAATGAAAATAAATATGATGTAGATAAGACCAAGCTATGGCATTTTAGGCTTAGTCATATAAGTGTAAAAGGTTACAAGAAAATGAAAGGCAAGGTTTATTATGTGGTGACAATATATGAAGTCTTGGTTTTTGTGAGAAAAATGTCTTTGGTAAGGCATATAGAGCTAAGTTTCCAAAAAGAATGCATAGATCTAAGTATATTTGAGAATATGTTCATTCTAATTTATGGGGGCTAGCTGAAGTTCCTTCTTTATCTATAGGAAGGTGCTTAATGACTTTGATTGATGATCCTCAAAGAAAGTATGGCTCTATACCATAAAAATTACAAATTAAGCCTTTAAAAAGTATAAGTCTTTGAAAACTCTGTTTGAAAAGTAAAGTGTAAAGAAGTTGAAGGCTTTAATTATTGATAATGATTAAAAATTTTGCAATGGGGAATTTGAAGAATTCTATCAGAAACATCGACTATTGAGGCATAAAACAATCATATTCACCCTTTAGCAACACGACTTAGCTAAAAGGATGAACATGACTCTTCTAAATAAAACCATATGCATGTTGGTTAACTTTAAGCTTCCAAGAAGTTTTTGGGTAGAAGTTGTAAATACAACTTATTATTTAGTTAACAGAAGCCCTTTATTTTCTATTTGTTTCAAAACACTAGAGGATATGTGGTCAGAAAGGCCTAAAAAATTCAATAGTTTTTGTATTTTTGGATGTCCTCCTTATGCACATAAAAATCAAGGCAAACTTGAAGCTAGAGCTTTAAAATGAGTCTTTGTTGATTACCCTAATGAAGTTAAAGGATATGGGATTTGGTATGACAATCTAGCAGATGCATTAACAATAGAGATATTTTGTTTAATGAAGCTGCAATGATCAATGATGATAAAAAGTAATAGAAATTGATATACATACTTAAAACGGTATGGATAAGTCAGTTAAGTCTTCTAAGCTTAAGATGGAGTTTCTTGAAGATGAAGATAAAGAAAGAAAAACATTGATGTTGAAGCTGGATTACATAATGAAACTAAAGCAGTTTAAGTATACGACACACAACAAACTAACCTAGAAGACTATTAATTAGCCAGAGACTGAGCTAGATAGGCAAACTAAGGCAATTGAGAGGTATGATTATGCTAATTTAATTACTTATAGAATGATGAATGTTGATGATTTTGAAATTGAAGAACTTGATAGTCACTCTAAAACTATTATAAGTGAAAATTGCAACAAGTATATTGAAGTAATGCAAAAAAAGATAGACTTTTTGCAAAGGAATCAAACCTAGATTCTTATTTTAAATTCAGATAACAAAAAAATAGCCAGTTGTAAGTGGATTTTTTAAGAAAAATGATAGAATTCTGGGATTTAAGCCTTCAAGGTACAAAACAAGGCTTATAGCTACAGGATTTACAAGAGAAAGGGTATAGATTTCAATGAAATCTTTTCCTTTATTGTTAAACACAACTCTATTAGAATTCTTTTAACTATAGTGGCTTTACTTGACATGGAGCTTTAGCCAATGGGTGTTAAAACTTTCTTCCTTAATAGAAAACTTAAAAAGCAGATACTGCTAACTTTGCCTAAGGGTTTTGTAGACATAGGAAAGTATTACCATATATTTTTGCTAAATAAGTCATTTTATGGCTTGAAACAATCTCCAAGGCAGGTATAGAAGATTTGATGACTTTATAATCTCAAATGGTTATGTATTTACATTTGTATATGGATGATATGCTTATTGCAAACAAATATAACTATGAAATTGACATACCTAAGCATCTATTGAATAATATGTTTGAGATAAAAGATCTTGAAAGTACTACGAAAAATCTGAGGACAGGGGTCATAAAGAATAGAGCTCCTAGTACTTTTTTATTAAGCCAAGAAAGATATATAAAAAAGGTTTTAGAAAGTTTGACATGTATGATAACAAAATTATTACTAACTCTTATTGGTACTTAGTTCAAGCTATCTATAACATAAGCATCTAAAAATGTTAAAAAACAAGTTCAAGATGCAAGGGATACTATTTCACAAGTTGTAGTGAGCCTTATTTATGCAATGGTTTCCATAAGGCTTGATATAGCTTATGTAGTGAGTATTGTCAGCAAGTTTTTAGTTGTCTAAGCAAGGTCCATTGTGATGATTTCAAATGGATATTAAGATATATCAAGAGAAATTTATATTATAGCTTATTGTATGGAAAGTCGAAGCAAATTGTTAGTGAGATAATGAGATATGTAGACTTTGACTTTGTTGGAGATTTAGACATAAGGAAGTTAATTATAGGCTATCCATTTATGTTCAACAATTGTACGATCAGTTGGAAAGCTCCTTTATAACATGTGGTAGCTTTATTATCCTCAACAGAGGTTGAATTTGTAGTACTTACAAAAGTAGTTAAGGAACTTATATGGCTTAAGGGTATCCTTAATGAGTTTTGGTTGGATCATAAAATACTTTAAGTATCCTATGATGGTCCAAGTGTGATTTAGTTGGTTAAGAATCAAAGTTACCGTAAGAAGACCAAACATATATATTTAAAACTATAGTTTATTAGAGATGAAGTTGAAAAAGGTCCTGTAATGGTTTCCAAGATGCATACAGATATTAATATGGCTGATAAGCTTGCCAAAAGTACTTTTTATAACCAAGTTTGAATTTAGTGGGAATCTTTTCCAATTTAAATTGAATTCATGTTTGAATTGCAATAGATTTTGAAAGAATTTTAGGAACAACTGTTGTTAATAGACCAACATGTTGTGTGGACTAATTTACAAATCCTTCTGAACCTATTTGAAAAATATCTAAAGCTATTGGATTTTATTTAAAATAACACCTAATTGACGGATAGTGATAAAGTGATGGTGATACGGCAAATGAGTTCCTTAAAATTTGTTACCGATATAACAAATCCAGAAATGCCTTTATAAGTTTGTTAATTAGCTTAGTTTCAACATCTTGTTGATCAGATTCTGTGAGATTAAGTAATACAAATTATGCTACTATTGTGTGCAACTTTGTTCTTGTTATGTTTCTATTTTCCTGCCGTGTTCATCATGGAGCTTGATCTTTGATCAAGGTTTCTGGGTTCTTGGTTTGATAACCCTTTAAACTTCAACAAGTATTGTAATATCCATAAGGATTTTACTTCTTGTTTATTGGTGTTTGCAAAGGTTATCTGCGAATAACACAATTAATTTCCTAAAATATTCCTAGTGATGGCCATTTTGATTTTTAGAAAAATGGTCATGATAAAGATATAATAAGTTCTTTTTATTTTTGCAATATCGAAATACATGATAAAGACAGTTAAAAAAGATGCATCAAATGCCATCAAACCTTTGTTTAGTTTGCAGATATTTTGAATGTCAAGCATCTAATTCGTTTTTGAGGTTGCTATGATGAAGATACTCTGAAGATGTCGAGTAGGATTCAATGATTCGTTCTCCTTTTCCTATATAGATTACAATTATTTATTAATTCCTTGTTCAGGCTTGGCTATAATATTGTAACGACCATTTTATTTTTTGGCAATGATTTATGTTTGGATTATTTTGATTAGCTATTTTTTAGGTCTTTTGAATTGTTGTTTTTTTTGTCTATAATTGTTTGGAGTTTCATTCTATGAATTGTGGCTTAGTCATTGTAGGCTCTTTGGCTCTAACTTTTAAGGATCAATTTGACTGTTGTAAAAGGATAAGAAAAAGTTATCAATAAAATAAAAAATTCAGTCAAATTAGTATTTCTTCTTGTTCGTTGTTTCATTGGTATCAAAGTAGCGATCTAGCACCGTAAAAAATGGTGGAGGGAATTAGAGCACACAATCAGCAACGTTTAGAAGAATCAGTACACCAATTGAAAGAGGCTTTTAACAAGCAGGCAATGGAATTGAAGGAGTTTTCTCAGATGATGGCAGCGACTAGTCTCAAACTTGATCAGATGATGGGCACATCAAGGGCTTCATGAACAATATTAGAAGGTAGGAGTAGTACTTCCACAAAGATAAAAATAGGGTTGAACTCTGGTATGTATAACTCACAAGTGAGATTTTCAAAATTGAATTTTCCAACATTTGAAGAAGAAAATCCTAGTGGTTGGGTCTATAAGTGTGAAAGGTTTTTCAAATACAGTGGTCTGGAAGAATTTGATATGGTAGGATTGGCAACCATTCATTTGGAAGGAAAATCATTAGTGTGGTTCCAAGGATATGAGGTGGCTATTGCAGAACCTACTTGGAGGTAATTTTCTATGGATTTAATTGCGAACTTTGGTTTGGATACCTATGATAATCTGGTTAGGCAGCTCACTACGTTAAGGCAAACTTCAACAGTAAGGCTTTACCAAGAAAAGTTTGAAGTATTGGTGGCCAAAACTCAAGGATTATCAAAAGATTTTTTTTTGCAATACTTTGTTACCGGATTAAAAGATGCCATAAAAAATTAGGTAGTTATGTTTTAAGCAAAAACACTAGTTCAAGTAGTTGGGTTGGCCTTATTTCAAGAGAATACTTTAGAGGCAACGATCAAAGAAGCCAAGGCTTCAACAAAACCAAGATTCTCCTATTTAATCCCTACAGCAGAATCAAAACGCAATTCTATAGGACAAATTCCTCTAATCAAAAGAATATTTATTGTAGACATACAAGAGGAGAGATAAGAAGTCTTGCTATTATTGTGATAAGAAGATTGAACCAAGGCACAAATGTAAACGATGGTAGATTTACTTATTAGAAGGGGAAGATGACGAGGAACTTAGTGATAAAGGTAGCAAAATTAGGGATGATGAAGAGGATCACTTGGTGTCTTTCGATGATGTGTCTAGGGCTATCTCTTATCAAACTATGAAGGTTAAAGGGAATATAAAGAAGAAATGAGCTATCATCTTGATTGATTCTAGTAGTACTCATAATTTTTTAGATGTGTCAGTGGCCAAGTGTACAGGATGTAAAGTACAGCAACATAAACCATTAATGATGGTAGTGGCAAATGGCTCCAAAATTGCAAGTACTGCAACATGTAAGTAATTGGTCTGCAGTATGTAAGGGAGAGAGTTCAGAGCAGACATGAGACTATTTCCGTTGGGGGGATGTGATATGATATTAGGATGTCAATGGTTATCTCAATTGGGCCCAATATTATGAGATTTCAAGAGTTTATAGTCCAAGTGGGAAAGAAGAAGAATGGTGTTAATGGGTTTTACGGTAGGGATAATGGGGCCTTTAAAGCTAGTTCCGACAACCCATATGCAAAAGGATCTTAGACAAGTTCCTTAAGTTATTGCTACTCATATTATTTCACTTTTATTAGAGCCATGTATTAACTCTACTAGTTTTGCAAAAGTCACTAAAGATGAACCAGTAGAGTTGTAACATTTATTAAAAAAAATGAGGGCGTATTAATAAAACTAAAATATTTGCCACCACCTAGGGCTTAAGATTATTGAATTCCCTTATTATCTGATAGTGTTCCTCCAAATATAAGACCTTACAGGTACCCATATGTGCATAAGGAAACGATTGAACGAATGATTAAGGAGTTACACGCGACATGAAGTACACAGAGGAGTGTGAGTCCATTTTCTTCTCCAATTCTTTTAGTTAAGAAAAAGGACGACACTTGTCGGATGTGTGTGGATTATCGTGCTCTTGATTCTATCACTATCAAGGATAAAGTTCTTATACTTGTTATTAATGAGCTATTGAATAAGTTACATGGGGTAAGTTTTTTTCTAAGTTGGATTTGAGGTCGGGATACCATAGTTGGGTACACCTAGATGACATCTATAAAACTGTCTTCAGAACTCATGAAGGGCACTCTGAATTTTTTGTCATGCTTTCCAGTCTAATGAATGTTTCATCAACATTCCAAAGCCTTATAAATGAAGTTTTTCAATCAATTCTGAGAAAATTCGTGCTGGTACATTTTGATAAGATCCTAGTTTACAAAAAAAGTTGGGTTGAACTTATGAAGCAGTTGGAGTTAGTGTTCTAGACGCTTCTCAAAAATAATCTTTTTGTCAAAAAATCAAATTGTTCTTTTGGCAAAGAACAAGTAGAATATTTGGGACATTTGATTTCCGAGCAAGGAGTTACTATTCACACTACAAATATTAAAAACATAAAATGTAGGCCATCTCTCAACTCGTTGAGGGTGTTGCGTGGATTCTTGGGTCTTAATAGGTACTATAGAAGGTTTATAAAAGATTATGAGAAGATTAATCAACCATTAACAAATTTACTTAAAAAGGAAAATTTTTTATAGAATCAAACTGCGGAAAAAGCTTTTAATAGGTTGAAGTCAATAATGTGCACAACACTTGTTTTAGCCATGCTCGATTTTCAGAAAACCTTTGTTCTTGAATGTGATGCATTAGGGAAGGTATAGGAGCAATGCTTCTGTGGGAGGGCAGACCTATATCCAATTTGAGTAAGGTACTATCATTCAAAAACTTGGGCTTGTCTACTTATGAAAAAGAAATGCTGGCAATAGTTTTCGAAGTACAAAAATGGCGGCCTTATTTACTAAGGAAGCACTTCAAGGTCATTACCGATCATTTAAGCTTGAAATATATGTTGGAACAACAAATCTCTCGACTATATGAATCCACTGAGAATGCAATGGTAATGGCAATATCCTTTCCTATAGGTGTATGGGCGGAACAACTCAAACAAGAATAACAACAAGATCAAGAAATTCAGAAATTGATTTAAGAAATAGTTACCAACAATGCCCGACATTCTAAATTTACTTGGGAAAACGATTTACTCAAGAAGTATAAGGGAAGACTTTGGGTTGGCAAACATTAAGCTTTGAAGCAACTAATTATGACTGAGGCTCATGGTAGAATAGAAGGTAGGCATTCGGGGGCTAAAAAATCCTTAGCCAAAATTAAACAATCTTTTTATTGGAAAATGATGAGCACGGAAATTTGTTCCTTTGTGGCAGCTTGTGACATTTGCCAATGAAATAAACATAAAAATGTGTTATCTCCTAGTCTGTTACAGCCCTTACCAATTCCTGAGCATAATTGGACTGATATCTCTATGGATTTTATAAAAGGACTACCAAAGTCTAATGATAAGCAAGTTATTTTTTTGGTGGTGGATAGGGTGAGTAAGTATGCACACTTTTGCCCTTAAGTCATCCATACACTACTCTTAGTGTTGCGCAACGTTTTCTAAATAATGTGTATAAGTTGCCTAGCTTGCCAAATTCTATCGTTAGTGACCGAGATAAAGTCTTCACTAGTACTTTTTGGAAACATTGATTTTCCTTGTTGAATGTGAACTTGTTAATGAGCACCGCATACCACCCCAAACAGACATACTTAAGTGGTTAACAAGTGCTTGGAACAATACTTGTGATGCATGACAGGTGATGGGCCGAAAGAATGGGTGAAATGGCTTCCTTTAATTGAATGGTGGTATAATACTTTTTACCATTTATCAACTCGACACCGTTCGAAGTTGTTTATGGTAGGTCACTTCCTTTGTATATTGCTTATATTCCTTGTACATCTGCTGCAGCAGTTGTTGTTTTGAGCTTAAAGGATAGGCAAGCTATGATACATCTGTTGAAAGCCAATTTGGTGGATGCTCAAGCTTGAATGAAGCTGTATGCTGATAAGAAGAAATCTGAGAGGAAATTTGTGGTGGGTGATATGGAATTTCTATGGCTATAGCCTTAGTCAGTGTGGCTCTTTGGCTCTGGCTTTTAAAGATTAGTTTGGCTACTTTAAAGGGATAGGAAAAAGTCATTAATAAAATCAATTTTTTTATAGTCAAATTGGTGTTTCTTCTTCATGGCTATTTCAAATTTATTTATTTTAGTTTGATTTATTTTCCTTTTTCTAAGTGTTTCAAGATAGTAAGTTTTTGGACCCCCAATTATAAGTAATGACACTCTCTTTTAGAGGATCGTATGGTAATAATCCAAACAGAAATGAAAGTAGAAGCTCATATTTCTAGGTAACGACTTAGTATTCCTTTTCAACCGTACTACATATATGGGACGACACTTCATATTAGAAATTTAGAACCGTATGTTTTGAGATTTCTCTAATCGATTTTCTATGTAATACTAATTTTACTTGCACATGTCCTCATTCAACACAGTCTATATTCTATTAGTTATTTATTTATTTTTACCAAAGAAATCTCTTAAAGGGTATTTTTATTTTAATTACAAATATCATATTCATTTTAAAAAAAGAATTGCATGGTATATATATATACATATTACTAATGATTTCATTGATTAGTGTGTTATGTACTCAAATGATATTTCATTTATAGCTTCCTATATTAAGACTCAGAGAGGCAGTACGAGCGTAAATCTGTAGCATATCTACTTCTTAATTATTCCCCAATTTTAGATCAACCCTAATGGCCAGCTCTAATGAAGGTTTTTACCTATATAAATTGCATGGTATTTCTTTGGCAGTCCAGAAATGTACAAGAAACTAAAGGCATCTTAATTCTTATTAGCCATACCTATAAAAGAGTTGAAGCTGTATCTTAACTATTGAGGTAATTGGTCTCTAGTTTTATTTGACACCACATACACAATTTTCATTGGGCAGAATGATGAAATGCTTGATTTATTGATCTCATATAATCCGTTAATAAATATTTATCAGCCATCTCTAACATCATTGGCTCCAAGGGAGATTTTCTGCCAAGATTTGATGTAACGATGTTCACCATAATCAAATGAATTTGTGCATAGATTTTCTGATCATACTTCACTATCAGAAATAAAATCAACCATATTGTTATTCAAAAGTCTTGAAAATGGCCTACCAAACTAAATTAACTTGACTTCAAAGAGCCAAAACTTTATTTATTAAGCTAATCACAGTACAAGAAAAAAAGATCACCTATCCAAGAGAATTACGAAAGGATATAGAAAGTTACTGATATTCTACAAAAGATACATGACTCTCTAACTCATGAAAGCTCACCACTCAAAAGGGTTACAAAAAAAAAGTAAAAATTCACCACATAATGATGTCTCCTACAAGAGACATAGGGCTCTTTAACTAATGACTCTAAGGAATTCACCTAACAAATATATAGTTAAATGAAGAAATTATATGAACAAGAAGGCTCTTCTAAGTTACACACTCAATCCTATACATTATGTGCTAAAGTTACAACTTATTCCCTTTATATAGATAATGTAGAACATCCCCCAAGCTTAGAATAGGATCTCTATCATTTTAAAAATCAAATAAATTTGAATTAAAGGTTTTAGTTGTAAATAACTGAAGAGAACAAAGAAAACCATAACTTCTAAATTGGTTTAACTAATAAATGTGAGCGGTCAATATTTATTTCATGATATCTTGATATAAATAATTACACATCAATCACTGTAAAATTCAAAGAACTCTAGACTCTCAGAGATTTCCATTAATATGCCGTTTACATATTAAATTCGGACCAATTGATGTCAGTTAATTTAAAACATTCGTGTGCATAATTTCTGACAGCTTAATTAATATCTTTAAGGAGAAAAGTATGAACTTATTCTATCAAATTCTTTAAAAACAAGCATATTTGGCTCTATAACTATATATAACACATAATTTAATTATCTCTAAAGAAATAAAGTTATCTTAAATACATAATTTAATTATCTCTAGATAAATAAGTCTAACTTGAAAAAGTGGAATAACACTCCTACGTCACACTTAGCTTATTTGACTGCAATTACGCACCATTTAATTCCAAGTAAAAATATCTGTGAAGCCATAATTGGAGAGAAATAAGTCTAGCTTGGACAAGTGGAATAACACCCCTACGTCACCCTCAGCCTACAATTACGCATCGTTTATTCCAAGTAGAAATTTCTGTAAAGCCATAATTGAAGAGAAATAAGTCTAGCTTGACCTGAACAAGTGGAATAACACTCCTATGTCACTTTTAGCTTATTTGACTGCAATTACGCACCATTTAATTCCAAGTAAAAATTTCTGTAAAGCCATAATTGAAGAGAAATAAGTCTAGCTTGACTTGAACAAGTGGAATAACACTCCTATGTCACTCTTAGCTTATTTGACTGCAATTACGCACCATTTAATTCCAAGCAAAAATTTCTGTAAAGCCATAATTAAAGAGAAATAAGTCTAGCTTGACTTGAGCAAGTGGAATAATACTCCTGCTTCACACTGCACTTATTTGACTGCAATTACGCACCGTTTGACTCCCAAGTGGAAATTCCTGTAAAGCCATAATTGAAGGGAATTTTTCGGTCGCAAACAAGGGTTTATTGTATAACCCGACGTGCACGATATGGTGTTTAATATATATGTTTATATTAACATGTCATGTCGCATTGTGTTAGAATTAAGCACTTAAGTTGGACATACGACATTTCTTGTAATTTTATATTAAATTAATGTCGAAAATATTGATATAATTTTATAGTATGGAGATAGTCAAGGGCCCGTCAGACGCAAACATATGAAAGCATACAGATCTTCACGGTACGGCCCACTTCATTTTTTGACAAAAATTGAGTTGGGCTGCTGTCTTCCTTATCGTAAAAGAAATTATGAGAGCATGCGGATCGGCACCGCGCAACGCACATCATTTTATTTATATTTAAATTTAGTTGGGCTAGAGTTTGGGCTATTGCCTTCATTGCAATATAATAAAGTTAGAGAACAACACCAATCACATAACATAAAATTTACATAAAAAAAATTTTAATCTCTAAATAAAAAATTCATTAATGAAAAATTGACATAACCATACTTGCACGATTTTTATCTAACACCCAAACACAATTACACCCAACTCTTTCTATGCATTCAAAGCACTCTCGTTTTATTAACTTTGTAGCTATTAACTTTCGCCTCTTATTTTTACACTTCAATGAGTTCTCAATTTATGGATAATGGGGCTTTTTGATTGCCAAAGAAAATGAACCAAATTTTACCATGCCTTTGATGCAGCGTTCTAAGCATGAGTACAAAATACTTATGAGGTAGTTTTCCCTCATCTCTAGTTAGTTTGACATTGTTAACCTATCTTTATCTGAGAATCAATAACTTGCAAGGCAGTATATGTTGGTTAAAAATTAATTTTTCTTATGAAAACTTTTAGGACCGATCTCATACAATATATAAGAATATGTAATGTAGAAAATCATGTTGTGGCAATCTGAGAAAATAAACAATCAAAATTAATCTAGGCTCCCAGATCACGATCCGTCACCACCAGTCTTCCTGTTAGATCACAATCTGTCACTACCGCGCGTGTTAGATCAGAATCCGTCACCACCACGCTTGTTAGATCACGATCCGTCACTAAATAATTTTTGAAGTTATGACTCAAGTTGATCAGCACTGGATGTGTGGGTGTCCGTTTCACTACTTTCAAAGCAACTAACCTTTTCTTTTATGTTTTTTTGAAGCGTGTATTTTGGGTAACGTATCCCTTTAGACTTAAGAAAAATAAACTTATATAATATCTCTTATAAAACCCTAAATATATATTATCCTTTATTATAATTCAAAATAATAAATATTTTGAATTTAATATTATCTCTCCACTTATGTGAAAGTGGAAATCATATGTAACTACTTTGGGATCCATCTTATAAAATAATGCAAACCCCTATTTGCACGTGAATATAATACATAAGAGCTTAACAAATATTATAATTAGGTTTATCACCTTATATGTCAGTTTTTTTGTTTTTATGTCCAATAGTGATGTAGTCAATTAAATGAGCTAACCCGGGAATCATTTGCGAACATACAATAATGGCCACAACAATTAAGCTTGTAAATGAACAAGCCTAATCATTTAATTCCAACTCTACTCCACTATAAGATTTGAACTGACCTCCATAATTATATGTTCAAATAATAATTCATTTCAAGCCACATTGATCTCTTTAATGCATAATCATTTGTACCACATCGTTAATTAAATCGATATCTCAACTGTTCAATTAATTTAATTACATCTTGTTCCTTGATACTTATTGATTTTCTCTAATGATCATTTTCAACATACTAATATGTTGACACACTCTAGCCAAACAATTATATGATCAAGTGCCAAAAACCCATCAAGAGATGTGTTGTATAAATTCTATATTATTAATCTATAACTTCACTACTCATAATTGCTCCTAGCAAGATACCGGATAATCTTGACTACAAGTGTGTGTTGTGCCCATTGGTGACTTAAATGAAATAACAATTACAATAATGAAATTATAACTAACTTAAAATTAAGATTGCAGTAAAATTAATGTCTATGAGATTTAATAAGTCTGACAGTTATTACAAAGTTAATTAAATCTCATATGTGATCATGTTCAATGTAGTTGTACTATATCAATAAATGAATACATGATTAAGACAAATCATTCAATAAATTTATCACAGTCTATGCCTAAACAAAGTGCCCAAATTTAATTATCAATTGCAAATTAAATTTATTTAATTATAAGATAACTTGTATTTATATCTTCTGTGAATCCATATAGTGATCACATAAATATATATAATATGATTAAATGGACTTTACTCAAAATATTAATGTAACTAAGATACTTGAATAAAATACCTCATTTATTTTATTAATTAGAAAATTATTTATTACAATTAAATAAATACATATGCTTTTAAAGAGCATATTTTCCAAATAGTATGCCTCCTTACCAGAGAATTGCAAGAATTTGAAGGTGTTGGCTGCATTCCAAAGTAAGCTCATTGGTACTTTGCCCCAATAAATTTTTAGCTTAACAACTCTTTCACTTGCCCTAGAGTTGGATAATGACTTTTGAACTACTCTCTTTCCCCAAAAGTGGGCAACTTAAGAATCTCATGTGCTTTGATGCTTTTAGATATAGATTTCTTGGTATGATTCCTATTGTTCTCAGTGATTATTTGGAATATCTTAGTATTTCAGGCAATTTTTTCAGTGGAACCATTTCTTTTTCATTGGAATCCTTGACAAGTATTAAAGAGCTAGATTTTTCAAGCAATAGTTTGACTAGCCAGATTCCAAAATATATTGGAAATCTATCCTTTTTGGAATTCTTGATTATTTCATATGATTATTTTGAGGGCGAGGTACCAATACAAAAGGAGTTTTTAAGAATAAAAATTGAATTTCAATTTCAATTCTAATTCATGAATATTTCATACAAATTATTCTCCATCGCTCTTCTCAAAGTGGTGATTCAAGTTAAAGTCTCATGTTTGATCTTATCAGTAGGTTTTACCATTGTTTATGCTTGAGAAGGAGACCTACATATAAGCTTATAATATGTTGCTAATGGAAGAACAATTTCCAATGAATTCTTATGCATTGAGTAAGCTATCATCAGCAAACAAGATTAGTGATGGAGGCTTTGGCTTTGTGTACAAGGGATTTTGGGTAAACATAGAACAATAGCTGTAGCGAAGGCGATTAAACTTCCACAGAAAGGAATTCTAGGAGTTTCATGGCTGAATGTAAAGCATTAAGAAATATTTGCCATCAAAATCATCGCAATTTTCTTTAGAATAGATTTCAAAGGGGTTGATTTCATGGCTATTATTGTTTATGAATATATGCAAAACGAAAATTTCAACAAGTGGTTGCATTAGACTAATGATCAATCTGAATTGTGAGATTTAAGTCTCACTCGAGCACTAAACACAGCTATTGACGTTGCACGTGCAATTGAATATGTTCACCATCATTGTCAATTAACCATCCATTGTTCACAAAGATCTCAAATCAAGCAACGTACTACTTCATCAAAACATAGTTGCCTATGTGGGATGACAAAATATTTATCCTGTCACAATCCTAATTCTGCTGTTGAAAGTCCACCAACCTTAATTAGGACAAAGGAAACTATTGGCTATGTTGCTCCAGATAACCTACATTTGATATTTACATGCAATGTTTTATACATTTATTATATATTAACACTCATCTGACAAGTAACATGATGAATCAATGTTTCCTGATTTACAATGTTGTAAAAGTCTATTTATAATGATGTAAACAACGTCCTAGATGTTAGGAATAACTTACACAGGTAGCTACAAATTAAGTGGAAACCCTTTTTGTATAGTTAAAATGGGATGTGTATCACAAATTAATAACAAAAAATGAACTAACATAATCCAAAGTAATAAATCAACCACAAGAAACACAAATTTTTACATGAAAACCCAAATTGGAAAAAACCTCAGGACTGTAGTCCAATTAATCTTCTACTATATTAACGAGATTATAGCACAAATTTTTCTCTAGATAATACTAAAGGCTAATAACAACAACAATCTCAATGATCTTGGCTTACAATAATAACTTAGTATCTATTTTTCTAACAAGTTGGCATTTTAATAAAGGCAACAAGATAATAAAATAAAAATCAAGACCACTAAGAATGTATAAGATGATGTTGAGAATTTATCCTTTGAATTTAGGAGAAAATGCCGTTAAATTTGTCTTTGTATCATCCAATTAAAGATTAAAACCTTTGTCCCCAATTTGAAAAACACGCCACTATTCTCTCTTTTCTCTCTCTTGTAAAAAAAGAATGCATGAAATTTAACTAGCAAACACAAAATGAATAAACTGATTTTATTAATCAATGAAGGGTACAGAAGATAGAAACTGAAGTGCTACTACTGTCATCAACTTCCAGTGCACACTTTAATTTATATAGGAAATTTTCTCAACTAACATGACTAAAAAAGAGCTAGCTCTGCTCCTAAAATTGGTCAACAAGTAAAGACCATAACTAACTCCTAAATAAAATGAAGACTAACAACCTTGTTGACTTATTCAAGTAAAATAAACTAATAATAGTAAGTGATTTAAAAATAACAACAATAATAGTAAGTTTCTGCACTAACTTGTGACACTCCCCCTTAGTGCAAACTTACTGTTGACAACACCAAGAGCTTCTCCAAACTCTTCAAATTTGGCTTTAACAAGTGCTTTGGTGAAGATATCAACCACTTGATCTTCGATTCGTATCTTTAATAGCTCAATGTCCTAAGTAAGCACTTTTTCTTGAACAAAATGGTGATGGGTTTCAATGTGTTTTGTGCATGCATGAAACACAAAATTTCTAACAACCTTTATTGCACTTTCATTATCACAATGAATTGAAACAGAATAGTTGAAGGCAGAACTTAGTTCTTGAATGAGCCTCTTAAGCCAAAGATATTCTTGAGTGGCCATAGTAGCTGCTACATATTCAGCTTCACAACTTGAAAGAGTAATAGTGACTTGCATTTTACTACACCATAAGACAACAACTAAACCTGCATTAAAACAATATCCAGATGTAGAGAGTCTATCATTCACATCACCAACCCAATCCGCATCTACAAAACCACTCAAAACAAAAGGTACTCATTGCTTGTACATTAGCCCAAAGCTTAGAGTTCCTTTTACATAACGGAGGATTCGTTTTACTGCAATAAAATGACCCTCACATGGTTTATCCATAAACTGATAAATGACTCCAACAGAGTATTCAATATCAAATCTTGTGATAGTTAAATATAATAAACTACCAACAAGTTGTCAGAAAAGTGTTGCACCGTCAATTGGTTTCCCTTCATTTTTGGTTAACTTCAGGCATGGTTCCATAGGTGTGCTCATTGCTTTTGACTCAAACATACGAAAATGAGTCCATAATCTTGCTGCGTAACCTTTTTGGGACATAAAATAACCATATGACTTTTCAAATTCCAAGCCAAGAGAATAGCTAACTTCACCCAAACTCTTCAATTCAAAACAGACAGTCAGAGCATCTTGAAGACAATTTATTTCAACATTATTGTCTCTAATAATTATCATATCATCCACGTCAAGAAGAAACATTGTGCACATTTGGGCTGTTTTCCTAACAAATAGACTTATATATGCATTTGAAGACTTAAAACCACAAAAATCAATATATTGAGCAATCTTACCATACCAAGCACGTGGAACCTGTTTAAGACCATACAACACCTTTTTAAGCCTACACACATACTCAGGAAACTCCTTAGAAACAAAACAATGTGGTTGTTCCATATAGATATCACGATCTGGCTCCCTATGGAGAAATGTGTCCTTCATGTCTAGTTGCTATAATTTCCATCATTTTGTTGCAGCAAAGGAAATGATTTTTCTAACTGTTACCATTTTAGCTACAGGGCTAAAAGTTTCCTCACAATCTTGACCTTATTGCTGAGACAAACCGTGAGCAACAAGACGAGCTTTATGCCTTTCAATTATACCATCTGCCTTTTTTTTTAACTTATAAACCCATTTGCAAGTGACTAAATCAGCACCTTTTGGCATTGGAACAAGCTTTCATGTGCAGTTCTTGTTTAAGGCTGATATTTATTCCTTCATTGCTTCTTCCCACTTAGAAATCCTTTTAGCTTCGTTGTAAGATTTAGGCTCACCATTACACGTGTCTCTAATAAAGAAACAAGATAAAACAAATGAATGATTCATTTGAAATTCATAATCACCCAAATAATCAGGTTGCTTTCTTTGTCTTAATGATCTTCGAAGCACAGCATCAGAAGTCTCAGCTTTATGAATGTTTTCGCTGGATGAAGAAATATTGCGCCCCCTCTCACTAGATGCAACATTTTCAGAAAAAAGTTCAAGATCAACCTTGCCTTCAGCTTGCCAAGATGATAGTTCATCAAACACCACATCACGAGAAACTATAACCTTCTTTGTTTCTGGATCCATACATCTCCATCCTTTCCTGTAAGTATCATAACCAACAAAAATACAACGCTAGCTCTAGGGTCAAGTTTAGTTCGGTTATTTTTTGACACATTAACATAACAAACAAACCAAAAAAATAAAAAATAACTAACATTTGGTTTGCGGTGGTAAAATACTTCAAATAGAGATGATGCTTGATGGTTGTCGAAGCCAGTAAACACTATTAGAAACATGGGCTTTACTGATACCAATTTAGTGTCAGTAATTACTTTTGCTGACACTTGTTAATTGTGTTAGTAATGCTCAAGCCAGAACACACTGACACTAATTTTTGGTGTCAGTGATTTTTGCGTCATTATTTTCTGTCACTATAGAATCATCACAATAGTGATACTATGATGTTAGTAATAGTTGATACTATTTCTATGTCAGTATTTTGTGTCACCAGAGAGTCAAAAGAATAGTGACTCAATTGTGTTAGCATTTAATGATACTATTTACATGTCACTGATTTATGTGACTACAGTATCAGGAATCTACTGACTCAGTAACATAAAAAATTCTTATCGTCATTTAAATAATTAGTGTTAGTATTAATAGTGCTATACAAGTTGTGTTTTATTTTTTTAATCACATTATTCATGTTTATTTTACAATTAAAATAAACCCAAAATATATTAAACATACCAAATCTTGTAATGCAATTCACATAATACACATTTCAAATATATCAGTTAAATTAAAATAGTTCAAATACATCATTGTTTTGGGGTAAAAAATAAGTTCAAGTGCTAAATTAAGCTTTGACCAAGTAGTATACACGATAAAGTACTAAATTAATTTCGGAAAATTTAGCCAAGAAGAAAAAATAGATAACAATGTCACTGATTTTGGAGTCCGCATATGCCTTTATTTTTTTCCACCTACAAGTATATAAAATCAATTAGCACACCACAAAAAATAAGTCACACATTTGTTTTAAGGAAAAATAATCATAAATTACTTGTATGTTACCTTACGATTGTAGGCTATAATTAATGTATGTAGCCCACTGATCACGAAGTCGCGAGAGGTCTTTGACAGTGTATTCCTCAACTCCCTTGAACTTTAATTTTAAAACAACAAGTTATTCACCGAAAATCCTTGACTAAACTACTTAATTATCATTGATTTAAATATATTTGTGTGTTAACTATTAAAGCCAACAATAAACTCCAACAATGTTACTGTTTTATCCAAAATTATATAGGTAAATACTAAACATCCTGATCATGGTAATTCCAAAAAAAAAACTTGTGAACCCCAACAGCTACAATATTTGATAGTCGAAGCAACTTGTGAACCCCAACAGTACGTGATTTAATACAAATATGAATGTAGATACAAAACCTTAATTAGGGTGACAACTTATCCTCATCAAAGTAAAGTACAAGCAACGACACCATAGCACATCCCCACTAACAACTACTTTGTAACCCAAACAATTGTTTTGTGTTGGGATATGCAATACATTGCGTACATCCCAAATCCTAATTCATGTCTATATGGATATTCATATAATCTATTCAACAGCATGCACCATAGTCACCATTATAAGTACCCTCACAGTTTATAAAATGCATACAATACGCAATAAAAAGATAACTATAAAGAAGCACACAGGTGTTTGAGCTGATTCATTTCACAATAAATTAAAACAATATGATGCAATATTGTAAAAATCATTTTCAATACTTATATTATTTTTTAGAAGGTTCGCATTTGTGATGACATCTTGCATGTATTTCATCATATAGTAACCACATTCAAAGCTGCTCGGTTGCCTCGAACACTATAAGATCAAAATTACATTAATGTTTTACTGTACACTAACAATATTTAGTTAGAATTGTCTGATTTTTACCTTGACAGGTATCCATTGAACATTGGCCTTTGTATCAGAATTTAAACTATGATGTATTCGAATCCCCCTACAATTAAGAGACATAGCTAACGTTAGCAAATAATTAGCATAAGACATAAAAATAAAATAGCATGATCAAAGATACAAATAAAAAACTTAACTGATTGAAAATCTGCATTAGCTCTTCATCGGGACTATCTTCCAAAGGATCAAGGTAATAGGTTGTACGTCTCACCATATCAATTGCCAATAACACCCAGTGGGCACTAAACAAAGTAAAAATTGCTCTCACACATGAATTACAAGTAAAAGCTTTTAACTTCGTGATTAATCTACAAATTAAAGAATATAACTAGCAAATGAAAAAGGTTATACCCAGGGTTATACGGGAATACGATGACTTGTCCCAATTCTGCCAAGCCTAACAGTTTTAAAATGTTTTGAGTCCTGTCTTTGAAGCTGACCCTTGGATATAACTTCTCAAAAAGCCCAAATTGAATTGATTTAGTACTTCCATTGCTCTCCATCTCCTCATACAGGTGTCTAAGAGGAAACAAATATATATAACGAAGTAAGTTTGAATATAAGAAACAAAATAATAGGGCCAAGTTTACTAAAACATAAGTTATGATTTACCGTACTTGATCCATATGTTAATGACGCAGTTTAAGACCTCTTTAAACTCGATGATTTCAGCACAAATCATTTTGTCCAAGTGTGTTTCCCAAATTTCACCAAAGGTTGCTGTGTCATGCCGAATCTTGATCAACCGAGATAAAGAATTCTCGATGAACATGGTAAACATGTTCATATATTCACTCCTGTCATTCTTTCTTGATCATGCTGCTGCCCGTGTATCCTTCACACGTACATTGAGGTCTTTTGCTGCGGTTCTTTTTTGGCTACTTTTGTTGGTCTGATGACTCGGGGTTCTTTTTTGGCTACTTTTGCTGGTCTGATGACTCTTGGTTCTTTTTTAGCTACTTTGGTAGTCTGATGACCAGTGGTTCTTTTTTAGGTACTTCTGCTGGTCTGATGACTAGTGGTTCTTTTTTAGGTACTTCTGCTGGTCTGATGACTAGTGGTTCTTTATTGGGTAGTTTGTCATGACAAGAGAACTGCCTATCTAGTACTTTAGGAGTTAGTCTATGAGATCTTCTCGGTGTGGGTTTTGAAGTAATTTCACACTCTACTTTTCGGGGGTTTGTTAAGGAGTTGCTTAGGAAATTGTGGTAGGACTGTCCTTGATTTTACTCTTCACAGATTTTGGAGTCGACTTACTCGATGGGAAATCAACCTATGCAATAATCAAAATACATACCATTAATAGTAATACATGTATATACAAATGGAAATAAAATAATGACATGTAACAGGCCATATACCTTTCTTTTTCCAAGAGTTTCAGGGGATTGTTGATCATTGTTAATCTGAACACCAGTGGAAGTTTTTCCCTTTGGAAAGTTAGAACTTCCAACTTCAGTATTGATATATGCATTTAACCTTGCATTCATGCGTTCTAATTGAGTAGACATGAATTAGAAACTCTCTTGATACATCTTTCTTTCTCTTGCTAACTCAGTGGCATCAGGGACATGAAAGTACATAGATGGGGTGTGAATTGCCTCACTCCTTGCACCCTGCTTCCATTTGGTTGCTTCTGAAGAGCTTCACCTAGAATGTCATGTAACGCTTGTGATTAGAATGTTCCTTGTTCAACCTGACTCTTCAGCCCATTCTACAAAAAAAAATATTGTAAATCCGCAATTATGAGTACAAGACATTGGCTAAACTAAACTAATATCCTTCTTGAATCTTTAACAAAGAGCAAATCTATATACAGTTCAAATTGAAACTACAGAAAATATTACAAGACAACACCTCACACAAGTTTTAACCTTTTTATATGCGAAGAAATAAGCTCTGATGAAATCTTATTGAGTTTTTGTCAATTGTAAATGTTGCCATACAATTATTACAAAAAGCAGTATATATGTACGTAAATATCTACCCCCACACACACATATTATAACGAAAATTCATAAGAATTAAGTATACAAGTGACTTACTATTTTTTCAGCAGTTGGCGTCACATCAAAAGCATTTTTGCCATCTCGGTTTGCTCGTGCCATTAACCAAGCTTCATTGTGATCAATCTCCTGCTCAGAAACTTTACTCTCATTTTTTTGTTACAAGGTGACAAAAAACATAAATAATTGATTCTATTATATTATATGTACTAGATTACTTATGTCACTGTAATTACTCCATATTACCACACTTACTTTTTTATACAACATGCCACTATATCCTGCACTACCCAAGCGATGGTTGTAGACATTCTTTGCTCTTTTGTCTTTTGCCTTCTTATTTTTTTCCTGCACAAACAGTTTATATGAAGAACAAAAGTTATCACTGATTATTAGTAACTACCAACAATTAAATCAGGTAATATTAACAAACAACAAACCTGAAAATTATTCAGACAAAACTTTATCAACAAAAAGTTTCCAATCTTCTTTTTTAATGCTTGGATATTCAATAGGAGGCAACCTTAGTGACTTTCGATCATCTTTGTCAAGTAGAACGAATTCAGTTGCCAGTTCACATCGAAAGTTTCTCGATGCAACCCTCATCCACTTTAATACTTGACTTTCGCATTTCAAGCTCAATTTGAATTTTTTCTGTAAACCAATAACATGGATTAGAAACAAATTTAAACAAATCTGGAAGTTATATAAAATCTTTAAACTTATTATGAAACAAGAAAACAAAACCTGAAAATGAACCCACAAAGTTTCCTTCATCTCTAGTGGCACACGCCTCTAATCATCAAGTAAAATTGAAATTGTTTCACGTACAATGACTCTAATGTAACTCCTAAGATCATTTCTTCCCTTTCCAACTGGAACACCATAAGAATTGTATTTAATTGCAGCTTCATGACTAACATCTTATTTTTGCAAACCTTTTTTTTTGTTTGTTTTCTTTTTCTTGGTCTTCCGTCCAGCTCCAGAATAGTGAACTCAACATTTTCAGCCATCTCCTACAATCCTGAAAATGATTAAAATAAATAAGTATATCATTTAGATTAATAAGTTAATACAAGAGCAATAGCATATAATGAAATAAATAAATCACTTACTGAAAAACTATGAAAATTGGTGCTGGAAACTAACTACAATAATGCATTCACTAATTTTCTAAATCAATAAATTGGAATAGCATCACAATCTTTTCTGTCATAAATTCCTTCATCATCTTTCTCATCCAACTCACATACTGGAAGTTTGTTAGATAATGGAGAAAATTCATCCACGTCTTCACATCTTTCCCATTTAACTTATAAGATTTTCCGGTCATTGAACAAACTATTGATTTATTATTATCTAGCTGGCCCTTTACATAAAATACTTGCTTTGCATGACAAGCCAGAATAAAACAATCAGATTTATAGGCAATCCGATTTAAATCAACTACATTGAAACCTAAATTGTCAGTGTAAACCCCTCTATCATCTACCCAATCACACTTGAAAAGTGTTTTTTTAACCATTAGATAATCAAGCTGCCAGATCTCATCAATGACTCCATAAAACATCATGTCTCCAAAATGAGGACTTTTATCTTTTGAGCTTGAAATCTGTAGAGTGTTAGCAACAACCCTAACACCACTATTTTGGGTTACATGATTACAGTCCCGATCCTTCGTTGTAAAACTAAAGCCATTTATCTCGTAGCTAGAGAAGGTCACCACGCTTGAGCGTGGTTTGTTTGCCAACCAGCACACTATTTCGTCAACCGGCACATTATTTGCATTATCATGTGCCACCTATAAATTAAATTAACAAGTCTAGTAATTAGTAACATTTGGAAAAAACTTGTTAAGTTTATATCCTATATTGTATTTAGTTAAGTAATTCTAACCTTTGCTTGTAACCAACTAGAAAATGTACGTATGTGTTCATTTTACAACCACATATTTGTTTTTGCCTTATAGGGGTTTCTTGATGCCAAATAATGCATATGCTCCCTACAGTGAGACATATTAAGATTTAAAAACTAGTATTTTAATCTAATAAGACAATAGTAATATTTTTTTAGAAAAATTAACAACTAACTCGATATATATTTGGATTTTAAGGGTGTTCATTAGAACACACCAGTGTGCTTGTGCCAACAAAGAATCATTAACCACCTTTATATTTGCACCTTCCAAAGGCTTTTCGATAGATAAATCAGTTGGACAACCAATAGGCAGCCCAATAACATCACAATTTGAGAGGTACTCAGCATAAAATGCAAGTGCTTCTTCTGCAATATAACTTTCTACAATACAACCCTCAGGGCGGTAGCGATTACGAACATAATCCTTGAGAGTTTTCATTTGTCTCTTAAAAGGATACATCCATCGAAGATAAACAAGCCCACATAACCTAACTTGTTCAATTAAGTGGACTGTTAAATGGATCATTATGTCGAAAAAGCTAGGTGGGAAGTATTGTTGTAGTAAGCATAAAGTGATTACAAGTTCCTCTTGTAATTGGTCAAGAGTATTGGGATCTACCACTTTACAGCACAATGTATTAAAAAAGAAGCACATCCTGATTATGGCCCTTCTCACATTTATAGGCAAACAACTTCGAATGACTAGTGGTAGAAATTGTTGCATCAGAGTATGACAGTCATGGGACTTAAGGCTTTAAAGCCGACAATCATCTTTTGAGACAAGGTTTTGGACATTGAAAGAATACCCATTAGAGACTTTCACACTTAGCAAGGTTTCATAAAACTTTTTTTTTTCTTTTTTACTCAAAGTATAAGGAGCTGGAGGTAGGACTTTGTTTTTTTTGTTTGTTTCATCATAAACTAGTCTTCCCTTGATCTTCAAAGACTCAAGATCTTTTCTATCATTAATCTCATCTTTTGTTTTACCTGGTTGATGAAGTAATGTGACATATATGTTCTCGCACATATTTTTTTCAATGTGCATTAAATCTAATTAATGGCGAACTAATAAATGCTTCCAATAATCTAACTAAAAAAAGATTGACTTTTTTTTGTACAATTTTTCAGTTATGTTCTCATCACCATCACCGCCACTACCGCCATCATGTTTCTGCTTTTTAGCCTTGTTTTTTCCTAACTTAATATCTATATCTTCCACCATATTAAAGATTTCCTCACTAGACAAAGTTTTAGGAGGCTCATTCGACTCTTGCTTCCCATTAAAAACCTTTTTTCAGTTTTCGAAATAGGTGATCGAGTGGTAGAAAGCAGCGATGGCCCATAAATGACATTTTCCTACTATACGGCAGCCAACAGCCACAAGTGTCTATCCCACAAATTGGGCCAGCATAATAGCCCTTAACAGTACACCCAGAGAGGTTTTCATATGCTGGAAAGTCACTGATTGTTCACATCAAGATAGCCCGTAAATTAAAGGTTTCTTTTCTATAAGAATCATAAACATCAATACCTACATCCCATAGAGTTGTTAAGTCCTCAATCAAAGGTGCTAGGTATACATCTAGATCATTTCCAGGTTGTTTAGGGCCAGATATCAAAAGTGAGAACATCAAAAACTTTCTCTTCATACACAACCATGGAGGAAGATTATATAGGCCAACAACTATAAGTAGTACTAAGTGTACTATGTGGGTTAGCCCCATCAGTTGAAAGAGCTAAACGAAGATTTCTAGGTTCTTGTGCAAATTTTGGCCACTTATTGTCAATTAGTTGCCAGGTTGGTGAGTCTGCTGGGTGGCGAAGTTTGCTATCTCTAATTCTTTTATTAGCATGCCATGTTAAATTTTGAGCTGTTTGTGGTAATTGAAACAATCTTTTCAACCTAGGAATAGGTGGAAAATACTATAATACCTTTTAGGAACCCATTTCCTAAATTTTGTTGAGCTATCTTTTTTTATTTGATACCTAGATGATCCATAATTTGGGCATTCAGCAAGATCAGTAAATTCATTCCTATACAAAAGGCAGTCATTTGGACATGCATGTATTTTTTCATACTCTAAGCCTAGCACTTTCATTTTTTTCTTAACATCGTGCATTGACATAGGTAGAGTATTATTATTTAGCAAAATATTAGTAAGAACTAACAAACCAGAAAACCCTTTATCAGACTACCTATAGTTCCCTTTCATATTGTAAAGTCTCATTAAACTAGATAACTTTGAATGTTTTGCACCCGGGTACAAAGGCTTTTCAGCATCTTCAAGCATATCCTTAAAAGAACTAGGATCTCTATCACAATGCTCGTAAGCATCTTCAACCATGTCAATTATATTACTGTAATCATGACATCTAAATCTTTGACTATGTGAATGGTCTTCACAGTTTGTAAATATAGATTTAGAGTCGGTCTCACCGTGAATATATCTTGGGAGAAAACCTTTTTCAAATAAATGATCCTTCACTTGTTGAGGAGTATGAAACTCCATATTACAACAAAAGGTGCAAGGACATCTAATTGACATTCGATTTTCAGCATTCAAAATGGCAAAATCTAAGAAATTAGCAACTCCAGAACGATACTCTATAGACAATCTATCATAAGTTACCCAACTTCTCTCCATTTCAAATATTTTACCTGTTCACATATGTAATGTCAGTTTAAGTTTAATTAAATTGCATGATTAATTTAAAGTTCAATGTTATTATGATTATAGTTGTAATAATAAACTTATAATTCTGGAAAATCATTAATAGCCCCTATAAATCATTAATTATAATAATAATTTAGACAAAATCCTGAAATTGAAACAAAAGCAGTTTTGAAACTTAAATAGGAGATTAATAAGTAAGATGGGTGTTAATGGCTTTTTAAGTAGTCGAACTAATTCATAAGTCAAGTAACTAACAAAAGTTAAGAGTTCAAATAAATAATGTCTTCATACCACTTTGCAAGCCATTTTTTAAGATTCTATAAATAATTTTTTAACTTCAAATACAACATGCAGAACTACTTTAAAACAAGCGTTTCTTTATTGAATCAAACACAAATCATCAACTTTATACAATCTCAAAATACTCACAACCACGAACTTAATTAATTCATATCATAGTCATTGTCTCTATTACAAATCGTCCAACCAAAACAGAATAAATAAACAAGTAGGATTATATAACAAAATTTGCCTCTCTTTACATGAAACAGAGATGTAAATAGTTTGTAACAACTAAATGCACAGTCATTCAGCCAATATAACACCTAAACAGTCATCTTCTAATCACAAAGGCAAAAGCTAAAATGAAATTTTATATTTTAGTACATTCAAAATCAACTAACTTATTGCTCATAAGTTAATAGACGGAGCTAACAGTTTATTTCAGAAACTAAAAAAAATGCACATTCTTAGTTTTAAATAACAATAACAGTAAATCACATGCAGAAAAGTTTGAAACTGACCTTAAATGTAGCAGAAAAAATAGAGTCGTAGTAGCAAGTGTTTTGAGTTTAAGTAATGCACCACTTAAAGTGCCTATATTTTTGGACTGCATGTGAGTGAAGATATAGAAAAATAAGAACAAAAATTTCAAGTTACGAATAAATAAAAGAAAAAAAGATTTGGAAAACAAAACCCACCAGGGTTGCACTACTGTGCAATTTCTAAATATCTGAAACAACCCAAAAATAAAAATTCAAAAATATTATTCATAAGCCAAATTAAAACAAACCCAATAATTAAATTGCCCTAAAAAAAATTTCTGCCATTACCAGCTGATGACCTCCTCTAGAGTTCTTTCTCTAGACTTAACTTGTCAGGGAGAATGAGATTACCTGAATACCGAACTGACAGTGCTCCTTCACCCCTTATCGATGGCTTTTACTTGCTTGCCTAGTATAGCCACAGGATGGTTTAGTTGGAGAAAAACTCCTTCGATAACAAGCGATTAGGGTTTTAGTTTGTGTTTCAGTTTGGAGAAAATGAAAAAACCAAATAGAGTTTTAGCTTTTCATTATCTATCTAAATTAATTGAATTTAATTTGTAAATAGATAGTGCAAATCAAAAGAGATCAAGAAGAGAAAAACGAAAGCGAAAGTGAACGATAAAAACAAGATAGAGACAGTCGATCGATATAGTCTAGATGGGGAAAAGTCAAGTGTATTTTATGTTGTTGTTATTCATACTTATATTTTTTTAATAATTTAAATATTATTATGACTTTGACTCATCGAGATTTGATGGTCTGGCTCTAAACATTAAAGATTTAAATCTCAGAGCTCTCAGGTTCGAGTTGGATCTAAAACAAAATTTTTATGAATTTTTTTTTATCATTGATACTTTAGTGTTAGTGATTTTTGATATTTAGTTTACTGACACCCTTGTATCATTAATTTCTGATTCCTATTTGTCAAAAGCGAAAAATGGTGCATATGTACATAAGTACTGACACTTTTTGCAAAGTGCCAGTAACGAATTGTCAGTAAAGCCCATTTTTCTAGTAGTGAAAAATAAATATTTACTCTAAATAAATTGTGTATAGTGATTGAGCAGGGTCGTGTTCACGAAGATCGGTAAATATTTAAATCATTTTAAAATGTAAAATGCAAAATGGGGGAATCGTTGACAATAATAAAAATCAAATTAAAATAATAAGAATGCAAATTCAAATTGTAATTCAAATTGGGGAAAGCTCTGGTTGAAGAAATTAACTCAGCCTGATTTGACTGCTGATCATTGATTCAAATATAAATTATTACTACTTATGAATAGATTTGTTATAGCTACTCAGACCCTCTAATAGCAAATCTCTCTTAAACCAAGGTACGACCGTTGATTATTTCCCTAATCAATAGACAACCCTAGATACGATCATAAGATTTAATTAATTGACAGTCTAAAAAATCAGAAAGACTCAAATCCTAATCAACAAACGCATACAATGGTTCATTTAAATTAGATTGTTTATTATCATAACACAATGCACTGTTATGCTATTTGTTACAAACATTAAAATCTTCATACGATAAATCTTTTAATTGACAATAGATTGGGTTGATAATTAAATAGTGGCCAATTATCTAATTAACAAACATAATCATGACTATTTAGAAAAGAAACAAATACCAAAAAAATAATAAAACAATTAAAGCATAAGAAAGATCTCACAGTAATGACGAATCAACGCTTTATTAACCTCCAACCAGAATAATAGGTTTAATTCTTCATAGAGAGAGAAGAGAAAAATTTAGATCTAGGGTTTTTTTCTTCCTCTTTCCAAAATCCCCTTTCAATTCTCTCCCCCCCTTCTCCTCTAGAGTTCTTTTTAAAATAAAACACTAATATCTAAAATATTATCTGGATATTAAATTCAGAATTACAAAAATAACCAAAAAGACAAAACACGTTAATTTAAAAACTGCAAGTTCGTAGTTGACAGCACACGCCAACGCCTTATTAACAAAGTTCTTCTGAAACTCATAATTTCTCTAGTAAAACAATCATCCTAAAAAATCATCTTGTAGCTCAAATTTAGCACCAATCAATAGAATTGCACCTAAAGAAATAAAACAAAAGTAAATCACAATTATTAAGTGCAAAACATCGATATTAAAGAAAGTAAACAATGCAAAACTAGTGCATAAATTACACTCTAAAAAACTACCCCACACAAAGATAATGCTTGTCCTCAAGCATATAACTCAAGACTAATCGCAATTCTCCACTCAATTCTCATCTCAACTCATCCAAAAACAATCTTAAGCAAGCATACCTCAAGAATGTAAGTCGATCAACATTCGAGAGACAACGATTTTAAAGCATAGGATCTCATAAGCTAATATAAAAACATTCAACAACCAAGAAGATCCATTCAAAATTCAAGTGCAACAAGATTTAATAGCCCTCTCATTGACTTCACTCCATGCACTCAAAGTGTTTAGGGTATCATTTATGCACTCAAATCAAATCAAAGAATGCTATTACCATAAGCTTGCTCATATATCACATCTCAATCCACAAAACATGAATAAAACGCAAAAATCTAAAGGTCTTAAAAAGGTTGTAATGGGGTTAAATAGGTTAAATGAAAAAGAAAGGTCTATGAAAGAAAAAGAGATCAAAATGAGAAGAATGAACTCATTAAATGAACCTTATGATATCAAAACACTTATTTCTACTCAAGTTGCCAAGATTGTAAACACCTTTTTTTTTCTTCCTTTTTTTCTTTTTTTAATTTTATTTATTTATTTTGATGATGAATCAAAAAAAAAGAAATGAACCTTGTATAATTTAATTCAAGCATAATGCTTGTTGATCTAATTGAGAAACTTTAATTCAAGATAGCAAGAGTAACAAAATACATCTAAACAATGAGTCCAAAAATCTCCTTAAATTGAGGCTCAAAAAGAAGGAAAATGGGTAAGTAGATGGAGAGAATTAGAGGGGTAATAGTTAAGGCTCAAACAAAGATAACAAATAAAGGTCTTCGGGTGGAGAAAAAGAAGAAAAATGCGAAAATAGAAAAATGAAAAGTGGTTTGCCCTTATCATTTTAATGCATAAAATCCCGTAATACGGCTTCAATATACATAACAAAGCAAGTTCTACAATAAATAAACTAAGATTGATATTCACATAACAAAAATAATTAGAGCAAAGTGGTTGCTCATAGGCTCAAATTATCACAAAGTTGGTAAATTTTCCATCAAATAATGTATACTCTTTAAATGAATCAACCATCAATAGTAGTATAGAATGAGAAGAAAGTATAAGTGATATATAAAAGGAAAGGTAAAAAGGATAAGAAGCGAGAAAGATGTATGTAGTAATATAAAAAGTGAAAGATAAAATGTGAGTCTAGAAAAAATGAAAGAGTATGATAAAATTAAAATAGATGTAAATAATTTGAGATAGATATGGAAAGAGTAGAGAGAAAGAAAAGAAAAGAAAAGAAAAGAAAAAATTTAAAAATAATAAATGAAGCATATTAACTCCAAAATGATTTAAGGATGAGCAGAGTGAAAATAATACTTCCAGATGTCAATATTGCAAAAATCCCTCCCCCACACCAAGAACTTACATTGTCCCCAATATAAGATATGAAATACTATCTAGGCAACCCAAGAGGGGGGTAATTGGGTTTTTATAAATAATTAAACTAAATTCAAATTTTATGCAAATCTTAAACGAAATTAAAACAATGATAAATAAATCAATCACAAATTTAAAAGGATAAGGAAAGAGAGAATCAAATACAACGATGTTTACGTGGTTCGGCCAACCTCGCCTACGTCCATGCCTCCAAGCTTTTCGGGCTTGAGGATTTCACTAAGTAAGCCTCCAAGGCTTCAATTGCTTACATTTGACTTTCAAGGTGTCAATAAACTTTACAATGAGAGGTTATCCCCAACCTCTTAACCCAAGTGTATTCCAACACTTACAATCACTTCAACAAGAAAGATAACAAAATGTTTTTCTCTCACACTAAATCAAAGATTACAAATTAATTGCTCAAAGTGTGAATAGATGAAGTAAAAATGTATTTTTGGCTCAATGAAGATTGCAAAGTCGAGTATATGCTCAATGGTTGTGTTGTGATCAGTCTTCTTTGAATTTGAATGGATTTATTAATAATGAGAGCTTAAAAACTAGCCGTTATTTGCTGTCTGCTCGAAAACGGTTCATCATTAGTAGTTAACAGTTAACCGTTTGTTCTGGTCAAAGTTACCGTTGGACCAGAATTCAAATAAATGGTTTGCCGTTTGTAGTTACCCTTTCGCCGTTAACGTCCAGAGACCTAAAAAATGAATACCCGTTATCCATTTCAAGCAAACGGCTAAGGCTTTACATGAAATGACTCTCTGGATGTTATCGGTTAACCGTTTGTCAATAAATGGTTCACTGTTAAGTTCTAGTAACTTGCAAAAAGAACAACTGTTATCCGTTTTAAGTAAACGACTAAGGACTTATACGAAATGACTTTCTGGATGTTATCGGTTAACCGTTTGTAATAAACGGTTCACTTTAGTTTCCAGTAATCTTTCCATTTCCGTTTTTCACTAATCGGTTAGAGCTTAGCAAACTTTTGCTCTCTAGCCGTAATCGGTTAACCGTTTATACATAAAAGTGATGAATTCCATATTGGCCATCAACTTGTCTTCATACATAGCCAACCATGACAGCTATTGCTAGATCTCTTCCGTGATTAGGAATCAATCGTTATGCATTCACATATCAGAGATGTCTATGTATAAGACATATGTTATGCCTCAGGTCTAAAGACCATTACTAAACATAGTGTCTGTTACAATGTATAATAAGTCATTAACACTCACGACCATATGGCTTACTATATTCGGTCAAGTTCAGTAAACTCGTTCTCTTAACAAGTACCTATGTGTTTGACTTGACATCTCATGTCAATGATATGAAACTCACCATCCATCTTAGTATCATATACCATAAGGAGTCATAACACATACTAGTGTTTATAGGAATTTATAATGTCCAATCATAAATCCACCACTAGGAACTATTTTAGAAGTATAGTACAAAGGATACACGTTTCATATTCTCAACATACTCGAGAATGTGTTCCTTAACTGTTTTACTTTTTGGACTATATTCATTAAATTAACATATGAATATTGATAACTTTGCCAAATAAATATCAAAATGCTATTCAAATACAATCATTCCCTAAACAATCAAATCACCATTCGATTGGCCTTTAGGGCATATTACTAACAATCTCCCACTTGCACTAAAGCCAATCGCTATGGTATCTCATACCCATATTCTCAAGATGACGATCTAATTGCTGTTGAGTAAGTGCTTTAGTCAGAGGATCCGTAGTGTTATCAGCGGAGGCTACTTTTTGCATAGTGATATCACTCCTTCCAATGATTTCTCTGATAATGTGATAGCTTCTCTCAATGTGTTTAGACTTCTAGTGAGACCTTGGTTCCTTAGCTTGTGCTATAGCTCCATTGTTGTCACAATATAATGATATTGGCAACGCAATGGTTGGAACCACTCCAAGTTGTTGAATAAACTTCCGTATCCAAACAGCTTCTTTTGCTGCATATGATGCAGCTATATATTCCGCTTCAGTGGTAGAATCTGCAGTAGTTGCTTGCTTGGAACTTTTCCAGCTTACTGCTCCACCATTGATAGTGAATAAAAATCCTGATGTAGATTTTCTCTCATCTACATCTGACTGGAAATATGAATCTGTGAAGCCTTCAATTTTTAGCTCACCCTCTCCATATGTTAAGAACAAATCTTTAGTTCTTCTTAAGTACTTAAAGATATTCTTAACTGTGGTCCAATGTTCTTCACCCGGATTACTCTGGTATCTGTTAGTGACACTCACTGCATGAGCTATATCTGGTCTAGTACATAGCATAGCATACATAAGTCTTCCAATTGCAGAAGCATATGGAATCTTATTCATACGCTCTCTCTCATCATAAGTTTTAGGACGCATGCTTTTAGAGAGATGAATTCCATGTCTGAAGGGTATAAAACCCCTTTTGGAATCCCACATATTAAATTTCTTTAATATCTTTTCTATGTACTTAGCTTGACATAGACCTATTAATCTTCTGGATCTATCTCTATAAATCCTGATTCCTAAGATATACATTGCATCTCCTAGGTCTTTCATGGAGAAGTTTTGAGAAAGCCAAATTTTGACAGAAGACATCTGTCCAATGTCATTTCCTATAAGCAATATGTCATCTACATATAGCACAAGGAAAGTTATTGCACTTCCACTGACCCTTTTGTAAACACATGGTTCATCCTCATTCTTGATGAAACCAAATGATTTGATTGCATCATCGAATCGGATGTTCTAACTCCTGGAGGCTTGTTTTAGCCCACAAATGGACCTTTTTAGCTTGCATACTTTATGAGGATTTTTCTTAGATTTAAAACCACAAGGTTGTATCATATAGATATCTTCCTCAATGTACCCATTAAGAAATGCAGTTTTGACATCCATTTGCCAAATCTCATAGTCATAATATGCTGCTATAGCCAATAAGATTCTGATGGACTTTAGCATGGCTACTGGTGAAAAGGTTTCCTCGTAGTCTATTCATTGTATTTGACGATAACCTTTAGCTACCAACCTTGCTTTATAGGTCTCTACTATTCCATCTAAGCCTATCTTCCTCTTGAAGATCCACTTGCATCCAATTGGTACAATACCTTCAGGTGGATCCACTAGAGTCCAGACTTGGTTGGTTCTCATAGAGTCCATCTCTAAATCCATGGCTTCAAGCCATTTCTCAGAGTCAATATCTGATATTGCGTCTTCGTAACTAGTAGGATCATCTCTATGATCCATATCACCCAATAAAAATATATCATTCATCTGATGAAGAAAACCATATCTTTCTGGTGGGTGAATTATCCTACTAGATCTACGGAGTTGTTGTGTTTCTTGTGTTTGTACTTGAACAGGCTCTTCATTGGATTTATCCTCTTTAGAATTCTCAATAAATTCTAATTTTCTTCCTTGCCCACCTTCTTGAACAAACTCTTTTTCAAGAAATATGGCATTTCTACTGACCAATAGCCTTTGATCAGATTGGATGTAAAAGTAATAACCCAAAGTTTCCTTTGGGTATCCAATGAACCTCCCACTATCCGCTTTAGCTTCAAGTTTCTCACTCTTGAGTCTCTTGATAAAAGCAGGACATCCCCAAATCCTAAGATGATTTGGGCTTGGTTGTTTACCATATCATATCTCATATGGTATTTTAGGTACAGACTTGGAAGCTACTCTGTTTAGTACATATGTTGCAGTAAGGAGAGCATATCCCCAAAGAGAAATTGGTAAGTCTGTATAACTCACCATTGATCGCACCATGTCTAACAGTGTGCGATTTCTCCTCTCAGATACTTCATTAAGCTCTGGTGTACCTGGAGGTGTCCATTGTGAAACAATACCATTTTCTTTAAGGTAAGATTAGTATTCTCCACTGAGATATTCACCACCTCGATCTGATCGTAGAGTTTTAATAAATTTTCCAGTCTGTTTCTTTACTTCATTTCGGTATTCTTTGAACTTTTCAAATGCTTCAGATTTATACTTCATTAATTATACTGAACAATACCTTGAGTGATCGTCGATAAAAGTTATGAAGTAATAATATCCACCCCTTGCCATTTCATTAAATGGCCCACATACATTAGTATGTATAAGTTCAAGTAAATCAGTGGCCCTTGTACTTCGTCCAATGAAGGGTGCCCTGGTCATTTTTCCTTGAAG
>JAQOOD010000004.1:7161190-7242959 GCA_029633175.1 Citrus glauca | reverse complement strand
AATTATGAAATATTTATGAATTTATGGAATAAATAAAGGGATTTATATTTCTAAAGTTGGGAAGCAAACATAGACTTCATTTTATATTTATGGGGTTATGACTCTTATAAACCAGTATTGAATCATGTATTGTAATTGTCTAATATCAATAAAAAAAAGTTCTCTTACAATTTTCTACTTTTTCCTTATTCATATCATTTAACAACTAAACCAATAAATAAAATAATAATAAGTATATTTTTTCTGATATTTCATAAAACAAGAGAGATTGCAATGAAAATAACCTAAATAAATACATTCCTACGGTTGCATTTGTTTTTGCCATTCTTATCTTGGATTATTACGAAAGACAAAAATAGTGATATATTGTAACTATTGTAATATAGGCGGCCCCAAAAATTTCTTATTTATTGATTTTATTGGATTTTCTTTTAGTTAATGTTGTTCGCTTTCCTCTAAGTTTGGGAATGGACCCTGAACCTAATAGAATTCTCGAAGTTTTGTTGGGCTTGATCCTTTGCGGCCTGATTGGTTTAGCCCAACATGGTCCAAATAAGTACTAAAATTAACTCAAATTAAAAGGTTAAAAATAAATAATTTTTATTTGTTGAATTTTTCAAATTTAACTCGATTTAGGTATTTGTCTTTGAATTTTTTTTTATGTGTGTGCGTTAAATAACAAAAAAGAAAAACATGTTAGATCATGATTAATAGTTTTCACCCTCCTTTAAGATTTAGATGAAAAAAAATTAATCATAAAATAATTTAAATGGGACGATTGGCATCCCTTCACTAATTTTATAAAATCACTCATTCTAGCAATTATAATGAAGGATAAAATATAAATTCTTGTGTCTCTCTTTGAAAAATAAAAGCAAAACAAAACAAAACTCTTTTTTACTCACACCTAATTCTACACGAGTAATGATATAGTCATAAGCTCTTGTATAAATTTATTTTGTACAAACTGATGTGACATTGATTTATTGGTTGAATTAAACATTTCTTGGCCCACATGATTTATTTTTATTATTTTATATTTTCATTCAACCAATGAATTAATGCCACATTAGTTTGTACAAGAGTTTGTGGTTGTATCATCACTCCTCCTACACATACACATTATAGACTCTCTCTCTCTCTCTCTCTTTTTGGCCCTCAAATTCTTTGCATCATCAGTATTCTCATTCTAATATCAAGATAAAATGGATTACTTTAAAGATGCATGAATGAACACGTAATAAAATATCTTTTGAGGTTCAATACTCTCAGATTTATGCAAATGGTACTCTCTAAATTTGGCTCTTGACATTCCAAAAATCGAATTTGGCAGGATGAGTTTTTAAATAAATCAGCAACAAATTAGTAAATGGTGGTAGGAGAGGAAAAAGAAAAACAAAACTACATTTATGGGTTTCTAGAGAGAGAAATTATTATTTCGAATAAAAAGGCATTAGTTCTTCAATATTATTTAATGGGTTTATTTAACTAGGGGTGGGCATCGGATCGGATTCGGATTTGAAGGCAAATCCAATTGGATGAAATATGTGTGATCTGATCGGATTTGTTTCAGATCGGATATTCGGATTGGATGAAAATTTAGATTGAATTCAGATGAATTTTTTTCAATTCGAATTATCTGAAATCCAATTGGATTCATCCGAATCCGAAATTGCCCACCCCTATATTTAACAATGAGGTTTGAAAAGCACTAGGATGGCAACAAGACAAATGTTGGTTGGATCTATTACGCTCCATATTCATATCCACAATAAAAATCAAGATCCGCATCTGCTCCAAATCCTTCATGGATCCACATTTTTTGCTGTAGATACGAATCCAAAAAAGAAATAATTATTTATATCTGCTCTAGATCCCAAAAAAAAATACAAATTTACTCTAAATCTGTCATGAGTTTTAAAACTCAACAATAAAAGAGTAACAATCTTTTAGAATGAAAATTAAAGAGTAAAATGCATTGATAACAACTAAATTATATAGTTTGTTACAAAAATCTAATAAATATTATAGGTTATGCTTTTACACCAAAACAAGCAAATAAGAAAAATAATAAAATATCATTCAAAAATTAATTTTGGACAATTTTGTACAATCAAAATTTGTGCTAATCTATGGGAGAAATAACTATATTCCTTAGAAATTATTTGGTCAATATAATAAAATAAATTGTCAGGTGTTATTACTTGGCTTGCAATTTGAATATTGCATGTGCATGTTTTAGGGCTAGCCAAGCTTAATTATTTTTGTCCTATTATCATTTAATTTATAAAACTTATATTTAAACTTTAAGATTTTTAAATTTTAAGATTTTTAAATACATGGTAAATAACACTAATATGCTGTGGATAAAATTTATAATCATTTATAATTACACAATTGTTAAGAAATTTTTAAAATACAATAAAATTAAAAGATAGGTAGATATATGGATTTGAATCTATATATTAAGATAGATCCAGACCTGCTCCAAATCTGTATTATAACCTTACATTTATATCCAAATCCATTTTAAACTAAAGTAAATTCGATCCGATTGGATTTGGATCAGGTGGATTTTAGATCAGATCTGATCTATTGCCATCCCTAAAAGATTATAGGAAGGTGACAATATTCCAACTCTAATAATTTTCAGATTTATACATCATATTGGTTCATAAGTTTTAAGAGTTATACATCATATTGGTTAATTTAATGATGAATATGCCCCGTGATGGGCAAAAGAGTTGGGTTATTTACATTCCCTCTAAAAACTTCTTACTGTTTATTTGAGTGGGCATTTTGACACCCCTCTAAGCTTGTCATAAAACCCATTTTTAATTGAAATTATTTAAAAAATCAAAGACAAATTAATTCATTTTCTGTTTTGATTGGAAATTCTACTAAACACTTAATAAATTATTCTTTTAATAAACTTTTTGCACACCTTGTTTCATATTATATATTTTTATTTTGAATTTTAATTGATTTATTTTTAGAAATGTACAAGAGGTTAGAGTTATGAAAATAAAACTATATAATGAGAAGGGGTTTGGCTACTATGCCGGGGGCATAGTAGCCGACACCATGCCGGGCTCTCAAAAAGAGAGCCCGGGTTTCTTTGGCTGCCATTTCGCAGCTAAAGACTTGGTGCAACCAGTTAACAAACCGGTTGCACTATATTATTTTAAAAAAATATAAAAAATATAATATAAAAATTTTAAAATAAAAAAGTCAAATTAATTATTTATAATATAATTAATAGCAAAAGATAAATAAATTAAATAATATAATAAAAATCCTATAATACAATAATATAATGAAATAAAATGGCAAAAATTAAAGAAATTGAAAATAAAAAAATTAGTATTTCAAGTTTAACGTCAGTTGTTGCATGTCTGACGTCGTAATTTCATGTTTGACGTAAGATGTTGCATGTGTTGAATAAAACCAAATAAAGAATATTCCTGAATATTCTTGTTTGTTTCATATTTGACATTAAAGGTGCGAACTTTACGTGATAAGTCGCATATTTTGCGTGAAGTGTTGCAAGTTGCATGTTTAATGCTAGTTGTTGCATGTCGGACGTCATGGTTGCATGTTTGACGTGAGCTGTTGCATGTCTTAAATAAAGCCAAAATAAAGAATATTCCAAATAATTCTCGTTTGTTTCATGTTTGAAGTCTAAGTTGCAAACTTTACGTGATAAGTCGCATATTTTGCGTGAAGTGTTGCAAGTTGCATGTTTAACAAGAGTTGTTGCATGTCGGACGTCGTAGTTGCATGTTTGACGTAAGGTGTTGCATGTATTGAATAAAGCCAAAATAAATAATATTCCGGAATAATTTCGTTCATTTCATGTTTGACGTCTGAGTTGCGAACTTTACGTAACAAGTTGCATATTTTGCGTTAAGTGTTGCAAGTTGCATGTTTAACGCCGGTTGTTGCATGTCGGACGTCATGGTTGCATGTTTGATGTAAGCTGTTGCATGTATTAAATAAAGCCAAAAAGAATATTCTGGAATATTCTCGTTCGTTTCATGTTTGAAGTCTAAGTCGCAAACTTTACGTGATAAGTCGCATATTTTGCGTGAAGTATTGCAAGTTTCATATTTAACGTCGATTGTTGCATGTATAACGTAAGTTGTTGTATGTTTGACGTAAGGTGTTGCATGTATTGAATAAAGCCAAAATAAAGAATATTCCGAAATTTTCTCGTTCGTTTCATGTTTGACATCTAAGTTGCAAACTTTACGTGATAAGTTGCATATTTTGCGTTAAGTGTTGCAAGTTGCATGTTTAATGCCAGTTGTTGCATGTCGGATGTCATGGTTGCATGTTTGACGTGAGCTGTTACATGTATTGAGTAAAGCCAAAATAAAGAATATTCCAGAATATTCTCGTTTGTTTCATGTTTGAAGTCTAAGTTGTGAACTTTACGTGATAAGTCGCATATTTTGCGTGAAGTGTTGCAAGTTTCATATTTAACGTTTGTTGTTGCATGTGTAACGTAAACTGTTGCATGTGTTAAATAAAGCCAAAACCAACGAGAATATTCCTAAATATTCTCGTTCGTTTCATGTTTGACGTCAAAGTTGCGAACTTTACGTGATAAGTTGCATATTTTGCATGAAGTTTTGCACGTTGCATGTTTAACGACAATTTTTGCATGTCGGACGTCTTGGTTGCATGTTGGACGTAAGTTGTTGCATGTATTGAATTAAAGCAAAAATAAAGAATATTTCAGAACGTCCGGTATGCCAGTTTGTCAAATCCGGATTGCCTTTTACGGTCAAAAGCTTACTGCACTACAACTGGATTGCCGTTTGTAAGTATCCGATTAGCCACTTTCGATTCGGATACATTGTGTCCAATATCAGCTTCTTGGATTTTCACATCCGGTTAGCCGCTTCCTAGAGTGAAATATTATCTAATCTTATAGTTTGACCCCAAAATTTTATAAAAATATATTATGACCCAAAACGTTATGAATGTTTGTAAATATGTCCAGTTTTATAATTTATAAATTATGCTTTATTAGTCTCAAAACTTACTGTAATTATAGAATGACCTAAATTATTTAAAATAATTACAAATTAGTCCAAATCTGATTATTTATAACACTTTTTATAACACATATTAAATAATCCGGATGCCTTGCATCATAAAAAAGAATATCCATTTACATTAGTCCAAAAATATCCACAAGTAAAAGGAAATCCATATAATCCATAATCATCCATAATAAAAAATATCCACAAATACATAATCATCCAAAACAAATACATAGTCATCGAAAACAAATACATAATCCAAATACAACCATAGGAGACTACCGAGGTGATGAGGATGGAGGTGGATACCGATAAGCCATGCCGAAGTGCTCGAAGAGAAGACACTGTCCATGAATCAGTTGCTGCAGCTGCTGCTGAAACTCAGTCTACCGCACCGAGAGTGTCCGTACCTCATCCGTAAGCTGGTGAAGAGTAACCTCCACAGAGGGAGGAGGCTGTGGAGGTGAGGATGCGGATGCAGAGACACTAGGAGCTGGAGCAAGCACAGGGTGATCTCGACTTCTACGCTGGCCTCGAAATGAGAGTGAGAAAATGGGTAGCTGATCGGCTAGAACCACATCATTAAGTGGCCGATCATCACTTGGAGCCAAAAAAGTAAACTTGTTGTCAGTGTATTTGACCCAAGTGCCATTCTTCCACTGAAAGCCTAAGCTGAGAATAGCATCTTCCTCGATACCCTTAGACGGTCTACACGATGGTTCTTTAATAGGTACTTTATAAAATTTCAAGATTCGGGTAATGAAATTACCATAAAGAAGGGAGTGGGTAATCAATTTAGGTATGCTGAGCATGTTTCGGACAATGGTATATCCTAAGTCTACTGGACGACGTCTAACAATACAGTCAAGCAAAGCAACATCCATATGAGAGACCTTATCCAAATGGTCGGATCTAGGAAGGACAATACTCTGAATAAAACAGAGTAAAATTTGGGTTTGAAGACAAAGACATTGGGTGCGAAAATGGACAGTACAATCTTCATCGGAAAGGTCGAGACGATGACATATATTCTTAACAGCATCTATATACACATAGTCATCAATATCAAAAGCTTTCCTAGGAGAAAAAATTTTGAGGCCATCATCAGACGATCCTTGGATAGAGTTCAAATCTAAATCATCAAATTCAATCAAAACTCCTCCAACTGTGGTGATTACTCGATTCTCTTTCTCTGCGGAACAATCCATATTCGAGTAAAATACTTTCACCAAGTCGGGATATACACTTTCCTCAACAACAAGGGCATTAAGCCAACCAACATCTTCCAACAATTGAAAATAAGGTAGCATTGCTAATACTAATATATTTTAAACTTTTCGGTAAAATAAAATAGGTTGGGAGTACCTCACGAGTCATGAATTGTTGGTGAAAACGTTTGGCAAGATGTTTCTAGCGCTGAAAATGTGTGGACTCGAAATGGGATTCATTGGTGGTGCCTCTTGCTTCCCGTGGCAGGTCGGTTTGTTGAGCCGGCTCCTTCCCTTTTCTTCGAACCGGACGTGAGGTTGACATTAGATTTTAGTCGATTTGGAGTCAAAATTGATAAAGATAATGAAGATGATGAGGATTGAAAGTGGTTTTGTGAAGCAAATTGATCAAAAAACAGCTTAAGGAGAAGAAATTTAGAGCGAGAAAATGTGAGGTTAAACCCTAGGTTGAGATTCGGATCTAAGGATTGAGATGTTCAAATCGAGTTTTGAGAGTGATTTTAGGCTTAAGAACACATGGGGAGTACGATTTATGGCTTGAGTTGCATTAAAACAGATTTGAAATGGTGGATTTTGGAGTGAAAAGTGAGAGAGAGGAAGCGGTTTTTAGAGAGAGAACGGGAACCGAATTGCCGAAAGAGGAAGAAAAATGAACAGTATTTATATTATGCGAAACTGGCTTACCGGTTGTCACTAACTGGCTAGCCAGTTAATGCAAAAATCGGCAAGCCGATTTTGGTCCAGCAAGGTCTTCAAGCAAATCCAGTGTTCCGGATATCAAGAACTGGCTTGCTGGTTGGATCCAGTAGGTAGCAAGTGCCAATCGACTTACCGGATGTCCTGAACTGGTTGGCTGAATGAGTCCATAAAGTACTTTGAAGGAGATTTTTCATCTCCCTCGAAATCGGCTAACCGGATTGTGTAATCCGGTTAGCCGATTGTGAACATTAAGCAAGTCTAACGAATTCGGCTAACCGAATTGCACAATCCGGATAGCCGGATTCGTTACAAAGAACAAGTGCAACGAATTCGACTAACCGGATTGTGTAATCCGGATTCCATGGATTTGCTTATCCGGATGGATTTGCTTACTGTCCACAACCGGCTAACTGGATTATTTAATCTGGTTAGCCGGTTTCTCCTTCACAGTAACAATTCCAACGATTCTGGCTAATCGGATTCTGTAATTCGGTTAGCCGGTTGTGGACAGTAAGCAAGTCCAACGAATCCGGCTAACCGGATTAGACAATCCTGTTAGCCGGATTTGTTAGACTTGTTCTTTGTAACGAATCTGTTATCCGGTTAGCCGAATTCGTTGCACTTGCTTACTGTCCACAATCGGCTAACCAGATTGTTCAATCTGGTTAGCTGATTTCTCCTTCACAGTAAGCAAGACAATTCCGGCTAATCGGATTCTGAATTCCAGCTAATCGGATTCTGTAATCCGGTTAGCCGGTTGTGGACAGTAAGCAAGTCCAACGAATCTGGCTAATTGTATTACACAATCCGGTTAGCCGGATTTGTTGGACTTGTTCTTTGTAATGAATCCAGCTAACCAGATTACAGAATTCGGTTAGCCGGATTCGTTGCACTTCCTTACTGTCCACAACCAGCTAGCCGGATTACAGAATCCGGTTAGCCGGATTCGTTGGACTTGCTTACTATGAAGGAGAAACCGGCTAACCGGATTGAACAATCCGGTTAGCCGGTTGTGGACAGTAAGCAAGTCCAAGCAATCAGGAAAACCGGATTGCACAAGTCGGTTTTTCGGTTGTTAAACAGAGCCATTAAAATCGAATCTGGTCAGCCGGTTTGCATAACCGGTTAGCCGAGTGGTTGGTTAGGTTTGTAATAAATATGTTTCAACAAAACTCACCTTCTCTCCATTAATGAAGTATTAGCGTAAAGCTCATGTACAACACTTATTCAAAAAAGATACTGTAACTGCAAAACATACTCATAAATGCTACGTTCTAAAATCTCGTTGAACATCTCTGGTGCGTAGTTTCTAACTTTTCATAAGCGAAGTTTCTCTCTAACAAAAGTATGTGCTGTAATTTACATAGTGGATTTGTGCTCCCATATATGGTTTCATATATTAGTATATTTTGATTTTTACGAGTTGAAAGACAGTGAATTATGTAATTAATAAAGTTTTGGTTGAACAGCGGTTAAATATGAGTTGCCCACACATTTCCAGCAACCTAGCAATATCCATTGCTCCAGAGGTTGGTTTAGAGGCGTCAGACGTACTTGGCAGACATTTCGACTCAGTAGAGGATGCACAACTGTAGTATAACAATTATGCCCGAATTATTGGTTTTGGTGTTAGGAAAGACGATATGCGTTATGGAAAAAAGTCTGGGCGAATCACAATCCGACGTTGGGTTTGTCATTTCAAAGGGGTAAGAAATGAAAGACAATCTGAAAACTGTAGTAGGGTGCGAGAACCACGACCTCTAACACGAACCGGATGTCGAGCATCATTTCGAGTGAATTACGATGAATTAGTCGGTAAATACATCGTGAAAGAATTCAAGCCTGAGCACAACCATCATTTGACTTTTAATAATGAAGTTCATCTCATTCGTTCATATCGAAAGGTTACTGATACAGAACTTGCGCAAGCAAATGCATTAAGGCATGTTGGTGTAAAGACTTTCCAATTCATGGATTACATGACTGATCAAGTAGAGGGGCCTCACAACTTAAGGTTCACACGCAAAGACATACAAAACATGCTAGATGCTTTCACTTGTGCCGAGATTGGAGATTCTGACTCAGACGCAATTATAGCATACTTTGCAGCAAAATCTGAATATGACCATGGGCTTTGCTTTGAGTACACACTAGATGATGAAAATAGACTAAGAAATTTGTTTTAGGCTGATTGTGTAGCTCGTTATGACTATCAGTGTTTTGGTGATGTGTTGGCACGATGCAACGTATAAGACTAATGCATATCATAAACCCCTCGTAACACTTGTCGAAACAAACCATCACTTCAGAACAACGGTCTTCGATTTTGCTTTGCTCGCAGATGAGACAATTAACTCATACACATGATTACTGCAAACTTTCCTATCCATTATGGGCAACAGAAAGCCCGTGTCTGTAATTACTGATGGTGACAAGGCAATGTCGAAGGCAATAAAGACAGTGTTTCTCGGGTGCATCCATCGTCTTTGTTGTTGGCATCTTGAGCACAATGCGCAGGCAAATTTGAAGAACGAAGACTTTACGAGAAAATTTCGTGATTTGATGTTGACACCTATAACGGTAGCTAAATTTGAAATCCAATGGTCAGCTGTAGTGGCTGAATTCACACTTGAACATCATGCATGGGTATAGAAAATGTATTCAAAGCAGAGCAACTAGGCGGAAGCTTATCTGAGAGGAACATTCTTTGTTGGTATGCGAAGCACTCAACGATGTGAAAGTATGAATGCATATCTTAGCCGATTTGTCCAACATAAACTAAAATTGTATGAGTTTGTGTGACAAATCGATCGTGCTCTCCGCAATATTTGTACCACAGAAACAGCCGATGAGTTCAAAACCAAATACAGTACTCGTGTCTTAACAACGCACTTACAGAGCCTAGAGAAACATGCTACACAATTGTTCCCATTAAGAGTTTTTTTGAAGGTTAGAGATGAGATGCTGCGAGAAAGAGCGGTCATCGAAGTAAAAACTGTCAAAGTTGTCGAAGTTGCATTGTACACAGTGACTGAATTTGGGACACGTATAACATGTTAGAATGTCATCAACAATCTACAAGAAAACCAAATACAGTGTTCTTGTTAAATAATGGAGTCTGTTGGGGTTCCTTGTAGGCATATGTTTCATGTCTTGAAAGTAAAACAAATTTAAAAGATTTCTGACAATATGGTTCTTTATAGATGGACAAAAGAAGCCAATGAGCACAATACTTACACGACCACAAAACCAAAAGTTGACACCGATGTTTCAGAGGTGGCTAGATTTAGTGCATTGTCTACAGCCTGTAATAAAATGTGCTACAATGCAACAAAAAACGTTGAGGCATATGAAAATGCGTTGGTAGAAATCAATCGGCTAACATTAACGTATGAACAACAAGCTGAACAAGACGGTCTCGCAAATAAAAAATTACGGATGGGAATAAAACTTCGTAATCCTGCAGTTGTAAAACTCAAGGGCGCTATGTCCAAAGAGAAATGTGTAGCAGAAAGCTCTAGGAAGTGTGGAAAATGTCGTCAGGTTAGGCATACAGTACGAACTTGCTTTATTCAAGGGAATGATAGCACCCAACTAAGGTATGTCTCTAGTTCTTTATCATGTGTTTAATTATTGCATTGTTGGATATTTCAGTGTAAATAACTTTCATGGTATTGATTTTAGAGTGGATGGAAACTGTTTTGCGGCACTCGCTTCATCAAGCACCCAGGATCCTGGAGCCTTTGCTGGTGTCGATCAAACATTGTTAGGTCATGCAAGCAACCAATTTTCTAATGTTTTTTATTGGTAGCCTCATTAAACAGTGCCATTAAAATGACTCAATATGTATTACCATTTGAATTCCACTATTATATACCAAAATGTTCCACAACCACTTTAATATCAAATGATGAGATGTAAAGACTGTTAACATGCATATGTTCATTATAGTTAAATAATGTCTCGGCCGAGAATACATAACCATGTCATAAATGTAAAGATAATTCTCCATTAAAATTGATTTTACATCCATCGTAAGTAAGAAGACAAAAAAAAAAACCAAACAATTACTGTCAATGAACTCGTTCCAAACAACTTACAATAAAAAATAGTATGCAATCACTTGTATAATCATTCCCTAGTATGGTACGATATCTAAGCGCGCGTTCTCGTGTTAACTTTCTTCTTCTTACGAATGTTGCCGCTTTATTGGTGAAATGACTTTTGCACTTGCAAGGATACAAGGTTCACCATTATAACATGAATCGCAAACTATGCATTGCTTAGTTCTAGCAACTAATCTCGATTTTGATTCAATGCAGAATTAATTAGTTGAATGGCTAGCCTACCCCGTGTATCCTTAGATGTGTACTGGTCAATTTGAAAGGAAACTAATATTACTTTCATATAATTAGTAGCTTTTATATAATTACGAAGTTAACAAAATTTTGAGTTAAACAATTAAACAAGTTTGGCATAGTCGTACCAAAGTTGACGATTTCTTCGGAATAAATTCTAGGCTGCCCATATAGTTTATCACATAAACCCCACAGTCATATCCATTCCTTTGCTTTGGAACTTCAATGCCCCTGTTGATTGGAAAGTCTTCAAGCTTAACGTGTTGCATATTACTTGGCAATTGGGGCTGCAGAATCCAATCTAAGGAATATAGCTGTCGGCAATGTCGAAAACCAAACAATATTATGGATATGAATATAACACAATGTACATAACTGATACAAAGTAAATTGATAACAAAAAAAGAACATGATTAGGATACAATGCGCATAGCTTGATCGTGCCGTCTTTTATTACTACGGGGATCTGGAAGAGGATCCCATATTTCTACACTTGTATCTCCGACATTCACGATCAGTAGGCACCAATGAGATGATTCATCGTTTATTGGCACATAAATCTGACATTTCAATTGTCAATGTCATACACCAAACACACTAGTAGAATTTGAAATAAGTTAAAGGTTAACAAACTAACCTTTTGACACTTATGCACTTGTTGTATAAAATTCTTTCCACATCTAGTTGCCTTTGTAAAACAATCCACTTCATCTCCCTCTATTAGAACTGCTTGCTATACATAATAAAGACAACGTTGCATAAGGAAGTTGTCAATAAAGAAACCAAAGAACAATGCAACAAGTACATGCGAGACTTACAGAATATCTTGTTGGTAAATACCAGTTCATTGGCACATCTTTCTCCACCACCTGCTAAACGAGGGTGAGGTGATGCGCTTTCATAGAAATCACCTAAAAGTGATCATATTTATTGAGATATATAATAACATATAATAGACGACAAACATATATTGTGACATGACCAAATGTTGAAACCTAATATCTCGCCACATAGATAAGCCCCCGGCAAAAGAGTCAATAAAGAATGCCGATTAAGAATTTCGCCGTAACTAGAAACAATGATTTCACTAAAGACAAAACACGGTAATTTTTTAGTCGTATAGCATAACAACTATATACAGAAAACTAATTTCAGACTTCTAAATTTTACCTTCCTTCAGCCTCTTTGTTAAAAGCATATTGAATAAGCTTCAATTCTTCCAGCATAATTGGATCAAAGACTTGAAACGGACCAGCTTTATACTTAGGATTTACTCCCTTAGACACTTGATCGTACGGTGAAAGTTGATATCGACCTGGCCTTTGATTCCTACTTGGTCGCATTGGCAGGACACTGATACTAGTAGATGTTTGAGGTTCTTACTTAACTTGAACTGGTTCATCTATATCCTTTATAAAAAATAAATTTATATTTAAGTTACTTCATATGTGAGTTATCATCGAAATAATTTTAAGAAAACAATATTATAAAACAGTACCTCATCTCAGAGATTAGGTGGTGGAATAGGGACAAAGTGGGTAGGATCTTTGCGAAATTCACTAATTCCTTCTCTTGTCCCCATCCAGCCCATTATTTTATTGAGGCTCAGGTTTAATCTGCGATCCACAGAGTCCTCATTGCTATCCATTACCATTTTATTTTTTCCATCTGTGGTTGGCTCGGTTTTTCTGACTGGATATGTTGGTTCTACTATTTTCAAGCTCGGAGATTACAAGCATAGATTAGATGGTTGTTTTGATGGTGCACCAACCGAAGACTTGGATCTCAATTCCTCCAAAGACTTCTCAACCATTTCCATTCTCACATTGAACGAATCCATTTTCTGTTCAATTCTGTGGACACACTGTGTTAGTACCCTAAAAGCTTCCTCTATATTAACAGTGCTCGGCCTAGCATCTTCAGTTTGTTCAACATGAAGGAAATTTCTTTTGAGCTGCAAAAAATTTGATTCACGCATTGGAACCTAAAACAAATATGCACAACAATCATACATAATGACAATCAAAATATATTCAATTAACTGTAAACAAAATTAAATACACTTATGAACAACACAAAAAATAAAACAAACATCAGTACTTGTCATGTCCCCAAACTTTTTCCGCTAATTCAATAAGTGCCGAATCTCTTCCTTGGTCCATACACTAACAGGGCAAACTGTTCTGTCCATGGAACACCGATCATACAAAACGGCACTAAAGTAGAACAACTGTTCATTCAAAGAATAATTACTATGTCATTTTATTTTTCGTATTTGCAAAATTATTATGGCATCTAAGATTTCTTAAATATACCTCTAAAAACACAACACAACCACTAACTGACTTCACTTGATGATCTTTATACTTCGATATTCCCTCTCACAGAAAGTTGAAACACCATGTAGCCCAATTCTTTTTCCTAATTAATTGCACATCTTTTAGGGAATGCAAATACATTGGATCGATGTAGCTGGCACTTGTGGGACACAATACAGTTCCTAGAAGAAACAAACAAAACATGATCTTAAAGTCATCATCACTACTCTCACTAGCTATTAATTTTTCACTAACTGCGGCTATTTCAATTCCTCTTCCACCCGTTCTATACTTGGCATGCAGTTCAATTATATCACCCGCTTCTTCTCGGATGTTTACTGGTTCCCCTCCATCTTTGATCCCCATTACGATGCTGAACGTTGTAGGGTTTAAACAAAACTCTCTCCCGTGCAAAACTATATAGTGCCTCTTTGTATCACATTGTTGGACAAGTGTTTCACAGAAGTCTTGTCTCAAGCGATCACATCGTAATTCTAGCATGCTTCCAAAGCCAATTTCTCTAATTGCAGCTTGTTGGTCGGCCGACAGTGTGGAAATAACCTTAGTGAATGCACTGACACGACAACGAGATAAATTAAATTGGCTATACTTATTCCCAATTTTTTGTTCTTTACCTATTTTTTAATTACTTCTTTCACCAACATTTAAACTTGGGTCCTCATGCAACGTACCAAATCGGCACTTCTCCTCATTCATTAATTTCTTATATTTTTCAACAATTGTCGCCCTACAAACTTTTTTGATCCCTTCCTGCCTCACCTTTTCTGCTTCATGCTTACTGTACACAATATTTTAGTTCAACTAATTACATCAACAAAATAGATAGTTATAATAAGAACATTATTCAAAGCATTAATTTTATACTTACAAAAAGTGTATCCACACTTTCTGACTAGGTCCTCCCCTTCTGCCTTCTGTGGACTCCATTTTATAACTGTATACTATATTTTAAATCCTGAAATAGACCACATGTAAATGTAGTATCAAGGCTAGACCCAGAACAATGGGTAAGTTCTTGGCAAATTTTTGAGCGCTCATCTTTAATATTCTTACTAAAGAGTGTAGAGCTCAAAACAAGCAAGCAACGCCTAAAACCAAAAAAAAAAAAAATTTAGGGTACCCATAAAGAATAAAACTTAAAAACTAAACCTCAAAAAATCAACCACAAAATATAAATTAATTAAAAAATGCCATTGAATTTTGGTTTGTGATCTTTTAGCTACAACAATCTTTTTTTAAAAAAATTTCTTAGTTGATATAAAAGATATGATATTTCCTTTCATATACATGCAACAAATATACTACCTTGGAAGCACATTAGTTTGTGGTCTTATGCTGTGCGCAGCAGAAGAAATAAATTGAATGTCCTATTTTTATATGATAGTAAAATGATCAAAATTTGGAAGGAAATAGTAGTATGAACAACTAGAGGCGTCTTAGGTAGAACTTTGGATTTGAATCATGGATATTTCTGATTAGCAACTTGTCTTTTATGAGGACCAATGATCTGGCATTCAGATAACCTATGTGGTATAGTACAACTTTTTAAACAAATTGGTTTGGATGCAGTTGATGCATGTCTTTCATGCGATTGATTGTTTTATGGTTTTTTTATGATGAAATTGAGGTATTATAGAAGGAATTTTGTAGGTGGCATGTGAATGCACAATATGAATTTGCTTGAATGCTTATGCCGTTAACCCCTCTACTTAACACTAGCTACATCAGTAAATCATTTATTAGCATACCTCCTCTGAATAGTCTACGTGGACCCTTGTTTCTATTACTATTAATTAGAATTAATCGAATAATGCAGACAGCCTTTACTCTCTTAAAGAGCAGGGGAACGATTCTCATGTCTTCTTCTCTTAGTGTGCCTAGCATGAATAGATGGCAAGGGGGGAAAAGCAAGAGCTTGCTTACTGTGAATCTGTCTCATAGCCTTCGAAGCGTGGAGATCGTGCCTTCCATCTTCAACACCTCAGGATGACAACCACCGCTTCATGGATTCCACTTGTTATTTGCTTTGAATGAGATGGTGCCTTCGATCTTGCGTGATTACTAAACAAATAGAAGAGAGAAATTTGAGATAAATTTTTTATTTCAAAGAGAGGAAACTCAGATTGAGAATGCCCTGGAAACCCTCAAAAAGCAAACTTTTGTTTTGCAAGCTTTGAGAACCGGTTTAACAAGTTAACAATTTTTTCCTCTTTTTTAATTCTTTTCAATCTTAGCCGTTGGATTCATTTTACTTGAATCCAACGGCTGCATTTACAAGCCGGCACGATGCCGGGCCTCAATTCCCGGCATTGTAGCTTTAGCCAATGAGAAGACAATAATTTAAGATTTGAAATATTCCTTTTAGGGTGGCAAGATAGTTGGTTTTAATTTATGGGATTGTATTTATAAATTAAATTAAGGTATATAAAAAATAAAATTTTGTTGCCTTTTGTAGGCAAGCGACCACCTTTAGAATTACGAAAAAAATAAATTTAAATAGTTAGAGTCCATTCTCTTAGCAATAATTGGTTTTTAGAGGAATATGATGACCTTTACTTCAAAACTCTATAGTTAAGTGTACTAAAGCTGGAGCAATTTGATGATGGGTGATCTACTGGACGTTACAAGAAGCACCTCGATCCCACATGTGTATCAAAGCCTGGTCGTATATCCGATAGGTGGGCTAGCACAATATTAGTAAGTCAATAATGTGCTAACATCGTAGATGGCGGAGGTTGGGCGTCGCTAAGTAATAATGGCGGAGGTCAAAACGCGGGTGCTGGATAGATCGAGGTGTTATCAAATCTTGATCATATAATCAATAGGTGGGCTAACACCATATTAATAAGTCAATAATGTGCTAACATTGTAGATGGCGGAGGTCGGGTGTTGCTAAGTCATAATGGTGGAGGTCGAAACATGGGCTATGGGTAGACCATGGATACATTGAGTCCTACGGTGTTGCTGAGGGGAAGATTATGGTGTGCCAGGATCGTGTCTTAATCCAGCAAATTCAAAAGAGATTTTATAAGGATTTTAGAGGAGTGTTGAAAACTCCAATTAATCTATTTTCTTTGTTTATCTAATTTATATTCAAAAGAGTCAGGCAATTGACACCTCTATAAGAATCTCTTTAAACCATTTTTCTTTTATTTCTCCATATTTAAAAGCAGTTTAAAATATTATTTTTCTTAAATAAAATGTATTAATATATTTTTTAAAAAATATCATTTTTAGACGACTGCCATTGCCAGCTACAAAATTGACATTTTATGAATTATTTTCACCTTTAAAACTAATAAAGGTATTAGCAATTTTTAATAGGATAAAATCACCTCGATTTAAAATTATTTATAATATTTACTAAACACTTTAATAACTGAAGAGTAATGTTATGTTTACAAAGTTGAGACAACAAAGTTTAAATCTCAAGTGATGTACTACCAATCATTGAGGGCCTCGTGTTTATGAATAGTTAACTTTATAATTTATCTCAATATTAATATATGAACTTTTAACATTAATTAGTAAATGATATGTCATATGTCATATTACTTTTGTATACTGAAAGGAATTTGGATATATCGCAAATAAATGTAAGTAATTAAAAATAAAAAATAAACAACTTAATTAATTTTCAGAAATATTGTTCATGATTATTGTTCACGATTACTGTTAATCCACATAAAAAAATTAATTCTCCAAAAACACAAGAATTGCAGAAAATAAATAACACAAAGATTTTGACGTGGTTTGGATGAATCAATCTTACATCTACGAGGCCACCTAGATGAAAAGCAATTCACTAAGATAAAATGTTACAACCTATGGATTTGTCAAACTTAAGACTCTTACTTACAGTTTATCACTATATAGTTTGCTCAACTTTAGACTGAATCTGCTTCTCTTGAATAATCGCTACCTTTCTTGATTCACAATCCTCAAGGCACTTCACAAAGTTATCAATAGCAATTTTTTAATTCTTCAACGTCTAGTAGTCCAAGATCCACATAGACTCTCTACAAAGATAAAAATAAATAAATAAATGAAACAACACAACATTATGCACCAAATTTGGATTCTCTAGGGAGGAGGCTGAATTTTACTTTTCTACTTCATGCTCTGTATTGTTTGTACTTTCAATTGTGAAATACCTCTCTTTTTATAGGCACTAAGGTTTCACCAAAATAGCAAGTCTTCATAGACTTTGGTTCTTTCCAAATAAGAGTTTTTTTCCTCTTATAATTCTCATGAATCTTAATAGGAATAAATATGTTCTTCTTGCCTTTCTTGTCCCCTAAGAAATATATAGAGCATTTAATGAAATTCCTATTTTTACTAACTTCTTGCTCTAAATAGATCTCATGCGCTAATTATAAAATCTCATCATTAATAGACTTTCTAAATTAGACATCTAATTAAATTAGAAAAAAATATTCATAATAAATTGGAATCTCACTAAATTAGGAAATTAATAAGTTAATCCCTATTACAAGATATACAATAAATAAAATTCAAATTTAACTAGACTTGCGATAATATGCCAACTCTATAAATAATAGACTTAACATATCCCAACATTTTATGTATAATATTACCATAATACTCTACTAGTATTTGCAAATATGCGTCGAGTAATAACTAATTTTTATAATTTATTAATTGAGTATTTATAAAATTTAGTTTAAGAATTTTTTTTCAGTGATTCTCAATGATACGAGGATGTAACAACTCTTTCCTCTTAAAAGGAAAAAAAAAAAACATATGCATGAATAAATTAAACAAAGGCAGTAGTGGTTATGGTGGAGTTGTTGTGATTGTGCGGTTATTAATAGTGATGTACGTTGAAGCAACTCCACCACAGCCAGACTCTAAATCAAAAGACTACAAGAAAAATAGCATGCCAAAACAACTGTTATACAAAGAAATCCAATACCTCTATAATTAAGGAAACAATGGTGAGGACAAACACAAGAGCTTTGTGACCCACCAGAACCAAACTCAACAAAATTTGTAGGAAGGATGACCATTTGAGTCCCAAAAACCCCAGCCATGATCGAAACAGGTGCATCATTCCACAAAGTAAAAGTAGCTAATATGTTAACAACATTGTTCCTCTCCAAATAGATATGAGTAAATCGAACCTCCATAGATGACATTGGATTGAAACAATTTCTCCGGTGAATTGAAAATAGAAAGCTTCTATTATGCAAATGCAAGAACACTAACATGGACTCCCATTCTATGCATAGACTCTGCCACCGACGATCATAAGCATGCTCAATGAAAAAAAATAATTAATCCCCATATATAATCTCCGCTTTAAATGTGGTCCTATATCTATCTAGAGGAGAGCAAAATTGACCCATGAAAACTACCAGAACTGTCCCGAATCACACCTCCACAGGTAAATTCTAAGGCGTAGATTAAATAAGCTTGCCTTCAAGTGTATTTAAATCACAATATATATTTCATTTACTTAATTTTTTTTAAAAGAATTAAGTTGGTGTAGAAACGAGTTATGTGAATATGGATATCCTCATCTTTTAAGTTAAAATAAAGGAACATTGGATAATTTGTTTAACTAAATGTGTGTGTGTATCAAAATAAGAGATAAGTTAGAAGATTAAAAATCTCAGATTTTAAATCTACTAAAGGATAAAATACATTGTATTGGAGTAAGTGTGTGTGTTTTTTGTCTTTTAGTTTCTCCTTGACCTTAATATGGCTAGGGATCTCTAATAGGAATGAGAAAATTATTTGCCAACCTGCAAGCTTGCCAAAACCTAGCACCAAAACCCGCGCACTGGAGATAATTTTATTGGTTGCAATTGGGTTTGGTATTTTAAACTTAAATCTGCTACGGGTGTGGATGGGGTTGGCATTGAGAAAAAAATCCAATGGACACTAGCACAGGTATTCGCCAATCTGCATTTTTTATTTTAATTATTTATATTTTTAATTTAATCATAAAAATTACATTCAAAAAATTGAATCATACATATATCTAAGTCAAAGTTTCAAATTCCTAAACCTAACCTATCTCACTGTAGCATATACACAATAAGTTTTTAATAAGTAAAAGTTTTATAATTTTCAAGTTTAATATTATTGGTATTTTATTTTAATTTAATTGATTTTGTTTATTTTTCCTTAATGATTTTAACCTAATGATTGCTTACTATAATTGGGTTTTTATTTGTTTAATTAATAATTAACGATAGTTGTATAAAATTTACTTGTTAATATTATTGATAATACTTGTATATTAATTAAAAGATGAAGTAAGGCATTGATATTAGTTATGATAATTTACCTACAATAAAAATATTTTGTGTTAGATTAATATATTTTGTATATTTGTTTTAATGTTTAAACTTTAGTTTCTTATTTATATTGATAAACTTTAGAATTGAGTATTGTATGCGTATCTTTTAGGCTATTGTTATAAATTTATAGTTTGAATTATATAATTTAAGTTTTTATGTAATATTAAAAGTATTTTTTCATATTCTTGATTTTAAATGAGAAAATCTGCAAAAAAATCCGTTATGGGTTGTAAGTAGGGTTGGTAATTGTTAAAACCAGTAGTGAGTGGATTTTCTAAAAAAAATAAGAACTCGCTGCGGTTGCGAGCGGGTTTGGTCATTTAAGCTTTTTGCAAAACGAGTCTAGTAATAACAAACCCACTGTGGGCTGTGCTTATTGCCATCTACTCTCTAATTAGAACACTTTTAATATATAGAATATTGATACAGTCTAGGATCCTAAACTTTATTGAAGTTTGGAAAAGCTATTAAGCCATAAGATTTAATAGTATAATACGATTAAAATATATAACTTAATAGCTTTCCTAAACTTTAACATATCTAGAATCCTAGATTAGAACATCTCTCTCTCTCTCTCTCTCTATCTATCTATCTATATATATATATATATATATATATATATATATATATATATACTGATCTGGTTCAAGATCTTGAATTTTATTAAAATTTAAAAAGCTCTTAAACCATTTGATTTAATTGTATAATGTCATTGCATTATCAAACCATATGGCTTAATAGTTTCTCCAGACCTTTACAAATTCCTATATATATAACACATATATATGTATGTATGTATAGTGAGTTTTTTATACGAAATCCCTAACCATATTAAAGTCCTAGATAAGTTAAAAGATTAAAAAAAAAATTTCAATATACTACTAGATAAAATACATTGTATTAGTGTCTATACTTTTTGACTTTTAACTTATTGTGACTTTTGTATTGCTAGTATTGCTAAAGATTCCTAATTGAAAAATTGCTATTTATATATATATATATATATACATGAGGCATATTAGCAGCCCTAAAAATACTCTCAATTTTACACTTATTAATATCTATTAAATTTAAATTAAATCAATACATGAGATTTTATGAAGTTAAATATTAATTTATTTTAATTTTTTCTCTCTATGTGACTCCGCTCCAATTCTTTTTCTCTTTTATATATTTTCTCTCCTTATGCACACGCTCTCTCATTCCCTCCCTCTTCTCTTCTTTTTTTTTTTTAATCCCTAACTTTTCGGTTGCTTTTTTTTTTCTTTCTTAGTTACAAAAGCTTCTTTACACCCTCCAAATTCATCTCCGAACACTTTGTGAAAATGTTTGAAAGTATAGAAAAAGTTGGAAAAATACCTTGACAAATTAAGGGCACCATTTTGTGGGGATGCTTTTTGAAATGTTAGAATTGGTTAGAAGCTACTATGAAGATTAGAAAACTCTTATAGATTTATCTTAATCCATTATCACTCATATTTCGATATTTCACAAAATATAAAACTGCTACAACTACTCTAAAGATTACAGTTTCTTTTTTCTGGGCTGGTATTAATGCCAAGGCCTGAGTTGACAATGCCTTGAAAGGTGTGGCTATTATGATGAAACAACGGGATCGACCAGATGAGGCAGTTAAGTCTTTTCATCATCTTTGCCCTTACGATTCTCAAGAGTCACGTGACAATATCCTAATTGAACTTTACGAAGTAAAACATCATTTTATTTTCATAATTTGCTTATATTTTTTCAATTACTATTGAAAAAATGAGTTACATTATATATATATATATAGAGGACAATGATCTAATCAGGACTTTCGGATTGTATCATTGTTCGGAAATTCACAAGAAGCCGTTGGACTGGTGGTTTCTTTTTTATTTTTTTAATTTGTTGGCTGCAAATTATGAAAACAGCCACTAAGCTTTGTCTCAGAAACTGTTCCAATCCGGGACTCCCAGATTAGAACAGTTCCTTATATATATATATATATTTTATGAGATTATTGCTCAAGATACTTACAATCATATAATTATTGAGACTAGTTTATATCAAATTTTATATAATACCGTATAACATAGTTTTTTCATCATCTTTTCCCTTACGATTCTCAAGAGTCACGTGACAATGTCCTAATTGAACTTTACAAAGTAAAACATCATTATGTTTTCATAATTTGCTGATATTTCTCCAATTACTATTGAAAATTTGAATTACGGATATACATACATACATACATACATACATATATATATATATATATATATATATATATATATATATATATATATATATATATATATATATATATATATATATATATATATATATATATATATATATATATATATATATATATATATATAGGACAGTGATCCAATCTGAAGCTCCCGGATTGGATCATTGTCCGAGAATCCACAAGGAGCCGTTGGATTGAAATTCAATTGCCGCTGGTGGCTTCTTTCTTTTTTTTTTTAATTTGTTGGCTGCACATGGCCACCATGTGCAGCCACTAAGCTTTGTCCCGAAAACTGTTCCAATCCGGGACTCCCGGATTGGAACAGTTCCCTATATATATATTATATATATTACTCAAGATACTTACAATCATATAATTACTTAAACTAGTTTATATCAAATATTATATAACATCGCCTAATCTAGATTTTAATCCTTTCAAATATTCGAGAGACGTTCAGTCCACTTTTGAGAGAAAGACTGTCTTCACTTAATCTTTAAAAAAGAAAATTTAAATTAAATCTCTATAATGCATCTGTAGGGGCTCGAACCACTTTCCTCGCACTTATGAGAGAGTAGCTTTAGCCACTGGCAAGCCCTAGTGGTTATAAGTTACCGATATGAATGGTCAAACATGGGCACTTTTTCTACTTTGTAAGTTAAATCCATGCCTTGTTCCTGCATTTTTTTCATTTAATATCTTTAGACTTTTGAGTAATGTAAAATATTATAGGAAGCATTGAAAGGTTGGTCATGTTGGGAAATTATGCTCTTTAAAAGCATACGTGTTTATTTAATTGTAATAAATAATTTTTCTGATTAATGAAATTAATGACGTATTTATTCAAATATCTTGTTGCATTAATATTTGTATTAAAGTCCATTTAATCATATTATATGTATTTATGTGATCACCATGCGGATTCACAAAAGACATAAATACAAGTTATCTTATGATTAAATAAATTTAGTTCGTAATTGATAAATAAAGTTGGACACTTTATTTAGGTATAGACTGTAATAAATTCATTGAATGATTTGTCTTAATCATGTATGAATTTATTAATGTAGTACGACTACATTGAACTGGATCACATATGAAATTTAATTAACTTTGTAATAACTGTCAGACTTATTAAATCTCATAGGCGTTATTTTACTGTAATCTTAATCTTGAGTTAATTATGATTTCATGATTGTGATTGTTATTCCATTTGAGTTACCAATGGGCACGACACATCTTTATGGTCAAGATTACCCGGTATCTTGGTGGGAGCAATTATGAGTATTGGAGTTATAAATTAACAATATAGAATTTGTACAACACACCTCTTGATAGGTTTTCCGCACTTAATCATAGAATTTTCTGGCCAGAGTGTGTCAACATATTTAGTATGTTGAAAATGATCATTAGAGAAAACCAGTAAGGATCAAGGAATAAGATGTTATTAAATTGATTGGACAATTGAGATATCAATTTAATTAATGATGTGGTACAAAGAATTATGCAGTAAAGAAATCAATGTGGCTTGGGACGAATTATTATTCGAGCATACAATTGTGGAAGTCAGTTCCAATCTTTTAGTAGAGTAGATTTGGAATTAAATAATTGGGCTAGTTTAATTACAATCCTAATTATTGCAGCCACCATTGTATGTTCCCAAATGACCCTCGGGTTAGCTCATTTAATTAACTGAACCACTACTGGACTAATAAGCAAGATAACTAGCTATTTGGGTCAAAAGCCTAATTATATCTTTTAGTGGGAGGCTCCATTTAATTAGCTTATGGGTAAAGGGCCTTATGTTATTTTACATAGTGGGTTCCTTATTAAAAGAAAAAGAAACGTGAGTTTAATTTGGGACATTATTTGGAGCCTAGGGTTTTCACTAAAGGGAGATATATAAGGCTTATTTTCTCAAAAGAAAAGAGAAGCCACTTTACACAGATCAGAGAATAAGATTTTTTTCTCCATTGTTGAGAGAAAAATTTTCTCGTGTTAGTGGCTTTGGTAGTGATAAAGGCGCCCACACGTCAAGTGCAGATCGAACCTGAGTCATAACCTGGAAGATCATTGGTGGCAGTTCGTGATCTAATAAGCGTGGTGGTGATGGATCATGATCTAACAAGAGTGGTGGTGGCGGATTGTGATTTAGGAGCCTAAATCACTTCAATGGAAAAAACTAACTCAGATTTTCAAGGTACGATTTCTAGATTACGTATTCTTATATATTATATGAGAGTAGTCCTTAAAAAAGTTTTATAAAAATTTAAAAACCTAATTTTTCCCTAACAATTGGTATCAGAACCATCTCATATTAATATGTAAGAATTTCGTATGAAGTCACTCTTGAAATTTATGTATTAGAGTGGCACAATTTATTTAGTTATATATTATTTGTTTAAATATATGAATAAAACATGTTATGGTTTATTTTAATTCATGGTTAAATTTTTGTTGTATTTTTTCGTTTGAATATATAACAAGAGGGATGATTTATTATCACAATGTTTCCTCTTGATTTATTTTAATGTAATTGAAATTTTGTAAGTAAAATTTACGTTGAGAATTTGTAAATCACTGACAATCATCACGGGAAAACAAGATTAAAGAAACGGAGGGCTGGAAATTTTAGCGGCAACACCGGCGAACGCACCCGCTGCAGCAGCATGCCGCGAGCAGCATTGCACAGCGTTGCACCAACGCAGGTTGAAGCCAGCGCGCGCGCACGCTGCTCGCGCAGCAAGCAGCGCGAGCAGGAGCTCTCCGGTGCAGCGCGAGGACTTGTGACGCGCGTGCACAGGCTGCTGGTGGAGGGAGTCGGTAAGCGTCTTTCCGGCGCTGATGGTGGCTTTCCGGCGTGGCGGCAACGTCTGAACAGTGGTGGCCCTTTGTGGAGATGGCGGCTGGGGAAGAAGAGGAAAAGAAAAATGTGATTTTAGGGTTTCATGGTTTTTATCATGGAGGTCATTATAGTTTCATATTTTTTTTTTTTGGGTAATTAAGTTTTAATTTTTTTTATTTAAGTCCACAAACGATTTTGGGCTTAATGAATTCTAGTTTTAGGCCCAATTTTAATTGGGTTTAATAGATTAAAAATGGATAGATAAAATTAAATACATTAAATTTATTTTTGGTTCAAAAGTTTTCTTTTAATTTAAATTTTTTAATTATTTATTTATTTTTTTTCAAAAATAAAATTGGACCAATTATAAATTTTGAAAGCTCAATTTTTCCTAGTCCATTAACAAAGACAAGCTTATGGAAGATGGACATTGACAAGAAAAGCCCAATGAAGATTAGGCTTAGGGTTAATGTATTTTTCATTATTAAGAAAACCATGAATTAAGATTATTTAATTATTTTTCTATATGTTATGTTTTGGAATGTTCACATGTCATGATAATATGTCATATAGAATAGGTAGTGCAACTCTATGCGTAATGATACATGTCATTTATTAATTATAAATTTCATTATATTGTTTGAAATTTACATTTACTTAATAATATTTGATATCATCTAGATAATATTATAGAAAGCATGCAATTAACAATATGTATGTTTTAAAAAGGAAAAATCAATTTTAAAATATTGAGTGGGAGAGGGCAAATTCAAGATAATTTTTCTCACAGGCTCCATTGTTAGTGCAATAATAAAATTATATATATAACTCGACTTCATGATGCGGTGATGCTCCCTACGGAGGGTATATATATTAGATATTTTATTTGATGAACTTTTTTAAAGATAAAATTGAAATATTTTTCAATCAATTGTTCGCCCAAACGGTGACTATTGATATGAAAAATACATAGATTGAAACAATGGTTATATACTCAACTAATATTTGTTATTAACCTTCCCAACAAAGCTCTGTTAACAAATTAAAGCCCAAAAGGATAACGATAATTATTTATCATGTCTCTATATGAAAGTAAATAATTTAATGCATAATTGGGTCTAGTAAGTGTAGACATGAGTTCCCCAATAGATAGCTTGTCAAAGCGGTACTAGATTATCGTTACAATAAATTAAAATGCATTTATGATTTTTTGCATTTTTGTCATTTATTGTGAATATTGTTTCAAAGTATTTATGCATGTGTGTTTTGTTTTTCAGAAAATGTCTTCCATCAACCCATTATTAATTATCCTTGTTAAAAACGAACTCACTGGTGAAAATTATTTAGATTGGAAACGCAATCTATTTAATATTCTCACTGCTAAGGGAAGCAAATATGTGTTGACCCAGCCTTGCCCTCCTGAACCATCGTTCTACGATTATAGAAATCAGAGGGAGCCTTATCAGAAATGGTGCGAAGATAACAAAATGGCTAAGCGCTATATATTGGCTTCGATTTCTGTGGAACTACATAAGAAACATCGGAGTATGGAAACAGCCACTGAAATAATGGCTAGTCTTCATCAAATGTTTGGGCAAAATACCCATTTTGTAGAGAAGCAGCATTAAAACGTATTATGGATACTAAGATGGAAGAGGGCATAAAAGTTTGTGATCATGTCCTCAATATGATGGACTATTTGAATGAGGTAGAGATTCATAGTGTCCAAATCAATGATAAATCAAATATTAACATAGTGATTGAATCTTTACCTGATACATTCAAAGAGTTTAAGGTCACCTATGTCTTAAACAATAAAGATATGACTTTAATTGAATTAATGCACGAACTACATGCTATAAAAGAATTTTATTATAGCAGAAAACTTCCTGAAAAAGGATTCTCTTCAAGGCTTAAGTCGAAAGACAAGAATGAGCAAGCAAGAGTGGGGATTGACAAACTGTCCACTAAAAGAAATGATAAGCCAAAAGGCAAGTGTTACAAATGTGGACAGAAGAATCACTGGAAGAAAGATTGTCCTAAGATTATTAAAATCAGGTATAGGAAATCTTTAAGCTTCCTAATTAGTTTAGATTTCTATTGATTCTTACAATGAAGAATTCTGAGATAACTAATCTTATTTGTAATTCATTTATTTGGTTTTCAAGAAACCAAGAGATTAAGTGAAGAAAGCTTTAAACAACAGTTGAGGACATGCTAGTTTATATCAATTGAAAGGCTAGATTAATTTTACAAGACTTAAAGTTTTGATATTTGTCTTTATTTTTCCAAACATTAAAGGAATTTAATTTCGGTGACTTGTTTTAATAAACAGAAGTACACTGTTATTTTTTGATCCTCTGTTTATAAAGACAATTTATATCATATAAGTCTATTGATCTATTCAAAGCAAGATATAATGATAAAGAGTATATGCATCTATCTAAGAAAAGAAATGTTTCTTCAAAACCAAAATCACCTCTGATATTTATGATTAAGTCATATAAACTAAAATAAGATTTTAAGAGAATGATTAATGATAGACTTGTTGGCCTATTAAGATTAATCATTGTAACTCTATAAATCTTATTTAGAAAAGTATTATGACAAGGATACTCTTTTTGAGCTAAAAGTATAAAATTGTATTTGATGATTTAGCGCATACAAATGTATACGGACTAATCAGTTTACATGTTATAAGAGGTTATGAGTATTCTATCAATCTTGTTGATAAATATTCATTTAATTTATGTTTGTCTAAATGCGTCATGATTCCATTGCTTTTGAAATTCAAAAGAGTACGTGGATAAGACAGAAGTAATTAGACAAGAACATAAAAGAACTTCGATATGATCGAAACAAAGAATATCTCTATGAAGAATTCAAGCACTATTGGTTGTCAATGAACACTATGATACAATAGTGTAATTAAATGGAGAAACAAGATTCTTTTGGATAAGACAAGATATATACTAAGTGGTTTATCATTTACCTTTGTTATTCTAGATACTAGTATTTCAAACTACAAAGTTTATTGAACTTAGTTTTATCTTTCTCGATGTCTACTACTCTAAGAAATTATGAAAAAGTCACAAACATGGTTTGAGACACATTCGTATTTGGAGTTTACTAGTATTTCTACTAAAATCAGAGATAGAAAAGATGGATTCATGTTCAGAAGCTTGCATGTTTTATGTATCTTTAAGAAATAAGGGAAAGTCTAAATTATAGTTCTCAAGACAGGTATTTATAGAAATATTCTTTACTTTCTTTGAGGAAGATTATATAATGACTTATAACCTAAAAGTAAGGTAAAACTAGAGAAATAAAAGAGATCAGGTTGTTGCTCAGCTTTCAACACCTGTTATAGAACAAGAACAACAACAACAACGAGCTGATCAGCACAGGATTATCTTTGAACAACCATCACTTTTAGAACTTCGTCGTAGTGGGAGGGTAACTAGGTTACCTGCGAGATACATGCTTTTGGGAGAAACCTATAAGGTTATCTCAGATGAACATGTACAAGATCCCACTAGTTACAATGAAGCTCTAATAGATAGAGATATTGAATTTTGAAAATGGCTATGAATCAAGAAATGGGATCTATGTATCCCAATAAAGCCTGGGAACTTGTAGAGGCACCAAATGAGGTAAAACCTATAGGGTGCAAGTGGATCTACAAGAGAAAAAGAGGAGTAGACGGAAGGGTGGAAACATTTAAAGCAAGATTAGTAGCCGAAGAGTTTACTCAGAAAGAAAGAATCGATTATGAGAAAACCTTTTCTCTGGTTGCTATGCTTAAATTCATTAGGATTCTGCTCTCCATTGCTGCAGTGCTAGATTATGAAATTTGGCAAATGGATGTCAAGACTGCCTTTTTCAATGGGCAGCTTGAAGAAAATATCTATATGCAGCAACCAGATGAATTTATACAAAAAGGCCAAGAACACAAGGTATGTAAGTTGCGGAGATCCATTTATGGATTGAACCAAGCATCCCGGTCAAACATCAGATTTGATCAAGCGATTAAATCGCTTGGATTCATTCAGAACATTGATGAACCATGTGTGTACAATAAAATTCAGGGAAAATTTATAGCCTCCCTAGTTCTTTGTGTAGACAATATTCTCCTGATTGGAAACGATATAGGAGTATTGACTACAATAAAGATTTGGTTAGCAAAACAATTTGATATGAAAGACCTAGGAGAGACAAGTTATATTCTTGGTATCAAGTTACTACGAGACCAGAAGAATAAAACTTCAGCCTTGTCTCAAGCAGTCTATATCGACAAGATATTGGCTAGATTTAGCATGGAAAATTCCCAGACTGGTTTATTACCATTCAGACATGGAATTACATTCTCGAAGGATCAATCACCTAAAACATCTGAAGAGATAGAGAGAATGAGATGAGTTCCCTATTCAAAAGCTGTGGGAAGTCTTATGTATGCCATGCTTTGCACTAGGCCAGACATCTGTTTTGCGGTAGGGATGGTTAGTAGATATTAATTTAATCCTAGACCTCAATACTGGATTGCAGTCAAGCATATTATAAAGTATCTGAAAAGAACTAAAAATTATATGCTTGTGTATTCTGGTGATGAACTTATACTAGTGGGTTATACTGATTTTTCGTCAGATAAGGATTTTAGAAAAACAACTTCCGGCTATGTGTTTACATTAGGAAGTGGAGTTATTAGTTGGATGAGTGTGAAACAATTTTGTATCATAGACTCAATAACTAAAGCTAAACATATGGCAACATTTGAAGCTGGAAAAGAAGCTATATGGCTCCGCAAGTTCCTAAGAAATCTTGAGGTGGTACCTGTTGTAACTGCATCCCTGAAACTATTTTGTGATAATGGTGGTGCGGTAGCTCAATCTAAGAAACCAAAAAACCACAAGAAACAAAATATATTAACAGGAAGTATAATCTCATAAGGGAATAATGTAGAAAGGTTATATGGTAGTACCCCAAATGGCATTAGATGCTAAATGGCAGATCTTATTACAATGGCTATTAGAGGGGAACTTTTATAACCTGCACTTAGAGCCCTAGAGCATGAGCAATATGCTAGATATGCTTTGAGAGCTAGTGGGAGATTGTTGGGAAATTATGCTCTTTAAAAGCATACGTATTTATTTAATTGTAATAAAAAAATTTTCTGATTAATGAAATTAATGAGGTATTTATTCAAATATCTTGATTGCATTAAAAATTTGTATTAAAGTCCATTTAATCATATTATATGTATTTATGTGATTACCATATGGATTCACAGAAGACATAAATACAAGTTATCTTATGATTAAATAAATTTAGTTCCCATTTGATAAATAAAGTTGGGCACTTTATTTAGGTATAGACTGTAATAAATCCATTGAATGATTTGTCTTAATCATGTATGAACTTATTGATGTAGTACGACTACATTGAACTGGATCACATATGAGATTTAATTAACTTTGTAATAACTGTCAGACTTATTAAATCTCATAGGCGTTGATTTTACTGTAATCTGAATCTTGAGTTAATTATGATTTCATGATTGTGATTGTTATTCCATTTGAGTTACCAATGGGCACGACACATCTTTATGGTCAAGATTACTAGGTATCTTGGTGGGAGCAATTATGAGTATTGGAGTTATAGATTAACAATATAGAATTTGTATAACACATCTCTTGATAGGTTTTCCGCACTTGATCATAAAATTCTCTGGCCAGAGTGTGTCAACATATTTAGTATGTTGAAAATGATCATTAGAGAAAACCAGTAAGGATCAAGGAATAAGATGTTATTAATTTGATTGGACAATTGAGATATCAATTTAATTAACGATGTGGTACAAAAGATTGTACAGTAAAGAAATCAATGTGGCTTGGGACGAATTATTATTCGAGCATACAATTATGAAAGTCAGTTCCAATCTTTTAGTGAAGTAGATTTGAAATTAAATAATTAGGCTAGTTTAATTACAGCCCTAATTATTGTAGCCACTATTGTATGTTCCTAAATGATCTCCGGGTTAGCTCATTTAATTGACTGCAGCACTACTGGACTAATAAGCAAGATAACTAGCTATTTGGGTCAAAAGCCTAATTATATCTTTTAGTGGGAGGCTCCATTTAATTAGCTTATGGGTAAGAGGCCTTATATTATTTTACATGGTGGGTCCCTTATTAAAAAAAAAAAGAAACGTGAGTTTAATTTGGGACATTATTTGGAGCCTATTATTTTCACTAAAGAGAGATATATAAAGCTTATTTTCTCAAAAGAAAAGAGAAGCCACTTTACACAGATCAGAGAATAAGATTTTTCTCTCCACTGTTGAGAGAAAAATTTTCTCGAGCTAGTTGTTTTGGTATTGATAAAGGCGCCCACACGTCAAGTGCAAATGGAACCTGAGTCATAACCTGAAAGATTATTGGTGGCAGTTCGTGATCTAACAAGCGTGGTGGTGACGGATCATGATCTAACAGGAGTGGTGGTGGTAGATCGTGATCTAGGAGCCTAAATTACTTCAACGGAAAAAGCCAACTCAGATTTTCATGGTACGATTTCTAGATTACGTATTTTTATATATTATATGAGAGCGTTCCTTAAAAAGATTTTATAAAAATTTAAAAACCTAATTTTTCCCCAACAAGTCATAACATATTAATCTCATTTGATGATATTGTTGCGTTTTATAATTTCATTCAAGTAATTGAGAACGTATTCACAGATTCAAGTATTATTATATAGCCATGTTTTTGCAGAGCACAAGTGAGTGAGGGAAATTGAGATTTTTTTATTTCTTCAATTAAAGAATATTTTTCTTGATCTTCCTAGAACTGGTTGGCAAGAGGGATTTAAAAAAAAATGAAGAGAGAGAAAGAGGGAGCATAAGGATACAGAAAATACAAGAGGGAGAAAGATTTGGCGTGGGGTCAATATAGGAAGAGAAAATATTAATTTTTATAATATTTAATTTCAATAAATTTTATTCATTGATTCAACTCTAATTTAATAAATATTAATGAGTGTAAACTTGAGTTTACATGACTTGTAAAACACACACACAAAGGGGCGAATGTAGTGCAGGAACACTGGGGGCTCAAGCCCCCACTGAAAAAAAATCTTTTTTTGTTTAAAAGAAAATTTAAAATTTAAAATAACTCCTGTAAAAATTATTAAATAATCTCATTCTTTAAAATTTAAATTATTATTTTAATAATTATAAAATAATAATTTTAATTAAAAAAATAAAGTCCACAACCCAAAATATTTATAACCGCAAAATTAAACCGTGAATACCAAATTTATAATTAGAGATTATCTTGAAGAAAAGAGGAAGTTGGAGGCATCAGTTCTGTTCTTTATTCTCATAATCACAGTGAAAAAAATAAAGGAGAAGGAGCCAGGAGGGGGCTGATTTATTAATTGTTGTGGGTTTGAGTGGGTGGGACGTGGGATCAACTTGCTTTTACATCAATTTTGCATAAGATAAACATGTTCTTTTTATTTATTTTTTCAAATAAGTTAAGAATTTCATATTTTATTTTTTGTTCACATGTCAACAAATCTCTACATAAATTGTAATTGTTCAAGTGACTAATTCTAGTATTTTCATTTAGTGAGTTTGTTTATAACTATTAGTAAATTAATTTTTTTAATTGTAATTCATTTATTTTTACATAAGTACTCATATATATAATTTTGAGCAATGAAATTTGTGAAGAATGAACTTCAAAATCGTATAGTAGATAAATAGATGAATGATAATTTAATTGTTTGTGTAGAAAAAGATAGATTTAATAGTACTGATAATGAGTCTATTGCACAATATTTTCATAATATGAAATCGTATAGTGAACAATTGTAAGTGAGTTACCAAAAATTTTATATATTTAAGTTTCAATTTTTATATTTTACTGTTATTTAATTTAATCCTAATAAATTATTTTTCTAAATCTGCCACTACAAAAAAATTCAGACAGTCCTCATAAAAAATTCAGACAAAATACGTTGTCTTAGAGAAGTAATAACAACATCCAGTAGTAAGTGGAACCAGTTCATTATATCACAAGTCTCAATCGATCTTGGCATTGATTGCGATCTGCTCTCATCAACACTCAATAATTCAGCCTATAAAAACAATAGACAATTCACTAGCTACAAAGACTACAAAATTAATATAATGTCTTGCGATAACGTTTCAGAAAAGAAAAATTATTTTAATGAGGACATCAACTTCAGAAATAATTATAAATATAGCCATTCATTGTATGGAACACAAGTCGTAATCAAAGTCCGTAGATTGCAGTGATTTTCCGGAAAAATTTTCAATGATCTGGAGTAAATATTGCAGACCAAGATTTTATTATCATCCAAGTTTTCCTTTTTGTTGAAAAAAATTCAAATGAATTATTGATGGTTAATGAATTAAAAAATAGTTGATTTTAATCATACATTATAAATAATGGAAATGCGACCTGACATTTTAAAATAGACAAAATGTTCATTTAGTTTCTAAGGTCTGAGTTAATTAAATAAATAGTTCATTTATTTTAAAAATTACCTCTAATATCTCCAGTGTATATCCATTTCCATTCAAATTTGCTTAATTATTATCTATTTTTTGTCTATTGCACATCACACTTATTTATATTTTAATTTAAATCAGACTGAAATGTTATTTGACACTTGAAAATTTGGATTTAACAATTATTTTTAAAAGGGACGACAGATGTTATTTGAATGACTTTCAACAATACATGAATTAGGTATTTGGTTGAAACCGTAAAAACATTTTCCCTGTCAAAAGCAAAGTTGTGTACAATATCCTTATATTTATCTGCTAGAAATAATCAAAGACAAAATTTGATGCCTTGAAAAATTATTGATATTCAAAATCTTAAACCAAAAACACTTACGTAACGGTGAACACGAACCTTCATTTCCTGATTCCACGCTCATATTCTGGGCCACGCGTCCTCTTCCACTTTATTAACCGCTTGCTATAAATCCTAAGCTGCCCAAATCTTGCTAAAAGCAACAAGTCACTAGGTAGTAGCAAAAATACTCTCAAATCATGAATAACAGACAAAGAAATTATTGTGTTTTGATGTTTCCATGGCTTGCCCATGGTCACGTATTTCCATTTCTAGAGCTAGCCAAGAAGCTTACTAAGAGATCAAATTTCTACATATACTTTTGTTCAACTCCTGCCATTCTTGATTCCATTAAACTTTCGGATAACTTTTCTTTTTCAATACAACTTATCGAGCTTCATCTCCCTTCATTGCCCGAGCTTCCTCCTCACTATCACACAACTAAAGGGTTACCGCTTCATCTCATGCCTGCTCTCAAAAAAGCCTTCGACATGGCTAGCTCTAGTTTCTTTAACATACTCAAAAAAGTAAACCCTGATCTGTTGATTTATGATTTTATTCAGCCGTGGGCTCCGACGCTGGCTTTGTCACTTAACATCCCGTCTGTTCTTTTTCTTACTTCTTCAGCAACTATGGGTGGTTTCTTAGTTCACACCTTTGAGAAAAACCCAAGTGAGGATGATGGTGATTTCCCTTTTTCTTCAATTTTTATTCATGATTATATGAAACCAAAGTTTTCCCACTTGGTTGACTCTTCTTCAAATGGTATTAAGGACAAAGATAAGTTTCTTCAATGCTGTGACAGCTCTTGCAATGTTATTTTGATCAAGACTTTTAGAGATCTCGAAGGGAAATACATTGATTATCTATCTGTTTTGATGAAGAAGAAGTTGGTTCCTGTTGGTCCTCTACTTGAAGACCCTGTTGAGGAAAATGATCATGAAGAAGGAATGGAAATTATCCAGTGGCTTGACAAGAAGGAGAGATCATCCACGGTGTTTGTTTCATTTGGAAGCGAGTATTTTCTTTCCAAAGAAGAAATGGAAGGTATAGCCCTCGGGTTAGAGTTTAGTGGAGTTGATTTCATTTGGGTTGTCCGATTTCCTAGTGGGGTGAAAGTTAAGGTTGATGAAGAATTGCCAAAGCATTTTCTAGAAAGGACGAAGGAGCGAGCCATGGTTGTTGAAGGTTGGGCCCCGCAAATGAAGATTTTGGGGCACCCTAGCATTGGAGGCTTTGTGAGTCACTGTGGATGGAGCTCGGTGATGGAGAGCATGAAGCTTGGTGTTCCGATTATCGCGATGCCGATGCATCTTGATCAGCCGTTGAATGCAAGACTGGTTGAAGATGTTGGCGTTGGGATGGAGGTGAGAAGAAACGAGAATGGGAGGATTGAAAGGGAAGAGATGGCAAGAGTGATCAAAGAGGTGGTAGTGGAGAAAAATGGAGAGAAAGTGAGGAGGAAAGCAAGGGAAATGAGTGAGAATATAAGAAAGAAAGGCGATGAAGAGATTGATGGGGTGGTGGATGAATTGAGCCAGCTTTCTGGATGATCAGCAGGATTAACACTTTTTAATTAATCTTTGTTTTATGGCTGTGACTATGATACCTATGGGTGCTGTATTCTAGAGTTTAGACACATTAGATGGTCCAATTTAATTAATTTTTGTCGATATGCATCCATATAAAATAAAAATATGTAACATATATAAAGAATAAATAAATATCTGCAATAAACTAATTTGAAATAAGCAATGTAGTTTATTTTTATTTTAATTTTCGATCAGCATTTCATGATTATTTTTTATATTATAATTTTAATTTTGTGATGAATTAAAATTATTATTATAACTGAATGGCAGTATATGTTGTTCTAAATAGATGGTCTTAATTAATTTCTTTTTTTTTAAGAGAGGTTTTACTTAAAAATCCTTTTATAAATAATTTTGTAACAAGCTATTAGAGTTTTATTTAAAAAAAAAAAAGAGAATGGTTATAAGTTGCGACGCGATTGAATTCAAATCCTTTTGTTTACGCAAGGGCGTAGGAAGTATGTTGTCTGTCCCCACTTAATTTAAAAAAAATATCTAGTCTTTTATTTATTTATTTTTGGATAGATTGAACCTTTTATTTTATATATGTCTTGCCTTTTTATATTTTTTTAAAGTCTTGCCTTTATAAACTTTATTAATCTACTCCTTTGATTTTTGTTGAGGATTATTCTTTTTTTAATTAAAAAATTAAATAAACGAAACGATATAAAGAGCAAAACATAGAGAATTTACATAGTTTAGCGTTTGATCTTTGTTTAAGGAAGTCAAAAGAGCAAAATTTACTATTTACTAATAATTGCAATGAGTTTTTTTTAGCCATTTGCTTCTGGATTTTGCTTGTCCTTCATGCATTAAGGACTTTCTATTTACAATATAGTTATTGATATATGCTTATTTTGATATGTTTACATCACTTAATCAGAGTTTGATTCGGAGTCCATGTTTGTCTTTTTCTCAAAATTGGTTTCTAAAGCCTCTAGATTGTTCCTTTTTTACTGCCACTTTAATTAATTAATTGATTTTTCATACTCCATGCTCCATGCTCCATGCTCCATGCTCCATGCTCCATACTTCTATTTTAATTAATTATTTGACATTCATGCTCCATGTTTCATGTTCTTTAATTAATTATTTTCTTTTCACGCTCCACACTCCATGATCCTCTATGCTCCCACTTCAATTAATTATTTGACTTTTCATGCTTCATGCTCTTTAATTAATTATTTGACTTTTTGTGCTTCATGCTTTATGCTCCATGCTCCCACTTAATTAGTTATTTGACTTTTTATACTTCGTGCTTCATGCTCCCACTTTAATTAATTATTTAACTTTTCATACTCCATGCTCTTTAATTAGTTATATGCTCTTCATGCTCCATGTTTCATGCCCCAACTTTAATTAGTTATTTGACTTTTCATGCACCATGCTTCATACTCTTTAATTAATTATCATGCTTTTCATGCTTCAAGCTCTACTCTCCGTTCTTGTGCACGACTTTACATGCTTTACTCTTGTGCATGGCTTTGCATGCTTTACGTTTCCTTTTCATGCTTCTTGCTCTACTTTTGTGCATATTTTTATTTTAATTAATTATTTGACTTTTCATGCCCCATACTCCATGTTACATACTCCCATTTGAATTAATTATTTAACTTTTCATACTTTATGCTCTTTAAATGATTATTTGCTCTTCATGCCTCATGCTCCATTCCCCAACTTTAACTAATTATTTTGCTTTTTATGCTCTATGCTCCATGCTCCATGCTCCATACTTCACTTTCTACTCTTGTGCACGGCATCACATGCTTTTCTCTTGTGCATGGCTTTACATGCTCCACATTTCCTTTTTATGCTTCTTACTCCACTTTTGCGCATGCTTCCACTTTAATTAATTGTTTAACTTTTCATGCTTCATACTTCATACTTCATCCTCTTTAATTAATTATTTCACTTTTTATGCTCCATACTTCATGCTTTTTAATTAATTAATTGCTTTTCATGCTCTATGCTTCATGCTTCATGCTTCATGCCCCCACTTAATCAATTATTTCACTTTTTATGCTCCATACTTCATGCTTTTTAATTAATTAATTGCTTTTCATGCTCTATGCTTCATGCTTCATGCTTCATGCCCCCACTTAATCAATTATTTGACTTATCATGCTCTATACTCCATACTCTATGCTCTTTAATTAATTATTTGCTTTTCATGCTTCATGCTCTATGCTCCAACTTTAATTAATTATTTGACTTTTCATACTCCATGCTCCATGCTCTTTGATTAATAGTTTTTCTTTTCATGATCCATGCCCAATGTTCCATGCTCCACCCTCCATTTTTGGGCATTGCTTCGCATGCTTCACTCTTTGTGCATGGCTTTGTATGCTTTACGTTTCCGTTTCATGCTTCTTGCTCCACTTTTATGCATGCTTCACTCGTGTGCATGGATTTGCATGCTTTATTTTTTTCCGATATCAATTGCACCCTAGCTCTTTGGAGCTTGATTTCAATGGCTTAAGAGAGGTATTTCCTCACTTATGTATACATTTGTTGTTGCCCTTTCTATCCAACAACTAAGCCAATTCTCACTGATACAAATTGGTACTTTTCACTCTTGTTCAACAATCAACTTTCTTTTATTCTCTTTTCAAGTTTAGGTTGCCTTAAATTTTTGGTGAGAATTTGCTATTGTTTCTTTTTGTTTTTTCAATACCTAGTCAGTAATGTATTCAAATTCTTAGGATTTCTCTAACTCTGAGCTTTTTGAAAATCCTATAGAAGAAGATGATTATCGATCTAAAGCCACTCAACCACTTATTGTAAAATTTGCCCCTGTTTCTTTTTCTTCTCCTCCCATTTTTATTGAGTAGAGCATAGATGAAGAGGTTAATCGTATGAGTGAAATGTCAGTCTAATCCTTTTGGATCTCTTATGATATACCCCGTTCCATATCTCTAGAAAGGGCTAGAGAAAAATATTAATCTAGTCATCCTCAACGAATTGTCACTATGCATCATGACTTTTTCAAACGTGGTGTCAGACTTTCTTTCCATCCTTTTCTTAGGTATATACTTAGCGATTTTAAGTATGCTCCTACTCAATTAAGTTTGATTGCCTGAGCCATGATAGGCATGTACATTCTTTGGAAACAGAGAAACCTTCATGGCCCCATGTTCCCATAAATTTAATTGTTTTACCAATCAATGGCTATTCCTAATCCTAATAGAGGCACTCCTATTAAAGGTTGGTATTACATATGCACTTGGCCTAAACTTTCTCCTCTGATTGTTCAAAAGAAATCTCATGGCAGGTCTTGGAAGGACTCGTGTTTTGTTGTTGGTAAAGACTAGAACTTTGGGGAATTGAATGACATTGACCCCGAATGTTAGGTCCAAACTCATTTTTGTACCCTAGGTAATTGTCTAGGTCCTATGTTGATATATTATTTGGTGATTTCACTAACATTATTTATTTATTTATTTTTTGCAGCAACGTAGAACACATCTCCCCTTTTTACCATTATTTCTGATCATGAAATAGAATTGTTGTTGACTTTCTTCAATATTCTTTAAAATATAGATCTTTAGTACATCTCTCCTAGTCTAGTTTCTTATCAATATTCGGTTTCATCTCCCCCGCATATCTTTTAGATCCTCATAGAAATGAGTTTTTGCTCTTTTCCTAATATTTTCGATAAAATGGTTATGTCACGTAATAACACATATGTCTTTTTTTTTAAAAAAAGCATGTTGAAGTGTGAGCTGTGAAACTGGTTTAAGAGAATTTATATGACATGTCAGCTCGTGATTGGTATAGAATACGACTTGTCGGTTTAAGTCATGCAAAGACCGTATGACAAAGTGGTTTGATCATACATATGAAAATAAGTGAAGCACGTGATCGTCACATGCTTCACTTAACTAATACGACTTTGCTGAGTGCCGTTTTGCAATCCTCATTCAACGTAAAGCAAACACGTGGCATAGAGGTCATTGAATTCCATTACAAGAGCGGGAAAAATCTGGGCTTAGATGACAGAGGAATAGCTGACAAATGGGGAGCTTTCTGGGGCTCCTTAGGCTTATATATCAAGCCTTAAAGGATGAAAAATTAGTGAGAGTAAAGCTTGTAACTTCATCTATAGGCTTGTATCTTGTTCCTGGTGATTGAATAAAACTTGTTGCTCTGTTCTTTAGTGGATGTAAGTCATCTCCAGGCTAAACCACTTAAGTTGTTCTTGTGTTGGTTGTTGTTCTTTAATTTTCTTCTGTGTATCTTTTTTTTTCTTTAGTGTTTTTTAGTCAAATATCAGAGTGTTTAGTGCAGTCTTGGGGGATCTTGATTAGTTATTTTCGATTGAGTCACAACAAATTGGTATCAGAGCCCAACAACTTTGATTTTTGATCCAAGAAATGGCAACTTCTAAGTTTCAAGTAGAGAGATTTACATGAGAAAATGACTTCCACTTATGACGGCTAAAGATGAGAGCTTTGTTGGTTCACCAAGGGCTTGAAGAAACATTGGGGGATCCAAGATCTGAAAAGAAACCCAGCAAGCTCCAGTGGAGAAGAAATGCAAGATGTATTAGATAAAGCTCATAACACCTTAATCTTGAGTCTGGGTGATGGAGTTTTGAGGGAAGTGGGGGATCAAACAACTGCTGCAGGCCTCTGGAAGAAATTAGAAGATCTTTATACGAAAAAGTCCCTAACCAAGAGACTTTGTACCAATAAGAGGCTGTATACACTGCAGATGGAGAAGGGTAGCTCTCTGAAAAATCACATTGATAACTTCAACAGAATCATTCTTGATCTTGAAGATATCAATGTGAAACTAGAAGATGAAGACAAGACAATAATCTTGTTATTATCTCTCCCACTTTCCTATGAACACTTTGTGGACACATTGCTATATGGAAGGCAGTCAATAACCATGGCTAATGTAAAAGATTCTCTCAGTTCAAAAGAGGTTACAAGGAAGTTAGAGCAAAAGATGCAGAAGGCTTAACAGCAAGGGGTAGACCAGATAAGAAGGATTACAATAATAAGAGCAAAAAACGCAGCAAATCAAAGTCAAAGAATAAAAATCTAAAATGTTTCCAGTGCCACAAGGAGGGACATTTCAAGAAGAATTATCTATAGAGAAAGAACAAGGAACAAGATGGACCTAAGAAGAATGGAGATGCTGCTATTGCATCAGAAGAAAATGATGATGAAGGCTCTGACTCAACTGGTGTTCTTCTAGTCACTAGAACTCAAACCAATGGTAAGTGGGTGTTGGATTCTGGATGTACTTATGACATGTGCCCTGATAGAAATCTATTTTCCAATTATAGGCCTTTTAATGGTGGGGAAGTCATGATAGGAAACAACTCACTTTGTAAAGTGGCTGGACTTGGATCCATTAGGCTTAAGATGTTTGATGGGGTGATTAGGGAATTAAGTGAAGTAAGGCATGTTCCTAAGCTAAAAAGAAACTTAATATCACTAGGAATCCTTAATCAAATAGGCTACATCATTAAAATGGAATCTAGGATTATGAAGATAATTAGGGGATCCATGGTAATAATGAAGGGAGCCAAAAATAATGGCTTGTATGTGCTGTAAGGGACAATCATTATAGGGGAGGTGAGTGTCTTAACCAGTAGAAATCCAAACAAAACACTAATGTGGCACATGAGATTGGGGCATATGAGTGAAAGAGGGATGAAAATATTAGAAAAACAGGAAGTCTTGGGGGATGATAAGATAGGTTCTGTTGAGTTTTGTGAGGTGTGTCTCCTAGGAAAATCCTCTAGAACTAGCTTCAAAACTGCAGTGCATAAGACCAAAGGAACCTTAGATTACATCCACTCTGATCTGTGGGGACTAGCACAAACAACTTCTTTAGGTGGAGCTAAATACTTTCTATCCTTAATTGATGACTACTCTAGAATGGTTTGGGTGTATCTCTTAAAGAGTAAAAATGAAGTCTTTGAGAAGTTTAAGCAGTGGAAAGCACTGGTAGAAACACAAATAGGGAGAACAGTCAAGAAGCTAAGGACTGATAATGGTTTAGAATTTTGTAATCAACAATTCAATGATGTCTGTGCTATGGAGTAGTAAGGCACAAGACAGTAAGACATATTCCACAGCAAAATGGACTTGCTGAAAGGATGACTAGGACTCTCATGGATAAAGTAAGATGTTTGCTAATTCATTCAAAGCTTCCTCAGTCCTTATGGGTTAAAACTCTGATGTCAACTTGCTACTTAGTCAATAGAAGTCCATCCAGTGGCATGGACTTTAAAACACTTGTAGAAATATGGCCAGCCAGAGCAGCTAACTATTTTGATTTGAAGATATTTGGTTGCCCAACATTTGCACATGTAAGGCAAGGAAAGCTGGAGCCTAGGGCTCTGAAATGTGTCTTCCTTAGATATCTAGAGAGTGTGAAAGGCTATAGACTCTAGTGTACTGACCTAAAACCTCCCAGGTGTATAGTCAGTAGAGATATGGTTTTCAATGAACAAGAAATGCTTAAGAGCAATGGACAAAGGCTTAAAGACTCAGACAAAGACACTGGAGTACTAGGAGATCAGATTAAGATGGAGCTTACTGGAAAAACTGGAGATGCAACTTCATATGAGACATCAGAAGATAAGGAAAGAAATACATAAGACTTTGATGAAACTTCAGAAAATCAGACAACTTTACATGATTATCAGTTGACCAGGGATAGAGAAAGGAGATAAATAAGAGCACCAAAGAAGTATGCATATGTAGATCTGATTGCATATGCATTAACATCATCTCATGAACTAGATTATGATGAACCTAAAACATACAAGGAATCTGTTTCAGGGAAGCATGCAAACCAGTGGTTGAAAGCCATGAAGGAAGAAATTGATTCTTTATATAAGAATAACACCTAGACTCTTGTGAAAAAACCAGAAAAGAAACAAGTGGTAGGATGTAAATGGGTGTACAAACTCAAGTAGGGTATCACAGGAGTGGAGCCAGTAAGATTCAAAGCCAGACTTATTGCAAAGGGCTTTACTCAAAAGAAAGGTATTGATTTTACTGAGGTGTTTTCACCTGTAGTAAGGCATGCCTCAATAAGAATTGTCTTATCACTGGTGGCTGTTAATAACATGCATTTGGAACAAATGGATGTAAAAACAACATTCTTACATGGGGAATTACAAGAGTACATAGTAATGGGTCAGCCTGAAGGATTCACAGACAAATAAAAGGCTGATTGGGCGTGTCATCTGAAGAAGTCCCTGTATGGACTTAAATAGTCTCCATGGCAATGGTATCTCAGGTTTGACAGCTTTATGCTAGAGCAAAAATATCAGAGGTGCAACTTGGACTGCTGTGTCTACTTCAGAGAAGACTCAGGCATGATGATTTATCTGGTATTGTATGTAGATGACATGTTTATTGCCAGTGTAAGCATGAGCTTAATAAAAGACCTGAAACAGAAACTAAAAGGAGAGTTTGACATGAAGGATCTTGGTCCAACAAAGAAAATTCTGGGAATGCAGTTACACATGGATAGAAAAACTGGTACTTTGTTTCTCAGTCAAGAAGAATACATCAGAAGGGTAATTGATAAGTTTAGAATAACAAACTCAAAGCCAGTTTAAACACCCTTAGCTCCCCATTTCAGATTATCAGACCAACTATGTCCAAAAACAGAAGATGAGAAATCTAAGATGATAAATGTACCTTATGCAAGTGTTGTAAGTTGCCTGATGTATGCTATGGTCTTAACTAGGCCTGATTTATCCTATGTTGTGAGTGTTGTAAGCAGGTATATGTCAAATTCTGGAAAGGAACATTGGAGGGCAGTAAAATGGATTCTCAGGTACCTAAATGGGATATCAACATATGGAATAATGTATGGAGGACAAAGGCAAGATGACAGTCAGATTATTGGCTATGTGGACTCAGACTATGCTGGGGATCTGGACAGAAGAAGATCTCTTACAGGTTACCTTTTCACATTCAACAACTGCACTGTCAATTGGAAAGCTCAACTGCAGAGTGTTGTGGCACTGTCAATAACAGAAACAGAGTACACAACTGCTGTAGAAGTAGTCAAAGAGGCCATCTGGCTGAAAGGAATGCTCAAAGAGCTTGATGTTGATTAGAGGTCAATAATGATAAACTATGACAGCCAAAGTGCTATATGTTTGAGCAAAAATCAAACACACCACGAAAAGACCAAGCACATCCACATCAAGCTGCATTTCATAAGGCTGGAAGTGTTGAAAGCTACAGTGAAGCAGCAGAAGATTCATACAGACAAAAATGTTGCTGATATGCTGACTAAACCAGTAACTACTGCTAAGTTTAAGCTTTGCTTAGAATTAGCAGGAATCTGTCAGAGATGAGTGACAAATTGTTAAAGAGAAGAGTAACAGATTCATGAGGGTTTCAAGCTCAAGGTGGAGAATGTTGAAGTGCGAGCTGTGAAACTGGTTTCAGAGAATTTATATGACATGTCAACTCGTGATTGGTATAGAATACGACTTGTCGGTTTTAAGTCATGCAAAGACTGTATGACAAAGTGGTTTGATCATACATATGAGAATAAGTGAAGCATTTGATCGTCACATGCTTCACTTAACTAATACGGCTTTGTTGAGTGCCGTTTTGCAATCCTCATTTAACGTGAAGCAAACATGTGGCATGGGGGTCATTGCATTCTGTTACAAGAGCGGGAAAAATCTGGGCTTAGATGACAGAGGAATAGCTGATGAATGGGGGAGCTTTCTGGGGTTCCTTAGGCTTATATATCGAGCCTTAAGGGATGACAAATTAATGAGAGTAAAGCTTGTAACTTCATCTATAGGCTTGTATCTTGTTCCTAGTGATTAAATAAAACTTGTTGCTCTGTTCTTCAGTAGATGTAAGTCATTTCCAGGCTGAACCACTTAAGTTGTTCTTGTGTTGGTTGTTGTTCTTTAATTTTCTTCTGTGTATCTTTTTGTTTCTTAAGTGTTTCGTAGTCAAATATCCGAGTGTTTAGTGCAGTCTTAGGGGATCTTGATTGGTTATTTTCGATCGAGTCACAACAAAGCATCTTCTGGAAATGAGGGTGCTAGCAAAAAGAAGAAGATTGAAATGCTTCCTCTTGCTAAAATCTGTAAAAAGTTGAGGGATAAGCTTACTTTTCATGTCGAAGGGTCATTTTCTCAAGATATTATTTCCAGCCCTCCTCAAGAAGAAAAATTGCCTCTACTTGCTGTTAATATAGCTACTTATTCACCATTTGTTAGCTCTTTTGCCACTACTAACATTCCGGCTTCTGCTTCTTTTCCATAAAATTCTCGTTAAGGGACCTTGACTTTTTTGGAGGACTTACTAAGCGTTGCTTGGGAGGACCCTTCTCAGACATATCTCAATTCCTTCAACTAACTTTTGGCCTCAGTAAATTTCTTCCAATGATGTGAGGCATATTAAAAGTTGTGACCCGATGGACATAATGCTAAATAACAATTTTTAGGTCTATTCTCCTTTATTCTTGGTGTTTCAACACGATTGGTTCATGGTGTATCTTTATTCAAATTTTTTTCATTCCATTACAGCTTAATTGTGCCATCCAAGTATCCCAAAGGAGAATCAAAAGTTTAATGTTGCGAAGGGATACTCCAAATGAGTCTGGACGGGACTCTGAAACGCATTTGCTGAGCTAAAAGAGAGTTTGACTGAAGAAAAACTCACGTGGCCCATCTAAAGTCAGACTATAATAATGAAAGCAGATTATGACAATATCAAGACTCGGTCCCAATCTCAAATTTAGGATTTGGCTAACCCCCTGAATCAACTAAATCTTCAAATGTTGTTTGCAAGAGCTTCAGCTGTGCAGGAGTACAAGACTTCCGCTGAGTTTACCAATATCATTGATAAACAATTTTTAAAGAGCGTCGCTAAGGTAAAGGCAATGATGAAAAGTCATTATCCTTAGCTTGACTATAGTTTTCTGGAGGATGATGAAAATAAGAATTAATCCTGGCATGATGGCCTTTTTCTTCGTTGCTTGTGTACGCTTTTCTTTTTTCTTTTATATACATATGTATGTATGTATGTATGTATTAGACTTAGTGGGATTATATGATGCTTTTATTTCCCCTTTTCTTGTTATGGATTTAAAAAGTTATCTATTTCAAAAAAAATCTTAATCCTGACTTTCATTTCTTTAACTTCTTATTTTACTAAGAATTTTTTTAATTTTTTTCATGGCATCAGAAATTTGCTTAACTTTTTTCTGCCACTAGGAATTTGCTTAACTTTTCCCTGGCGCCAGGAATTTGGTTAATATTTTACTGGCGCTAGGAATCTTCCCAACTTTTTCCTGGCGCCAATAATATACTTAATTTTTTCCTAGTGCCAGGAATTCACTTCACTTTTTCCTAGCACCAAGAATTTACTCAACTTTTTCTTAGCACCAAGAATTTACTCAACCTTTTCCTAGTACTTGGAATTTACTCAACTTTTTCCAGGCACTAGAGATTTACTCAACCTTTTCTTGACACCTAAAATTTACTCAATTTTTTCCTAGCACTAGGAATTTACTCAAATATTTCCTAACACCAAGAATTCACTTTTAGCATTTCCTGCCTTTCTCTTACAAGACTTGCAAATAAACTTATTAAGAACGATATACTAAAGTGAGAAAAGAAAAATAATTTTATTAATAAATCACTACAAGTTTGATTGGGAACAATTCTTTGCTAGCAATTAAATTTTCTACTGGCTTAAAGAAGACCTTATTAAGACTACTGAAAAAAGAGTTAACAACTTTCTTATTGGTAATAGATCCATAGATGATCTGCGTTCCAAAGATGCGATAGCACAACTCCACTCATTTCTTTTATCTTGTAGGTTTCAGGGTGAACAATTTCCGTTATTTTATATGGACCCTTCCAATTTGGGCTCAACACTCCAACATTTTACTCTTTGGTGTTTTGGAATACTTTTCTAAGGACAAGGTCCCCAACCTAGAGCTTCTTGGATTTATTTTTGAATTAAAATCTTGAGTTGCTCTCTGCTTATATTTGCAGCTCTGAGCTGGGCCTACTCTCTCCTCTCTTCTAATAAGTCTAGGTCGAGATTTATTTGCTCCTCATTTTGCTTTGGTTGGAAGCGTTATACTCTATACGATGGCATCCCTATTTCAACTAGGACCATTGCCTCCATCCCAAATGCAAGGGAATACAGCATTTCTCTAGTTGTTGTAGTTTTTGTTGTTTTGTAGGACCATGACACGAATGGTAGTTGATACGCCTAGGCCCCTTTATGTTTTTGTGGCTTGGTTTAACACCCATTCCATTTATGTTCGAATTTAATTATGCTTATCCATTCAATTTTTTATCTTTTGTTTGAATGATTTTATTTTAATTAGCATTATTTGAGAAAAGGCATAATTCTTTTTATTTATCTATTTTTATTAATTTATTTTATAAAATATAATATAAAAGGATTATCATCTTTGTTGTTTAATGTATTTTTATAAAGCAAGTATTTTTATAAAACCTAAACCATTCAGCCATGGATGCTTAGCGGGGATCCTCGTACATGGTGAATAACCAAATTTCAATTGAAATGAAATCTTTAGGATAAATCAATGCAATTTACTCTTCCTATCTCTCAATAATTAAAACTCTTTAACGTAATAAACATATAAAACCAAAGAATTCTAGGGTTTTCTTTTATGCACGTTTGAAATAAATTTTGAGATAATTATCCTTCTTTGATACATGTTCTCTAATCTTATGTGTTTGATCATGAATGTGTGCATTGTTCTCTTTATCATGAATGACTTACTAGGCATTACTTGGTATGAGGGTTGTGACTTGATTACTGTTTTCCCTTTATTTTTTATTCAATTTCTAGACACAAAAACAAAATCAAACTAGACATCCTAAAGTTTTCAATGATATGTTTTGTGCAAATAGATTCCAAGTAACCAATTTGTTGTGAATTTTCGAAGTTGGATAGTGGTGTTGGAAAATTCTGATTTTCAGCGGCATGTCCAATTTCGTTATTTTTTTGTCTTTCCAAATAATCTCTGAAAATTATGTTAATTTTTCTGTTTTCGTAATTTTTTTGTTAAGTATAAAAATTATGAAAAATCATTATGCTGGGCTGCTGCAGTTCTGGAAACTGCTTTTCAGAACCGCAATTGATGATGGTGAAATTAGTTTAGGCTATTAAAAGGCTTTAAAATGGCCTATAAAAATTATATTCGTAGAAAATTACGAATCCTCTATGATTTAAAGTTTATTTGACTAATTTTAATTGAGTTAACATTAAGTTATGAATTTTTGAATTGCAAAACATGAACTTCCTGAACAAGTTTGTTGGTCTCTTAATATAAATTCGTTTAAAATAGTTTTACATCTTCAAAAATTCTAAAAATTTGATATATTATTTCTTGACGTTTCTACTATTGTAAAATTAAGTGGTCTAATTTTTATGAGTTTTCTAATTCATCTATCTCTGTTTTAATCATTGCTAGACGGTGTGGACATTTACATATAAAATTCTTTTTACAATATGTTTCTGACCTTCATTTATTTTTTTTTAATTTTTATATGAAATGCTACACATGTTTATGGCTTCTTTTCCTTTTTTTTTTTACAATTTTCCGACATAAGATTAGCTTGGTGAAAATAAGCTTGTATAGGATGGTCATGTTTTGACTAGCTTTGATGGTTTAGTACTTATGATTAGACTTGATTATATTGGACTTATATCACAATAAGAATGAGCAATAATATTTATAGGAATGTGTCTTGATGTTTTAGCACGAGAGAGCTTGTGGTTGAGATTACCATTCTTTTTATTACTGAAGATCGAGGTAAGTAGATTTATGCATGGTATGTGCATTTTGCTATTAAATTGCTTTTCATTCAAGGTATGGATTATGTTGAATGAAAAGTATACAAAACTTATTTGTTTAGTCTATTGCAATATTTTGTTAAGTAAAATCATTCTTTAAAATTATTTATAACAAAAGTTTATTTATTAAAAACTTGTTTTATAAATTATCTTAAAAATGAAAACTTTTATTAAATTATTTTAAGTCAAATACTTTGAAATAATTATCAATTATTTAAATCTAATTTATGAAAGTTTACAAATGATTAAAAGTTCAAGGATAATTTTAAATGTTTGACTCATTGTCTTTAGTGATGTTATGTTATCTTATTGAAGACTGATTGGATTTTGTGCACATACGATGTTAATGTTAATGATTCCTGCAGGGTATAGTACCCTGAATGATGTTATATGGTTGGGTCACCGGGTCTATAGGTGATACTATGTAGCATGAGCTAATTATGTTTTATGTGTTTAAAATGCTTTTATTATTTTTAAAGGATTTAAATGACTTTATGATGTGATTTATTCTTACTAAATGATGATTTACAAAGGTAATTTCTCTTATCGTTTTGTATGTCTAATAAGTATTATTAAATTATATTTTAATTTTTTTAGTTTTGTAATTATGCATGAATTTACTTACCGAGTTGATGGCTCACCTCTTATTATCACATTTTTGCAGATAGAGTTAAATGATGTAAGCTCATGGGAGGAAGAATAAGAGCTCTGCTTCTTTTGGAGATTAATGTTACTTTGATAATCTAAAAACAATTTAGCTTCCTTCGGGATGATATTTTTTTGAGGATATGTTATTTCGGAATTTATTTATTTTCTTTTGGAGCTTTTGGAACATTTATCACTGGGTATTATTTTGGTGGTTTTAGAAATGAGATTGATGAAATGTAACTTCACTTCATTTCCACCATAGTGCTTTGTAGGGGAATTGGGGTGTTACACTTGGTCTTTAAATGGTGCTTGATTATTTTATTAATAGCCTCTACTTGCCCATTAGCTTAAAGATAGGCTGGTGAAGAAAAACAAATTCTTGATTCCAGGGTCTTTACACAACCCTTTAAAGTGTGGATTGTCAAATTACTTTCATTTATCTGTAATAATGGATTGATAGATTCCAAATTTGTATACGATATATTTCCATACAAATGTCGTTGTCTTATATTCTGCAATTTGCACCAAAGGTTATACTTCTACCCATTTGGTAAAGCAATCTACAGCTACCACAACAAACTTTGTTTGCCTTTTGCCTGTTGGCATTAGACCAATGATGTCTATGCCCCATTGCACGAATTGTCTCGGACTGGTAACTAATGTGAGTTGTTCTGAAGGCAAATGAGATATATGAGAAAATCTCTAACATTTGTCATATTGCTAGACAAATGTTTATGCATCATCGTTTATCATGGGCTAAAAGTATCCTTGGCGAACTGCTTTTAAAGCTAATGACCTAACTTCATCTAGTGCTAGGCACCATAAGTAAGGCAGCGAAAGTATTGCTGACCTCAAATTTACCATTCTTACTTCTTACTTAGTGCTGACCTCAACTTTACCATTCTTACTTCTTACTTATCGTCCTATAACTTTTTATCCTTTAAATCGCTGATGATGGAATTCATCTAACTTCTAGTTGTACCAATAAAATTAACCTAGCCATTCTCCTCCTTATCAATGCTTGGTCTTGGCAAGAATTCCATAGGAATGAGTTTGGTCAGACTTGTATCATAAATTGAGGTTAACCTAGCAAGAGCATCTGTTTTACTATTTTCTTCCCTTGAAATTTGTGTGACGATGTATCTTACAAAATTTTCGAACAGATTTTTAAACTTCTCAAAATATTCCATCATTCTATCTTCTTTGCCTGATTATGATATGACTTGGTTCATAATCAATTGTGATTCCTTATATATTTCTAGTTTTTCTGCCCTCATTTCTTTTGCTCATCTAAGTCCAGCAAGTAATGCTTTATATTTTGCTTCATTGTTAGAAGCTTGAAATCCAAACCTTAGGGCGGAACTTAATTATGTATTTTCTAGAGTTATTAAAATCGGTCTTGCCCCACTTCTTTGTTGATTTGATGATCCATCCACACATAACTTTGAGACTTATATAGTTCTGAAGCAAACTCTTTCCTTTATGGGTTGATTATTCGTAATTCTGCCACAAAGCGTGCAGCAACTTGTTCTTTAATTGTTGTTCTAGGTTTATATAGAATATCATGGTCTCCTAGTTCTACCACCCGTTGGACTAAGGTTCTTAACGCTTCTAGATTTTGCATGACTTCTAATAAAGCTTCCTGGATCCTTTAGCTTCCGAGGAATTTTGTTATAAAGCATATAGTTGCATTCTTGTGTTAGAGCAATTCTTTCAAATTCTCCAAGCCTTAATTTCCTTGCTAAATATCCTTCAAGAAGTTTACATAATTCGACATTTGTTCTAGAGCTTCCACAAAATGAATATTAATATGTAGTTGCTTTAGCACTTCCAAGAATTTGTTAAATTTTTTGTTCTATTGTTGCTTCTGGAATCTTTGTAGAAAGGGTGGTGGGTGCCCAAACTGTTGTATTGTAGCAAGTTGTACAAGCTGCTTCTCTTTTGCTATGTTCTGAACTGAAGTAGTTGGCACTGTAGTATCTTCACCGACATGTGCTGGATCATCATTTTCTGTAGATGCTGATTGACATGACTCAAAAGTATTTAATTTACTCCCAAGTATATGAGTGCCTAGTTATACTATTGATTGATGAGTCCGAGGTCAATCCATAGAGAAAATATTTAATTTGTTTATTTTAATTTACTCAAAAAAATGAAAATAAAATTTAAATATATGAAATTTAATCTAAGCAAAATTATGAAATTAAATTAGTTAGGGTTATAGACCCACCCTTAGTAATAAATACAATTTAATCAATTCTTTTTATTTTTATTTTATTATCCAAAAGATTAATTTTATAAATTACAATTATTTTCACATTAATTTTATTATGAATTAAGTACTTAGTGTGCCAAATTTAATTTGTCTATAATAAGTCAAAATACCATTTTACCATATTTTATACTAAGATATTAAGAATTCATTGGGCTAAACTCCCATGTTTGTCTACAATAAATCAAAATTTTAAAATATAAAATATAAATAAAATTAAATAGAAAATAATTTAATTTGTATAATTAAAAATAAAATTTGATTAAATCATCTTTTTCTACTAAGAGTTTCACTTTACCCTAATTATTAGTATTTAGCTAAGGATAATCGAAATAAAAGTAATTATTAAAATTGAAAAATACATAATTAAAAAATGGTATCTAAAAATTGAAAATAAAAATAATTTTATTTATTGAAAATATATTACAAAGAGAGATGAGAAAAAGAATTCGAGGAGAAAAAAGAAAATGAAATGTGTAGAGAGGTGTGTTCCCCCTTCTCTATTTATACTAATACATGATTAATTTACACACTCAAATAAATAAAGCTAATTACATCTTAGTCATACATGTGTCCCACTAACAAACATAAACCTAACTTAATCTGCTCAAGCACATAAAATACATTCCATTAACAATTACCACACTTTACATGGTAAAAATTTATAATTTCACAATTACCACATTTACCGTGGTAAAAACTTATAATTTTATAACAAAAGTCGCGGATCCTTGTCTACAATGACCTAACTTCTCAGACTTTCAGAATTCAAATTTGACATTCATATATTTTTTTGGAGCCTCAAATTGCGTGTTATTATTTTTACCTAGTAAACAAACGAAAATACACAAAATCAAATATTTAGAAAAATAATTAAAAATTCAAAACATGTTACATGATTACAAATGTAAATTATAATATAAGCACAAAATAACATTTTTACTCCTTAATAAACATACAATTTTTAACACTAATCACTATAGCTTAGCTGTTTACACTGGTGTGCTAAAAAGTAAGATTTTGTGACTTCTCTTCAACTTGAGTTTCTTCTTGGGTTGAAATGGGTTCAACTCTTTTTTTTTTGGCACACTTACTGGGGTATGCACATCCTTTCTAAACCTTAAGTTAATCACTTTATAATGCTATTTTCCTTCTTTTGTGTTGCTGGATAAACTGCCCTTAGGTCTATTGCTTAATGCTGTAGTAAGTTGTCCAACCTAATTTTCTCGGTTTCTTAAGGATATAACTTGACTTTAGACCATTTCTTCATTCTTCACAATGTACTTCTTAATCAAAGCTTCAAGAACACTAAGCTGATCATTGCTGGTGTTTCTTTGCCCTTGATTTTGTTGGTGAAATTCAGGTGGTTGAGCAAGCTTATTTTGTCTATTGGATGCTGCAGCATGTTGATTTTGATTACTCTAAAAGAAGTTTAGGTGTTGTCTCCATCTAAGGTTATAAGTGTTTAAGTAAGGATTATTCTGGTTCTATCTGTTAAAGTCACCCACATAGTTCACTGAAGCTGGATTTCCAACACAATTGTAAAAGAGATGCCCTTTTCCACAATAAAAACAAATTAAATCAGCAATTTAGTTGACAGTTATTGGGGCAGTAATCATAACCTTCACTATATTTGTTATTGAGGTTACTTGAGCTGATAATGTTGTCAAGACATCTATATTGTGAACTTCTGTTGGTCCTCTTATTGTGCTTATTTGGTATATGGCCACTGATAGTTGTTTTGGCTATCTTTTCCAAAATTTCATAAGCTTTATTATAAGACTTAGACAATAAGGCACATTTGCTGAAGCATCCACCATCAACCTAGTACTTGGGTTAAGACCATTGTAGAAAGTTTCTAACTGTATACATTAAGAAACACCATGATGAAGACAACTCCTGCATAACTCCTTGAATCTTTCCCATGCATCATACAAATTTTCATCTTCAAGTTTATGGAAAGTAATGGAATCAGGCTGTAGAGAGTTCAACCATGCTCTTGCTCGATCCCTTAGAAAAAATAGGAAGAGTATGAATCTCAATGGTTCATGTGATGCTCCAACAATCTTAAAAGCATCACTTACTTTGGAAATAGTTTAAAGTGAAAATGAGGATCTTCTGATGGAAATCCATTGAATTGCCCCACTATTTGAAGCATCTGAAACATCACTGGTTTACACTCAAAATTAGCAGTTTGCATTTCAGGTCTAAATATTCCAAAATTTATGGCTTGAGGGGCCAACATGGCATAATCTCTATAGCTCTGTCTCTATCATCTGCCGTGTAGATAATATTGTTTTTCCCTGGTTGCCCATGAATATTTTGTCCATTTTGACCTTCTTGACCTCTATGTGCATTGACAGGTTCTATTTCTTCTGAAGGATTCAAGTTCCTTATATCTCATAAATCATCTATGTCTGCAGCAGATTTTAAATTTCTATGTTCTTTTCTTAATCTTCTTGCAATTCTTTCGATTTCTGAATCAAACTAGAATTCAATAGGTTTATATATACGAATTCAAGGGTTGCTAGAGCACTTCTGCCAACAAAGCAAACAAATTAAAAGAGAAATAAAAATTAGAAAAAACTTATTGATTTCACAAATCCCAATAAACAGTTAACTAGTAACAGTGTCAAAAACTTTTTGGATGGTTTGCTTACCATAAGTGTCAATGTGCAAGTATGCACAACAAATAATATACTAATGAGTATTCAGAGCTTCTCCACAAGGATTGATGTTATAGGATTTGCCATAGCAATCTTAATAGTGCAATTTCAAGCTAAAATAAAATAATCAATGAAACTAATAAACTAATGAAATTAAAAATGTAATAAACAAAATGCAATAAGGAAAATCTCAATAGGAAATGAGCAGTTGAGTGCTTAAACTTACTTAATGGTATTAACTATTTTTCAATTAATATTTTGGTGCTACAGAATCCCTCATGCATCCTCAACTGTCACATGTTGGATATCTTATATCTAATGTAACCTAACAGTGACCAATTGTTACGCTAACATTAGGTATAACATTATGCGTTCTAGGATCCAATTACCCTACAAAGTGAACCAATATGTCTAGTTCTTCACTAATTTTATATCAAACATGCCTTGTTAAAATTGATATTAACTTGACTTGAGAAACTCAATCTAAAACCATGTATTGTCTTAATTTGTTCTACTAAGTTAGACTTTTTTTTTTAAGCCCTTTCTTAACTAGTATCCACTAAATAGGTGGTCAATCGAAACAAGGAATTGCAATAAGTAAAATTAAGATAAAATGTTGCAGCAAATTCTGAGCAACATATATATATCAGTCAAATAGCCATTAAACTTGTTTAACACTTAACCACAACAAAATTTAGTTCATGATTTGGGATAAAATAGTAACAAGAATCATTCTAGCCATCAAATACATTCCTATAAATAAAGAAAAATAAGAAAACAAGATAAGGAATTGAATTCTGTTTAATCTTTGTGATCACTCATTATTTTTCTTCTTGAATCTTTTGTTGCAGCCTTTAAATCTCTCTTTTTCTCTGTTTTCTTTTTGTTTTTCTCTATTATTTTTCCTTAATGACAGCTCTCCCTCTTTTTTTTTTTCACGTTTGCTCCTTTTATATCTTGAAACTAGAGCAACCAAAAGTGTATAACCGCGTGTCTTCCATTTTTGGAAATCTTTTTGGATCGCAATCTTTCAGTTAACACGCGTAAAATATCATCTGCAATTGCTACAGGATTGTTGCAGCAGCGACTATAGCATCTCTTTTGTTACAGACTTGTTTTATTTCCTCTGCAGACAAGTTCTTTTGTGGTATCTGCAAGTCTATTGATACAACTTTCCATCCATAAAGCTTGAGTAGCTTTCTGGCCCTTTACAATCATGCACATAATCAAAGCACAAATTATTGTAAAACACAATCAACTTATTAAAATTAAACTTAAGCAACTGTTTATGCAAAATGTAACTAAAAATATAATAAAAAAACATAATTTATTCTTTAAATAATATTGATTTAAGTCTAAAAATGCCATGAATAACTCTTATTTCATAGAGTTATCACTAAGCTTGCTATTGAGTATGACACAACCAAATAAATATATAGATTTTCCTCTGACACTAATTTAGAAAGAATTAGAGGACTGCCCATGTACTTTTCAATTCTTGGAACGCTTTCTCACATTCATTTATCCATATAAGATTTTTTTCCCTTTCGGAGAGTTTTAAAGAATGACAAACATTTATCTATTATTGGCGAAATGAAGTGACTCAAAGCAGCAACTCTCCTTGTTAAATATTTGGACCTTCTTTATTGGCTTTTATGATTGTATATCCAACAGAGCCTGAATCTTTTTTGGATTAGCTTTTATTCGTCATTGACTGACCATAAATCCCAAAAACGTTTCAGAGGATACTTCAAAAGCATATTTACTTATATTTAGCTTTATCTAAAGCTGTGACGTGATCCTCCATTTTCTTGCTTTTAACAAGCATCTTATCTACATAAACTTTCATATTTCTTCCAATTTGTCTAGTAAATATTTTGTTGACTAATCTTTGGTAGGTTGCTCCACCATTTTTAACCTAAGAGGCATTACATTATAACAATATAAGCCTTTATTTGTAATGAAGCTTGTTTCTCCCTATTTGGAGGATGCATCTAAATTTGGTTATAATCTAAATATGCATCCATAAATGTGAGGAATTCATGTCCTGTAATCGCATCAACTAGCTGAACGATCTTGGTAAAGGAAAATTGTCTTTGGACTACGCTTTGTTCAAGTCATAAAAATCCATGCAAATCCTCCACTTTCCATATGGGTTTTTAACCATCACTACATTGGCTAGCCAGCTGGAGTAATGCACTGCTCTAATAAATCATGCTTCTAGCAATTTATTAACTTCCTCTGCAATTGCTTTATATCTTTCTAGATTGAAAGACCTTTTTTTTTTGCCACGCTAGTTTGTAACTAGGATTTACATTTAGTTGATGAGCTATTACTTCAGGATCTATACCAGATATATCTTCATAGGACCATGCGAACACATTGCCGTTTGTTCTGTGGAAATTTTTTAATTTGTGCAAGCAATTTTGGAGTTAGCGATTGGCCAACTTGAGTATATTTACTTTCATCTCCTTCTTGCGACTGGACAATGTCTAATTCTTCTACTAGTGAACCCCTTTGCTTACTTTTTTCTTCCCTTGAGTCAAGCATAATCTATGGGTTTTCATGTTTTTCCATCTGCCTCTCAAAGCCGTAGCATAACATCTTTTGGATTTCTCTTGATCAGCTGTTAAAACTCTAACTCTTCATTCTGTAAGAAACTTTATCATCAAATGGTAGATTGAAGTTATTGCTCGAAACATGCTTAAAGTTAGCCTTTCTCAGATGACACTATAAACTGATGGATGCTCTATTACTGACAAATTCACTATCTTAGTAACTTGGTAAAATGGTTCCCCACTAGTCACTGGTAACTATACATTGCCCAAAGAGAGTAAACATTCTCCTAAAAAACCAACCGATGGTGTGCGTATTAGCCTTATTTTTTTCTCATTCAATCATCATTTTATCAAATGCACAGAATATCAACTGAACTTTTATTTTCTATCAAAACTTTGTAGACCTTCTTATTTACAAGGATTATGGAGACAACCAAGGAATTATCATGTGGCTGATGTATTCCTCTCGCTTTTTCATTTGTAAATGTGATGGTGTTATGTCTTATCTCGGCTTCCTTTTGAGTTCTACTCATCAAATCTACAAAAAAAAAAAACTCCTAGTTTGTTTATAGCCACCTAGCATGAGCTTTTTAAGCCTTATTAGAATCTTCTCTACCTGTGGGTCCACTAATTATGGTTCTTATGGGCATGCCACCTACAATCTCTTGGTTTACTATTCATATAACTGCAGATGCTTCTGTTTTTTTTTTTTTTTGTAGAATTGGACAAAATCTCATCAGGCATTTTTATACTATATTTCCTCACAAACTCTTTAAGATATCCCCTCTAGATCAAGAATTTTACTTTCTCCTTGAGATCGAAACAATCTTCAGTGTTGAGACCATAATCTCGGTAGTATATGTACTATTTACTTCTATCTCTTTTGGTTGTTGTCTTGATATCCTTGAGTTTCCCCAGCAATTTTGAATTCCTTATTTGTATCAACAGCTGTTCTCTAGGCACATTAAGCGGCGTGTTCCGAGGGAAACTACACTGCGAAATCCTAGGATTTTTAACTTTTGGTCTACTTATTTTTTTCTCTCTTTTCAACTAGTTCTTCCTTTCTCTTCCCCTTTTCTCTTACTCTTTATGAATCCCTCTTCTTTTTGTACTAGTTAACTTGTCCTTATTAGAGTATTTTTGTGCTCTTGACAACAACTTGGTGAAGGTTCTTAGTACATTTTTATAAGTAATGAAATCTTCCTAGTTGTAACCCAGCCATAATGGCAGTCAAGGCTATGGGATCACTATAGTTTTTCACTCGTACGACATCTTTGTTGAAGCAAGTAATGTAATCTTTTAATGACTCATCATTCCCTTACTTGTCTGACAAAAAATAAGTCAGGGGAAGCTGATGGTCTCTAGCTCCAACAAATTAGCTAATAAATATCTAACTTAGATAGGGAAATGAAGAAATTGATCCCGGATGCAGCTTTCTATATTACCAACGTGTTGCTCTAGTGAGTGTCAGCAAAAATACTACATGCATGGCAACTCTTTATGCTCCTTGTAGCTCCATCTAAGACTTATAAGTCTCTAAATATTCTATCGAATCTCTTTCTCCACCGTATAACTTTATCTGGGGAATTTTGAATTTTAGAGGAAATGGTGCATCCAATATGACCTTGGTGAAATGAGGTTATATTTCCTCCATGTATGGTCCAATAAGAGTTTTCTCAATATTCATCTATCATTTTCTTTTTCTTTTTTAACTCTGTCTCCAAGCCCACTAAGTCAGCAATGGACTCAACTTTCTCATGCATCCTTAATTGGATTCTAGATTGTGATTTTTCATTTAATTTTCTCTCTCAGATCTCTGGAGTTTAATGCTTATTGAAGATTGCATTTTTCATAATTGGCATGGCTTGCATGGCTTTTAACTCATGAGTCATCTTGAGATCTTTCCCTTTTATGACCGTGTTATTGATCATAATACTGTTGTTGCTCTTCAATTGGTGGGATGGACCCACAGTTCCTTTGGCTCTTTATATATTAGAGTGCCAAATTCATGTTTTCTATTACGTCAGTCACTTGATGTGCAAGCGGCGACTGCGGGCCCATGCTACCGCACTACCTTCTTAGGGGGCTTCGGACCTGTGGTAACCCATGGTTATGATAATTGTGTTAGCTTCGTTGACTCATGATTTTGTGTTGAGTGATTTTAATTGCAATTAATTATATTTTTCCCACAGACGACGCCAATATGTTGATCTTATTTTTAGTCAACTAAAAAATTAAATAAATTGGACGATATAAAGAGCAAAACTCTGAGAATTTACATGGTTTAGTGCTGGCCTATTTCCATGGGAATCAAAAGGCCAAACTTCATTGTTCAATAATAGTTACAATGATTTTTTTTTTAGCTATTTGCCTCTGGATTTTGGTTGCCCTCATGCATTAAGTGCTTTCTATGTATAATACATTTTTTTGGTATTATAAGTTGTTGATATCTCCTTATTCTAACCAGCTTCCACCACTTAATCAAAGTTTGATTCAGAGTTCATATTCATCTTCTTCTCAAAGTTGGTTTTTGAAGTTTCTAGATTTTTTTCTTTTTTTAACCACCACCTTAATTAATTATTTAACATTTCATTTTCCTTCATGCTCTATTCTCTTTAATTAATTAATTGCTTTTCATGCTTATACTCCCACTTTAATTAATTATTTGACTTTTTATATTTCATGCTCCATGCTTTATGCTTCCACTTTAATTAATTATTTGACTTTTGATGCTTCATGCTCCTTGTTTCTACTTTTTTTAATTATTTGATTTTTCATACTCCATGCTCCATGCTCAATGCTCCCACTTTAATTAATTATTTGACTTTTCTTGCTCCATGCTTCATGCTCAATGCTTCCCACTTTAATTAATTATTTGACTTTTCTTGCTCCAAGCTCCATGCTTCAACTTTAATTAGTTATTGGTCTTTCATGCTCCATGCTCTCACTTTAATTAATTATTTGACTTTTCATACTCTATGCTCTATGCATTTTAATTAATTATTTGCTCTTCAAGCTCCATGCTACATGCTTCCACTTTAATTAATTATATGACTTTTGATACTCCATGCTCTTTAATTAATTATTTTGCTTTTCATACTTCATGCTTCATGCTCCACTTCTGTGCATAGCTTCGCATTCTTCACTCTTGTATATGGCTTTGCTTGGTTCACGTTTCCTTTTCATGCTTCTTTCTCCACTCTTGCGCATGTTTTTAATCCTTGGCTATTGAGAAACATGTTTTTAGTGTCGATAATTAATGAACTTGTTAAATAACATTATGAACCCATAAAAATGTGCCGTAAGAAATCGTTTATAATGTGGACATAAAATATATTGGGAATGAAAGATATAATTTTTGTATAACTTGTATTTATTATTATTGTTTAAAATTATCTTCTATAGAATAAATTTTTGTTCCATCTCCACATGCTGTGATGTGATTATTTTAAATCTTGAATTGAATTGTAAGTCTACTTTTAGTCTTTAATTTTACTTTCTTCGACCATGCATGACCCTGGAATAAATGTGATTAGTTGATCGCACTCAAAGATTGTACACAAGTATAGTATGAAGTAAACATAGCTTTCTTCATGACTCCAAACAATATATTTTGATTTTCATCTCTCATTTAGCATACATTTTCCTTGTGAATTCCTATCTTATGCTGCATTAGAACCGTAATGAAAATAAAGCAGCATTTAGTTTGGATAAATTTATGAGATACTAAACTATAAACAAATTTAACTCATCACAATTTTTTCACTAATCTATTAAAATTTCTCAGAGAATGAGCATCAACTTTGTTTGATTCAAAGATTAAAAAATTAGTTAGGCTTACCCAAGCTTCAATTCACTATAAGAATATTAGTCTTTAGTGACGAAAAAAGGTTTATCGCAATAAGTGCTTTATAGTAAGGGAAAAATATTTTGTCGCCAAAGGTATAGTAAAAAAAAATATTTAATTATTACTTTTAACAACAAAAAAATTCATCGCTAAACAAGGGCTGTTGTGACCATAAATTTGCTGAAAAATTTTAGCGATAAAAAAATTGTTGGCACCCAAATCTTTAGCGGCCAAATTTTTGCAACAAAACTATTCATAGCAAAAAGTATACATTATATTGTTAGGTGATTTCTAATGCAATAGGTGTTAATATCTAAGTGTACACAATAAATAATATATTGATGAGTATTCATATAGTCTCCATAATGATATTATCAGATCTGCTACAATAATCTTAACAGTGTAGTTTTATTCTAAATTAAAATAAGACAATTATAAACTAATGAAGTAATTAAAATAAAAATGCAATAAGAAAATTTTTTATGTCAAACATAAGGATGCAATCAATGGGAAAGGAGTAGTTGAGTGACTATGGCTTTGACTATTTTTTCAATTATTATACCGTTGTTACAGCATCTTCTACAACATTGGGTAGAATCCCTCATGCATCCTCAACAGTCGTCTGTTGGCTATTATATGCATAATGCAATCTAAAAGTGACCAATTGTTATGCTAACATTAGATATATTATTAAACGTTTTAGGTTCCATTTGCCCTATAAGGTGAATCTCTATGTATAGTTCTTCACTAATTTTAGATAAAGTATGACCCTATTTAAATCGAGATTAACTGAACTTAGGAGACCCAACGTAAAACCAAGTATTGTCTTAATTTGTTCCACTAAATCAGACATTTATTATGTTCTTTCTTAGCAGTATCCACTAAATGTGTGGTCAGCCAAAATAGAAAATTGCAATAAGTAAAATTAAGACAAAATGTTATAGCAAATACATAACAACACACATATATCAGTCAAATAACCATCAAGCTTGTTTAACACTTAATCACAATAAAGTTTAGTTCATGATTTATGATAAAACAGGAAATATCTTACAGCCATCAAGTACATTCTCATAGATAAATAAAAACTCGAAAATTAGAAGAAGAATTAAGTTCTTATTAGTCTTGGTGATTTTTCTTCCATTTTCTCTTTGAATCTTTTGTTGCAGCCCTCAAATCTCTCTTATTCTCTGTTTTCTTTTTGTTTTTCTCCATTAATCCATTTTCAATGACGCTTTCCCCCTTTTCTTTTTATCTATGTTGCTTATATAACTTGGACTTAGGGCAACCAAAAGAGTATGGTGCGCATCTTCTATTTTTGAAAACCTTGGATAGCAATCTTTTAGTTATCGCACGCGAAATCCAGTCTGTCGTTGCTAAAGGATTGCTGCAGCAATGGATACAACATCTTCACTATTCTAGGCTTGTTTTAATTCCTCTGTAGCCAAGTTTTTTTGTCATCCCTGCAAATCTATTGTAACAACATTCCATCCATAAAACTTGAACTTTCTAATCATCTACAATTATGAACATATTCTAAGCACAAAATGATCTAAAACAAATCAAATTATTAAAAATAAACTTAAATAGATGCGCATGCAAAATGCACATAAAAATGTAATAAAAACATATTGTTTACTCTCTAAGTAACATTGGTTTAAGTCTGAAAGTGTAATGATAACTCTCATTTCATAGAATTATCAACCATATAGCATGGTTCCGATCATCACTAATTCCATCTATAACGACAAAAGAAAATTCGTCGCAAAAAGTGGTTTTATTGACAAAAGAATAGAATGTTTTAATGACAAAATAATATCAAGATTTTTTTATTTATATAATAATTTAAATAATATATTTCAATTAATATATTTTAGTTCCTCAAAAAATATAAAAATAGAATTTGTGCAAATTTCAATAATTCCTGCCAAATAATTAAATTATACTTTATTTATCGGCAAAAAATATCTTAAAGAAATTTCAGTTACTCCCTCCAGATTTAATAAAAATAATTTTAAGGAATTAATGTTTAATTAAAATAATTAAATAATTTTATTATTCCAATTAAATATGTCATGTTTATATGATAGACAATAATCATGAATGGGAAGTGTTTATGACATATGTTGATCATGTGTGAAAATTTTTCATCAAAGTAACAAAATACAGAATTGTAATGGATAATACGTCATACATATAACATGACATATAAAATGGTATTATTATTTATTTTACACTAAAATCAATTATGGTCACTCAACTATCATGCCATAGGGTAGATGATCGATAATAAACGTTATAAAGGCCTTTTTTTTTCTACTAGTGCAAAGTTTGCAAAATTTTGCGCCAACATCTTTCTTCCCAAGTTCTCACTAATCATCACCATCGTGTTATACTACCTACTTTCACAAGTTATAATTAAAAAAAAAAAGTCAAATGCATCAACAAAGACAATAGAAACTAAGATGAATTTTTGTTAAAGCTTTCGATATTGATCATATGCTAAAATGTTTTTTTACCTAAAAAAACAAACTCCTTGACATAATAGAGTGGAGTCTTATTATTGATGATGATGATGATAAACCAATTATTGGAAAACTCCAGAGTTAGATTATTCAAAGAGAAAATGGAGAGTACATGAACGAGAAAAGGGGAAGAAAACATATAATAAAGACATATCTATGTGATTTTCTTTTATATAAAAACTTTAATTCATTATTACTTATATGACATAGAGCAAATGAATCCTAAGGCAACAAAGAAATGGTTTCAATCAGAATATCAAGCTGTCTCCCATTGATTGCAATTAGTTGATTACATGTTTAATTGAAAATTGAAAAAGTCCGGAAGAATGTAGTGGCGAGGGGTTGAAGAAAAAGAGAATAGAAATTACTCTAATAAATTGTAAATATAGAAGAGATTAAGGGGTAGAGTCAAAAAAGACAAAAAGACGAGTATGCTGCACCCGTTGCACCGGAGCTGGATCGATTAATTCAACTCGTTGAGTGGTAGTCGGTGGTTTAGACAAATATCACGGCCTTAAAATTAAATAAGACAACTTGTTCAGAATTGGATTGACAAATTGGGATGAAATTATATTGTGGCTTGTGGGTAACTTTCAAACCAAATTTAAGACATTTATGTTGAGATTCTTTTCGGAAGATCAAAAATTATTTGTATTTCATTATATAGTAATCCTGATAAGGTAATTGATGTCTGATGATGAATGTGGCGTTCATAGATTGATTTTTTCCCCTTATCAATTAATATAGGAACGTTTTAATTCGAAGAAAGAAAAATAAAAACATAAGCGATTATATTGTCTATTACAATATTGTCATAATTGGCTGTCTTTATCTTCTTTTTTAGTCAACCTACTAAACTTTTATCTTTAAAAAAAAAATTGCTTAATTTTGAAGTTTTTGAACCTGTCTACATTTCTGATATAATATATTACTATATTTCACGATGTCCCATTAAATCAACTACTTATTTTATTAATTGCATCCATGTTATTCATGTGCATGTGCGCTACAACATTGGTAATGAGTGCTAATATGAAAGTTTACACTTAGATATTTGGTTAGAAAACGACCTCTTTAATTAATCTTTTTATGTGTTGAATATGGTATATGTTAATGATGTTTCTACCAGTCACACAATTTAAATTTGCTTACTGATGTCTCTCCCTCCCATCTCTCCATCTCTTGCCACTAAACAATTTTTTTTTTCTTGTCTTTCCAATTCATGTGAAAGAAAATTTTAAAATATTTATTCCACCGAAACTCAAATTTAATTATGGCGGTTTTATGACATTTATTTACGTGTTATGATGTATGGTTTCTAGATCCGTAGAGTTAGAAATATTAAAATCAATTTTCAATAGACGAGTCATTATTATGCTAGAGCCAACTTAAACGGTGAAGGCCAATGTAAAAGCTGAAGAGATTTGTCTAGTGAAGCTCAAATATTATGTTCACATTATCTTGTTTATTTCCTTCTCTTTCTGATCGACAGTACGTAATGGCTTGATTTTCAGTTGTCAATGCCGAAAAACGATCTCCACAGTTAAATTTGTTTTTTTTTTAGGAATCACAATGCGAATGCAAGCTCAAACGTCGATCTGAAGAAGACTTTATATACCTATCAACCATAAAACACGGTTAAGATACACCGGTGGGATTCTGGCGTAAACCCTCCAATGCTTAAGTCAGAAATTGTGTATAAGAGAAACACAAACAAGAAGGAATAATCGTGAAAAGTGAAAATCAAGGAATTTTTCGAGTAAAGAAGCTAAAAATCTTGTAGGGAATGTTAAAGCATTTAGATAGGTGACTTGTAGAATTTTTGGTTCATTTCTCTAACCCCTTCACTTGATACACTCTTCAGTTTAAATAGACTCTTGGTCGTGGACGGTTACTTCCTTAACTTTAGCTTACTTTTTTCAGCAGTTGCAAGTGGTTGCCAGTTGGAGGCGGTTTAAATAAATCGTGGCATACAACTTTCCTAGAGATTAGGCCATGTTATTTTAACAAATAATCTTCCATGTCGAGCTAATTCTTAGGTCGGACAAATGAATTTCAAGGTCGGATTACTTTACTTCTAGATCAGACTGGCGAGTTTCCCAGTCGCTCATGGAGGCTTAAGGTTGTATTCTTAAATCAGGTCATTCACATACACCTCAAGTTGTACTTGTAAACCAGACTGCCAACATAGACTCCGGGTTGTACTTATGAGGTCAGCTTGGCAGTAATAAATTCTGAGTAGATTGGGGTCGACTATATTTCTAGACACTATCAAAAAAATCCAACCCAAACACCAGACCCTTAGTTTTCAATACTGAAAATCCATTTTCGGTGTTGATAATTAACTATTTAAAAATAGAAAATTTGCTCAAAACCCAACATCGGTCCTATAGTTTTCAATATTGAGAAGACATGAACAATATTGGAAACTAAAACAAAAGAGAAAGAGGAATATGGCCATAATCGGAAGGAAGATAGTGTAAAGCGGAACAAAGCTAATGCCGACCACAACAAGACTGAAGATGTATAGGCTTTTGCCGACCGTAACTAGGCTAGAAATGTCGACCTTAAGAAGCTCAAATGTTGACCTCACTATAGAACTAGAGAAAAGATATCCTTCTCAACTATAGACCTCAAGTTACAATGTTGACCTCAACTGCAGATCGTACTAAGCTAAAATGTTGACCGCAACTCAACTACAGTCCTACCAAACAAAAGTGTCGACCTCAACCGTAAACCCTACCAAGCTAAAATGTTGACCTCTACCATAGATCCTACCAAGTTAAAATGTCGACCTCAACTGTAGGCCTACCAAGCTAAAATGTCGACCTCAACTATATATCCTACCAAGCTAAAATGTTGACCGCAAACTTAAATCCCACCAAGTTAAAATATTGACCTCAACCGTAGGCCCTACCATGCTAAAATGTCGACCTCAACAAAATTACAATAATTTGTCAACCTAAATGAGGCGAGGATAGTTGCAAAATAATAAATGTCGATCTAAAATTGGAGCAAATAATTTAGATGAGAATATCAAATAATCAAATTAGGTTAGACTAAAATTTAATGACCTTGATCTTGATAAGTCTAAGTGAATCTATTTTCATTGGACCTCAATAATTCCAATTGTCGAATTCGATTTCCATAGGAGAGGATAATTATTCACGTAAGACCTCAATAAAGTCTAAATGTCGACCTCAATCTCAAATAAGACCAAATGATTATTCATGTAAGACCTCAATAAGACCAAAATGAAAATCTCAATCTCCAATAAGATCAGATAGTTATTTAAGTAGAACCTCAACAAGACTTAAATGTAAACCCCTATCTCAAATAAGGCTGGATAATTATTCATGTAGGACCTCACAAAAGCCCAAATGTCGATCTCAATCTCAATAAGATTGGATGAATTTTTCACTTCAGACCTCAACAAAGCCAAAAGTCGATCTTAATCTCAATAAGATTGGATAAATTTTTCACGTCGGACCTCAATAAAGCCAAAAGTCGATCTCAATCTCAACAAGATTGGATAAATTTTTCACGTCGAACCTCAACAAGACCAAAAGCCAATCTCAATCTTAATAAGATTGGATAAATTTTTCAGGTCGGATCTCAACAAGGCCAAAAGCCCATCTCAAATCAATAAGATTGGATAAATTTTTCAAGTCGGACCTCAACAAGGCCAAAAGCCGATCTCAATCTCAATAAAATTGGATAAATTTTTCAGGTTGTACCTCAACAAGGCCAAAAGCCCATCTTAATCTCAATAAAATTGGATAATTTTTGTACGTTGGATCTCAATAAAGCCAAAATTCGATCTTAATCTCAATAAGATTGGATAAATTTTTCACATCAGACCTCAATAACACCAAAAGCCGATCTCAATCTCAATAAGATTGGATAAATTTTTTCGATTGGACCTCAACAAAGCCAAAAGCCAATCTCAATCTGAATAAGATTAGATAAATTTTTCACGTCATACATCAACAAGGCCAAAGGCCGATCTCAATATAAAAAAGATTGGATAATTTTTTTAGGTTTGACCTCAACAAGGCCAAAAGCCAATCTCAATCTCAATAAGATTGGATAAATTTTTCACGTTGGACCTCAACAAGGCCAAGAGTCAATCTCAATCTCAAGTAAAACCGATCACAAGTAAACAAGTTGAGAAATAGAGTTGCACTTCTAAGTAACCTCATTGATATTAATATAACAGAAATTACATAATTGAACATAAACGAATCGAAATAACAAAGAAACAAACTTTCCTAGCATATATAAAGAAAAAGTGCAAACAAGATCATTAGTAAGATTGGCCTACTGGTAGTATTTTCAGCAGGTGCTCTGCATTCCATACCTTGGCGATGACCTTGTCATCCTGATAACTTAACTTATATGCCCCATTACCAAATGAGTGTACTTTGTACTATCCTTCCTAACTCGGCCTTGGAACTCCATCAATAAATTTTGAAGCTCATTGGAAATGTCATTTGTCATTTTTTCCCACTTTTACCACTCTGTTCAAATCATCCTCACCCACTGGCACTTGTTTCATTTCTTCATTAGGTTGTTGTTGGTGCAATCTATTCTTAACTTGTGGATTGATACTTATGATCTGCATGGATTCTCTTGCAAAGGTAGCGTAACAACTTCGAGCTCTTTGTTGTTGGCCCCTCGTCACTCCAACCATACCTTTAGAACACTAAACTTTACACATTGTATATGGGTTGAGCTTACAGCTCCTGCTATCCTATTGAACAGTCTGCTTAAAATAACTTGATAAGGGCTTCGCTCATTAACTACCACCTATTTCACCATCACTGTCTTTTGTAGAGAGCTAATTGTCAGTGGCAAGTCAATCAACCTGAGGGGAATCAATTCAGCTCTGCCAAACCCCTTTAGTGAACTAGATCAAGCCAGAGGTCTCCTATTTGTAGATTGTTCAGAGTTTTCTTAAACAAAATACCGACCGAGCTTCCCTCATCTACAAGAGCCTCGTTTAATTCCTTCCCTGCCAAGGCAACCTTTACTACAAACGCATACTCATGTCAATGTGCAACCGCTTCCTCATCCTCGTCCGTGAACATGATCGGCACCCTTTAAACCCACTTCTTCTTTAGTGTCGGAACATTAAAATTCACCTCATAACTTTTTAATGAATATCTATTATAATTTCTCCTCAAGCAGTTTGAGTCTCCTGCTAGGGCCGGCCCTCTCATAATCATCATCACTACATTATCTCTAATTTCTCCTCTTCTCCCACCTCTTCCTTGGTCATCCACATACTCCTTTCGATATTGATTTTGCACTAGCCACTCAATCTGTTCTTTCAAGTCTATGCAATCGACAGTTCCATGTCCGGTCACCTTGTGAAAATTGCAATACTTCTGGTGAGCACTTCCTCCCAGACCCCCTACAATCAGCTTTGGAGGTGATAGTAACCTCTTATCTTTTATTGCAGTATACATTTCTGCTCAAAACGTGTTCACTGGTGTGTATCTTCTATTATATTCTAGTAAGTTCACTCCATAGTCAGATCTCGATTCTCTCCTGTCTATAGGCAATGGCAACCTATTGTAGCCTTTTACTCGACTCTCACATTGGTTCCTCCTATAATTATTTCCTTCCTCTCGGCTCATTTTTATTAATGAGATTTCTCTTCTCTCATGATTTCTTTTTCAATCTTAACCCGACCTTTCTGGTTGTCTCTAATTGAACAACTTTCTATCATAATGACGCCTATCATCCCTGTTCATCCTCGATCTATTCCCAAAGTTATCTCTTGTCATTCTCAGGTCTCCCTTTCTCATTGGACCCATTGTCTGCATTTCTATTCTCTTATTTCCTTCCTTTGCATCTTCAGTTTTCATATCCAATTTTGCTTGGTCGTATGCCTCAGCATATGTTGTTATCCCCTTATTATGTGAGTTATTCCACAATCGATTGATTCTCAACCCCTTCTTTAATCCCTCCAGAGCATCTAAATGATCAAAGGCCCCTAGATCGATAACATCTTTATGATACCTGGTCACAAAGCTTCTCAAACTTTCAAATTCTCCTTAGACCAATTTTCTCAATTTGCTTATATCTTGCTCTGGTATGCATTAACCTCTAAAAGGAACAACGAAAAGCTCACATAGGTCCTTGAAAATTCCTATGCTTCCCTTCTTTAATCTTTGGTACCACTCTCGTGCTTGTCCTTCTAAGGTTAAAGGAAAACACGGCACCTTTGAAAATCACTCAAACCTTAAAGCCCAGTCATCTCATTAAACTTTTCCACATGATGATTCAGGTTAGTTTTTCCTTCATACACTACGGCTGAAACCACATACTTAGATGGCAAAGTTATCACCATCACTTCCCGTACCAAGGGGGACTCGTTATCAAGTAACAACCTTCCTACAACTTTCTTGCCCTCTATGTTTGCCTCTAATGCCTCTAAAGTTTTTTGAAATTGTAGCATTCATTGCTCAAGCTCATTTGCCTATTAGAGGTCTCTTAACTCTTCCCTCTTCTTTTCTTTATTCAATTCATTGATTCTCCCCCTCAACTCATTCACTTGTTCTTCAGCACTTCTATTCTCTTATTCTACTGCAACTTGTGGTAGTCCCATTCCACTCTGTTGTTCACCACCAAACTTTTCCCTCTCTCACGCTCCACTACTCTCTAGATCACTAGCTCGAACTTAAGCCCCTCTGAATTGGGCATCAACCAACTCGCAGACCATCTCCTTAAATCTTTCCATTAGCCTCTCGATCCCTTCTCTCCATCTCTTATTTGTCGTGGCATTCATTTCCTCCTCCAATTGGTGCAAGGTCTGCCTATCTTCATCATTATCATCTATCGTTATTTCGTAATCTAATAATCTTTTCCTTCTAAATCTTCAAACATATGACTTTTCGCACTGCTCCCAATAGACGGCGCCAAGATGTTGATGCCGAAAACGACCTTAACAGCTGAATTTTTTTTCTTTTGGGGAATCACAATGCGAATCCAAGCTCAAATGTCAGTCTGAACACAACTTTATATACCTACCAACCATAAAACATGGTTAGGATACACCGATGGAGTTCCGATATAGACCCTCCAATGCTTAAGTCAGAAATTGTATATAAGAGAAAGACAAACGAGAAGGAAGAATCATAAAAAGTGAAAATCAAGGAATTTTTTCGATAGAGAAGTTAAAAATCTTGTAGGTACTATTAAAGCGTTTAGATATGTGACTTGTAGAATTTTTTGTTCATTTTTCTAACCCCTTCAGGCTCTTGGTCATGGATGGTTACTTCCTTAACTTCAGCCTGCTTTCTTCAGCAGTTGCAAGTGGTAGTCAGTTGGAGGCAGTTTAAATAAATCATAGCACACAACTTTCCTAGAGATTAGACCATGTTATTTTAACCAATAATCTTCTATGTCGAGCTAATTCTTGGGTCGGAAAAATAAATTTCAAGGTCAAATTACTTCACTTCTGGATCAGACTGGCGAGTTTTCCTGTTGCTCATAGAGGTTTAAGGTTGTATTCTTAAATCAGGTCATTCACATGAATCTTAGGTTGTACTTGTTAACCAGACCACCAACATAGGCTCCAGGTTGTACTTATAAGGTCAGCTCGATGGTAACAAATTCTGAGTAAATTGGGGTTGACTATATTTCTAGATACTATCAGAAAAGTGAACATTAGTTATCGTAGTGGTATGTCACAAACCGATCCTTAAATATGTTATGATATATATATATATATGCATGCATGCATGTATGTATGTATGTATGTATTGGTATTTAAAATGAAGGGCCTTTACATAGGCATTACATGAAAATAAATAAAGGGTAAATACAATTTTGTATACAAATTAACGTAATTAATTGTCGTGGATGAGAATTATAAATTACTAGATATGTTGCCGTCATAAATTTATTTACTTCACATATGAAGGAAAAAGCAAATTCTTGGCAAATAGTTTACAATGAATGAGAAGTGATTAATTTTACCTCGTAATTGAAAGGGGACGAAGACATTGATGTGTTGGTAGATGAATTAATCCAGCTTTGTGGATGATCAGCATCATCAGCTCGTTTTAATTAATCTTTTTATGCGGTCGTGACTATAGTGTATATGGGTACCGTACCTTGTAATTGGGGTATCATCAAATTGTCATAATTTATTCATTTTCTAACCATCTAACGGTGTCCACACAATGAGGTAACATAGTCAAATTTTTATTTTCTACATAATGTAATATATGTATCTTGAACCCTCCTTACTTTAGAAAGATAAAATAAAAATATGTAGCATAAGAAATAGATAGACATATACTATAAATTAATTTGAATATAGCAATGCTGTCCATTTGCGGTTCTAATTGTCGATCATCATTCCATGATAATTTGTTTGGGATAATTTTAAATTCAGTGATCAGTACATATACATTATTACTATGATTGAATGGTGGTATTTATGTACACGTTGTGATGTGATAAAGAAACGATCTTACTACAAATTCTTTTTATCTATAATTTTGTAACAAACTATTATCGTTATATATTGTGATGTGACTGTTTTAGTCTCGAATTGAATTGTAAGAATATGTTTAGACTTCTCTTGGATCATGACAGTATGTAATGTCACTTAAAAATTACACACAATTATGGTCCTATTTCACATTAAGATATTATAACTTAAAAGTTACAGTTATTGTAAAAAAAATTATAAATATAAAATAAAAATTAATAATATGTAATAATAAAATTTTTTAATAATAATTTTGACCAAAATTATAAAGATATTATTAATTTGTCATCATACAAGTGATAAATCAAATTAACATTAATTACAAGTCACAACAGTTAGTATTTATTAAATATTTTTTAAATATTTTAATACTATAACCTGAAAACTCAATACTAAACACTAAACAGTCTATCACGTGTTATAAAAGGAGCATTTTAATTTCATACCTTTCTTACGTTTCTTGTGCGATTATTTTCCTTCTGAGCTCTAGTTTCCCTTCCGAGCTTCCCCTTGGGGTGCTTGCCATGGCGGATCCTGCCATGGAAAGGTTCATGGCTGGGTTGTCAGACTTGCTCATTAAACATCCCTCACTGACGGATCACTTCAAGCAGCATTTTATGGCTGACAAGGATAAGGCTAAAGTTAATGATGACCAAGCGGAGGCTTTTAGTACTGCCGCTGTTAAGACTAATGTTCGAAGTCTTGGATTTGAGCCCGAAATTTTACCTGTTCCACCAGTGAGGGAGAAACTGTTTGTTATAAGGTTGAATAATCTACCCTTCAACAAATTGCTGCTTCATGCAAAAAATAATCTTATTGGTAGGCTTACTGAGCCTCGGGGATCTAATCCCATAAATTGGTTCCTTTTTAGACTACATGAGATGAGTTCAGAATTTTGGAATCCTAAAAATTTAATGAGGATAGCTCAAGGAATTGGTCTGCCTTTGCAAATTAATAAAGCCACTAAAAAAAGAAAGGTAGGCGTATTATGCTAGGATTCCTGTCGATGTTAACCTTTCGGGGCCTCTCCCGAATTCGGTTATGGTTGAATTACCAGATGATGGATTTCTTGTCAAAGTGATGTAAGACAAATGTGTTGTTTACGGCATTATTATTATTATTATTATTATTATTGGGTATATAGGGGCTCCTTAAATAGAGTTAAGATAAAACAAAACGGGAATAAGCCACCTCATACAAATCATGAAGGAGAAGTGATTGATAAAGGCCGGAGGGGAATTAAAAATATGGAGACCCACAGGTAGAGAATCAGCATGATGAGCAAGAGCATCAGCAGCGAAGTTAACTTCAGGATAAATATGCTTAATGTGCACATGCCATTCACGCTTCAACAGCTCCTGGATAGACAAAGTCAGCTGCGAATAAGCATTACAGGGTACAGAGGAGCTAGCAATCAGCTGAGTTACACATAAACTATCCACTTCCACCAAAAGCCACCGAATCCCAATCTCCCAAGTAATCATTAACCCTTGATGCAATCCCCAAAACTCAGCAATTGTAATAGAGCAGCAGTCGATATTTAGCCCAAAGCCTCGAATCCATTGACCATTGTGATCTCGAATAACCCCTCCTGCTCTTGACAATCCCGAGTTTTTGCATGACCCATCCGAATTTAGCTTGCAGTAGGGCCATGTAGGAGGCGACCAGGAAATCCATATTCTGCTCTTGGTGGCTGCCAAGGTGCTCAAAGAATCATTAAGCCATTGATTTTCCTCAGCCCGTATAGTTATATCCTGGACCATGTGATTGTTGTCAACATAAACATTATTAAACTGAGCTTGGTTACACCAGTACCACAACCTCCAAATGGCGAAACCAAAAATGCAGCTCTAGTCTAGGTTCTTCCGGAACGTCTCCTTTCTTTGGAGATTCCCGATATCCACTCCTTCAAGGGTTTATAATAGAACTCTGCTTGGGATCTCTGTGGAACAAAGTAGCTCCAAATTCGTTGAGCCATGGGGCAATCTCTAAGAACATGAAGGGTGCTCTCCAACTCCAAACCACACCTGTCACAACTGCCATTAGAAACAATATGCAGTCTCATCAGCTCCTTTTTTGTCTTGAGTCTCTCATACAAGACAGTTCAAATGAAAGTGCGAATATTTTGGGGTCCTTTCCATCGCCAAGCAAGGAGCCAACTCGAATCCTTCTCCTCATACTCAGAGCTCGCTAGGTAGTGATAGGCCGATCTTACAGTAAAGTTACCCTTAATGGAAGCCAACCAGTAAATCTGATCCTTTCCCCTTTCAGGTCTTGGCAGCTGAATAGATGCAATTTTGAGAAGAATATGGTTCGGTAACAAAGGGCTAAAAATTTCCCATTTCCATTGGCTCCCCTGATTTACAAAATCAACGACTTTCCCATGAAGGATATCCTCACCAATTGGGGCAATAGCATAATCAATGAGGGGCTGTTTTTTAGTAGCCCAGCAATCCCACCAAAACCGTGCATACTCACCATTACCAATAGACCAACCAATAGCCCAACCAATACCCTTAATAGTTGTGTTCCACAGTTTACTGATCGATCGCCAAAAATAGGAGCAATTTTTATTAGGCAGTTCAACTGGAGGATGCATGGGGTTAATACCATACTTCGTGCCCAAAACTTTAGCCCAAAGGCTCTCACTCGAAGAGATTAATCCCCAACACAACTTCATTAGCCTAGCTTGATTCATAGCCTCGGTTTTTGAAACCCAAACCCCCACTAATTTTTGGTTGGCAAACTGTGCTCCAAATAATTTGACTAAGTTTCCTCCCTTTTGCGTTGCCACTCCATAAAAAACATTTACGAGCTAGGTCAATCTTGCTTTTGACACTAATTGGAATATTTGTTGTCTGCATGGCATAAATCGGAATAGCTTGGAGAACAGATTGAGCGAGAGTTATACGGCCAGCTAAGGAAAGGTGAGAAGCACTCCAAGCTGGCAGCCTTTTCTCCACCTTGTCAACAATTTCTTGGTATGTGTTCTTGGTTACTCGCGAGTTGAGAAGGGACATACCAAGGTATCTACCAAGATTATTTGTGATGGTAAAATCAAGAGTCTTCCCAATTTTCCTAGCCACCCCGGTAGAGACATTAGAGGAGAAATAGAGTGTGGTTTTTTGTTGATTAACCTTTTCACCAGAGCTGCAGCAAAAGTCATCAAGGATGGTACTAATACTTTTAGCTTGATCAGGTGAGGCTTCTGCAAATAAAAGCAAGTCATCCGCGAAGAAAAGGTGGGTAAGAGGGGTCCATTTGCGAGACAACCGAATGGACTTCCATTTTCCGGCTTTTACAGTACTAGTGTACTGCAAATGCCATGACTAAGGCATTCAATGCACAACACAAAAATGTAGGGGGATATAGGATCACCCTAACGAATCCCCCTTCAAGGTTTAAATTCATCTGTCAAGTCCCCATTTCATAGAACATTCATTCGGGAGTAACATATTCCATTATAATCCGAGTCAAATTCATGGGTATGCCGGCCTCAACTAAAGTCTCAAATATAAAGTTCCAGCTCAGCCGATCATATGCTTTTTCCAAATTAACTTTAATTGCCATCTGCCCCATCCCTCCAGTTTTTGTCCTCATTGTATGAATAACCTCTTGCTCCACCACCATGTTCTCAATAATGTGCCGGCCTGGGACAAAACTCATTTGCTGTCGACCAATAAGATCGGGGAGGACGGCCTCTAGCCGATTAGCAATTAACTTGATGATAATTTTATAAGTGACCGTGCACAAACTGATAGGCCGATACATCTTCAAACTTGTGGGATTGTCCACTTTTGGAATAAGCACCAGCAAGGTACGATTGATATCCTCTGGCATTCGACCACTTATGAAGATTTCCTTCACCAACCCGTTAATGGATCCACCAACAATGTGTCATTGGCTTTGATAGAAGAGAGCAGAATATCCATCAACACCCAGAGCTTTAAGAGGCTTCATACTAAATATGATGTGCTTGATCTCATCATCCATGATAGGTAGAGGTGGCAAAAATATCCGTCTGGTTCGGACCCGGATCGTATCCGGGCATTGTGGGCCGGGTATTACCCTGCCCGGGTATGAAGCCAGGTCGGTCTTAAGCATCACTTGATAAATCCAAAATCCGGATTTTATTAAAAAAATATAAAATATAGCTTATTTTAAATATTTATATTTATTTGACTCATTTATTATACATATATAAAGTTTTAAATACTTAGAATTTATATTTTCATGTCAAATTTTATTGAAATAAATTTAAAACTTATAAAATTATCAAAAAAATAAAAATATATACACATATAATATTAAAAAATATAAAATTCGGGTACCTGGATTAAAACCCGGTTCGGACCCGGGCCCGGACCGGTTACATCCGAGCAGGGTCTGGTCATTGCAATATAAAGACCCGACCTGGGATTTTGCCATCTCTAGTGATAGGTAACATAAGATATTGCCCTGTAGATTCTTCAATGCTTGGAAAATATCTTCTGTATGGATAAGAAATAGAACAAGAGTTATCATTAGTATATAGAGAAGAAAGAAAACTAATAGAATGCCATTTAATCGCCTCGGTATCATATAGCCAAGAACCTGATTCATCCATGATAGCTATAATGTGGTTTTTACGTCTCCGTGCAAGGGTTTTTTGGTGGAAGAAATTTGTATTTTGGTCTCCCAACAAAATCCAATCCTTCCGAGATTTTTGTTGCCAGTACATTTCCTCTTGAGTCAGACTTTCCAACTCTTTCTTTAATTTCTTCTCTAAATGCTCAAGGCCTCTGGTCGACTTGTCTTTAAGAGCCTGTTGTATTCTTCCAAGCCTGACTTCGCCTTCTTTTCCTCTAAAAAATATTTCCAAAGGTCACTTTATTCCATTTCAAGATTTTGGAATTGAAATCACGAACCATCTCCACATAGTTTGTATTAGAATTCCAGTTTGAAGCAACAAAGTTTCCAAAATTCTCATTCATGGGCCAAACTGATAAAAACCAGAATGGTTTATTGGCTTTGGATACAACATCAGTTTCACTGAACTTAACAAGAACAGGCCGATGATCCGAATCCACCTCCGGCAAATGCAACACCATTTTCTCAGTATACTTGTTCAGCCATTCATCATTACATACTACCCGATCTAACCTTTTGTAGAGATTGCCACGCGACCATGTAAATCGGGGGGCTTTGAATTCGATGTCACAAAGATTGTAAGATTGAAACCAGTTCTTGAAAAGCGAGCAAACACCACTTTTCTTGTTAGCCCCCCCCCCCCCCTCTTTTCTTTCAAAAGCATAAAGGATTGTATTAAAATCACCTCTGTTGAAGTATCGAATGAAGCTGAACTTCACTCAAGCCATGTGGGAGTATTTGGTGAAGCTTACTTGCTGACCAAGGGTGCTGCTCACACGAGTAATGAGTGGAGAAGCACACGTGACAAGCCAGAAGATTTCAGCTAGCAAAATAGCTATACAGAGATTCCTATGACTTTTCATGATGTAATTAGTTAGTTATGGAATTGTAATCAATTTTGATAGCATGCATTTCGTGTGTTTTTGTAAGTTCATGAATAAGCTGAATTCTGAGCTAAATATAAATACAAACAAGCTCATTGTAATCACTCAGTTTTTGAGCTTAATGAAATAGAAAAGATTCTCTTCTCTCTTCTCTTTACGATCTAAAGAATTCTTTCATGGTATTAGAGCTAGAAGAGAAGCAATAATGGCAAACAATGAGAATAAAAAAAGTAACGGAGCTTCAAGCTCAACCACAAATCAAGTATCGAACATCAATACCTCTATTCTCAGCTCACTGGTGTTTAATACTCCTATTAAGCTCACTAACAACAACTATCTGCTATGGCGTTCTCAAGTCGTAGCTACTATTAATGCTAATGATCTAGAAGATCTGATTGACAACTCAAAAACTCCACCAAATCGCATGATAATCAACATTGACAGTGATCAGACTGTGATTACTTCACCAAATCCACAGTTTCATGAGCTGGCTACTTTCAACCTTGAGTAAAGAAGTCTTGAGCGCTGTTGTTGGAGTAAGGTCCTCACTGGATGTGTGGCAAATTCTTGCCACTCAGTTTGGAGCAAGATTCAGATCCAGAGTTCTACACTTGAGAACTCATATCCAAACCACAAGGAAGGGATCAATGACAGTGCATGAGTACTTTACGAGGATGAAAACTAATCTGGATGCATTAAGAGTAGCTGGTAACAACATGAGTGATGGAGATTTTATACTCTGCTTGCTTTCTGGTTTAGGTCATGAGTATGACTCGATTGTTACTACAATCTGTTAGCTTATATAGTTATAGATATTGATTTTGATGATAACAAATCATATGTATTAATTAAACAAAGATTTATGAATTGTGTTTTTATAATAGAAAATAAGGCTATAAAATCAAAGTGTTTTGGACTAAAATAAATGTGTTTTAAAATCTTTGATATTGTTTTTGAATTTCGGATTTGAACCTATTTGAAACGATTTAAATATTTTGGGTCATACTATAATTTATAAATTTTTTGGACTAAAGTGAAAGGTTTTGAGAACTTTAAAAATATGGGTATTATGTTGAAAAGGACCTTTATGCGAATCAATAAAGTTTTTGGGGCTATATCATAATTTCATAAAGTTTTGAGATTAACAAAGTAATACTTAAAAATTCTAAAATTGGACTTATTTGTAAAGTTTCATAACGTTTTGAGTCATACTACAGTTTTATAAAGTTTTTGGGTCAAACTGAATTTTTAGAAACTTATTTCACTGTAGCAATCACTGTAGCAAACGGCTAATCGTTTATTTTGAAACGGTTAACCGATAACGTCCAGAAAGCATGTTTTATCCAGTTTTGTTAAAATGATGATTCTGGAACAAAACGGTGAACCGTTTACTGAAAACGGTTAACCGTTTATTTTAACCTTGAACCGTTTAGTGAGAAAGGTTAAGCCAAAATTATTTTGCAGGTTATTGGAAACTAATGGTGAACCGTTTACTGAAAACGGTTAACCGTTTATTTGAAATTTGGTCCAATGGTAACTTTTGACCAGCGAAACAGTTAACTGTTTACAGTTAACCTTTAACCGTTTTCAAACTGACAAATGCATAACGGCTAGTTTTTGAGCTTAAACTATATAAACTCAAAGCCAATTCATTTTTGGTAATCCAAGCAAGGAAAAACAAGATCACACAATATATATTGAGCTTCCATTTCGTAAATCATTTGTTGTATCATCATTGTTCTTCAATTTGTATATCCACTCTTAAAGAGAGATTGAGTATTGTATTTTTTTCATTTCTCAAATTGTGAGATTACAAGTGTGGGAAACACTTGGGGTAAAGAGATTGGGTATATAATCTCTTGTAGTAAAGGTTCATTGACACCTTGAAGTCAATTGTAAAAGCTTGAAGCCTTGGAAAGGCTTGGATAGTGAAATTCTCAAGCGGGTGAGCTTGGAGGCATGAACGTAGGTGAGGATAGCCGAACCACGTAAAAATCATTGTGTTCGTTTTTCTCTTCCCTTACTCTTTTAATTATTGTGCTTTTATTGAACTTATTGTTTTCAATTTTATTAAGCATTATATTGCTTTTAATTTTACTAATAATTTTATTAATGGAGCTGATACTCCACTTGCAACAACAAACAAGTTGAGTAAGCTTGTGGGAACCAAATGTTCTGATCCTACTGAGTATCGCAGAGCTATTGGAGGGCTTCAATACGCTGTACTTACCAGGCTTGAAATTGCTTATGCAGTGCATAAGCTAAGTCAATTTATGGCAAATCCCTTGCAGCCTTATTGGTTAGCTTGTAAATGGGTCCTAAGGTATTTGAAAGAAACTGTTGACTATGGTCTAAGTTTCAGGAAGACAGACTCTTTTGATTTGATAGCTTATTCTGATGCTGATTGGGGCAGTGATCCTGATGACAGAAGATCTACCAGTGGTTATTGCATTTATTTAGTTGATAATTTGGTTAGCTGGAGCTCAAAGAAACAAAATGTAGTGTCAAAGTCATCAGTAGAATCTGAGTATAGAGCCATGGCGTTAGCATGTGCAGAAATAACTTGGATTTGGTCTGTTCTTAAAGAAATAAATGTAAAGCTCAGCTGCACTCCATTATTATTGAGTGACAGTACTAGCGCAGCAGCAATTGCCATAAATGTAGTTTTACATTCCAAAACGAAACACATAGAAATTGACATTCACTTTGTAAGAGACATGGTTGAAAAGGAAGAAGTAGAAGTTTCATTTGTCTCAAGCAATGATTAAATTGCTGATGTGTTAACCAAGCCACTTACTTATCCTAAGTTCAACTTCTTCAGAGCCAAGCTTAAAGTCTCTCCCAGAGATTTAAGTTTGAGAAGGAATGTTGAAGTATCGAATGAAGCTGAACTTCACTCAAGCCATGTGGGAGTATTTTGCTGAAGCTTACTTGCTGACCAAGGGTGCTGCTCACACGAGTAATGAGTGGAGAAGCACACGTGACAAGCCAGAAGATTCCAGCTGGCAAAATAGCTATATAGAGATTCCTATGACTTTGCATGATGGAATTAGTTAGTTATAGATGTACGGTTGTAATCAATTCTAATAGCATGCATTTCGTGTGTTTTTGTAAGTTCATGAATAAGCTGAATTCTGAGCTAAGTATAAATACAAACAAGCTCATTGTAATCACTCAGTTTTTGAGCTTAATGAAATAGCAAAGATTCTCTCCTCTCTTCTCTTTACGATCTAAAGAATTCTTTCACCCTCCACCAGCCAAGGTTCTTGAGTTTGGTTAGCAATTTCCCCCAGATGATGCCACAATTGTTTCCGAACTGCAGGGATGGGACTCGCATAGACAGCCGTTACCCAAGAAATAAGGAATTATTCTCGAAAACTTCAAAATGAATGTATTGCTTATGGTTCCATATGATGTTAACCTCATACCCATTTTTCTAAAGTATCCAAATCCCACCTGAAAAACCCTCAGCTTCCACCCGATGTGAACACTCAAACCCTCTATTCTTAATAAAAGCATCAGTTTTCCTTCCATTAATTCGAGGCTCCAACACCACAACCATGGCAGGGTTAAAAGTTTTAATTAAATTCCTGAAAGTCAGACGAAAGCCTTTCAAAGCTGCTCCTTGACAATTCCAAAACATAATGGATAGACACGTGAGGTAATTAACAAACGGGTTAGAGATTTTAAACAGGGGCAACAGCCTCACGGTAGGGACCTTAAGGCCTCCAGCTCCAATTCCATTTCTCGCTCATTAATCACGGATGTGTCATCATCAGAAGTTCCCGAGCCCTCCTCCTCACTGGTGCCGAGGTAGTCGCTATCATCACTATCTTCCGCCATGTTATCATTCATTTTCACACTTCCCAGATCAGGTGGCTTCCCTATCGGATCATGTTGTTGATCTTGGTAGTTGTATAACATTGTTGCAGATGTAGGAATTATGAAGGTGGGGAGATAGTCAATAGAAGCAGCTCCGCTAACAACAAAAGAGATTGCCGAGTGGTGCTGCGGGTTTAAACTTGTGGGAACTAAGGCAGGGATCGGGGGGTTTTGTGTGGCATGGATTTGAGGGGGGGTACGTGAGAGGTCAAGGTTTTGCATGGGAGTGGCTTGTGACGGTCTAGGGAGAAGGGCTGTGCTCTGGGCTTTTTTTGTTTCATGGTTTTTTTAGTTTTGGGCTCGTAAAGGTTTTTTAGCAACTATCTTGGGATCAAAAAATGTCTTTTTCGCAGCAATATCTTCGCTTCTGTTTACCACATGAGGTGATGAGTTGTGGGCATGCTGCTACTCAAAATGGCAACCGATGATTCATTGCCCTCATTTTGATTATTCCCTCCATCATCATCATCATCAAGAAGGAGCACCCCGAATCTAGATCCTTTATTCGAGTTACCATTTTGGTCTTTGGCTGTATCTTGGATTTTCTCCTTTCCTTTTCCATTTTGATTCCTTCCTCTTCAGGCTACAACCATCCACGGACCATAGCGAAGGTTGCCTGGGGCATCCTTCTCGGTCGTCGGAACCAGAGGTGCGTTGGCGGTGGACACTTTATATGAGTTCATTGGTTCACACCCAACATTCTGGACCTCAACATTCACCTTTTCAGGACAGGAGGAAATCGTGTGCCCATACCTTCCACGGTCAAAGAAAATAGTGGGAAGGGATTCATACTCAGCTTTCTGAAGTTTCCCATCTAACCAAAACTGCGAGACCAAGGGTTTATCAAGATAGACTTCGATAGTAATCCGAGCAAACTTTGCTTGAGTGATAGGTCCCAATCAAAAACGTTCAACAATGGTTAAGTTTACGTTGTT